>CM052900.1:65514964-65540291 GCA_028534135.1 Potos flavus | reverse complement strand
ATTGGTCTATTCAGGTTGTCAATTTCTTCCTGTTTCAGTCTTGGAAGTTTATAGGTTTCCAGGAATACATCCATTTCTTCTAGGTTGTTTAACTTACTGGCATATAGCTGTTGATAATAATTTCTGATGATTGTTTCTATTTCCTTTGGATTAGTCATGATCTCTCCCCTTTCATTCATAATTTTGTTAATTTGGGTCCTCTCTCTTTTCTTTTGGATTAGTTTGGCCAGTGGCTTATCGATCTTATTGATTCTTTCAAAAAACCAACTTCTGGATTCGTTGATGCGTTCTACTGTTTCTCTAGTTTCTGACTCATTGATCTCTGCTCTAATCTTGATTATTTCCCTTCCTGTGCATGGGGTTGGCTTAATTTGTTGTTGATTTTCCAGTTCTTTAAGGTGTAAAGAGAGCAGGTGTATTTGGGATTTTTCAATCTTTTTGAGTGAGGCTTGGATGGCTATGTATTTCCCCCTTAGGACTGCCTTTGCCGTATCCCATAGGTTTTGGACTGATGTGTCTTCATTCTCATCGGTTTCCATGAATTGTTGAAGTTCATCTTTGATTTCCTGGTTGATCCAAACACTCTTGAGCAGGTTGGTCTTTAGCCTCCAAGTGTTTGAATTCCTTCCAAACTTTTTCTTGTGGTCGAGTTCCAGTTTCAAAGAATCATGGTCTGAGAATATGCAGGGAATCATCTCAATCTTTTGGTATTGGTTGAGTCCTGATTTGCGACCCAGTATGTGGTCTATTCTGGAGAAAGTTCCATGTGTCCTCGAGAAGAATGAGTATTCTGTTGTTTTAGGATGGAATGTTCTCTATATATCTATGAGGTCCATTTGGTCCATCACAAGCACCCAAAATAAATATTGGTGAAGATATGGGGAAAATGGAACCCTCGTACACTGTGGTAAGAATGTAAACTGGTGCAGCCGCTATGGAAAACAGTATGGAAGCCCCTCACAAATTAAAAATAGAGCTACCATATGATCTAGCCATTCCACTTCTGTATATTTATCTGAAGAAGATGAAATCACTATTGTGAAAAGATTGCATCTCCATGTTTATTGCAGCATTATTTACAATAGCCAAGACATAGAAACAATCTAAGTGTCCATCAATGAACAAATGAACAAAAAAAGTCATTATATGTGTTATGTGATATATCTATTATATAAACATGATAAATATATGAACAGTTCTAGTCATCACAGCAAGTTTTAAATGCATATTTTAACCTGATTAAGTAATGAGATGGTTTTCACTTCCTGTTTAGCGGCAGAGTCCAAAATGTCTAGGTTTTAAAAGGCCACAGACCACATTATGCCTGTTCATTTCCAAGCTGTTATACAAAAAACAGAAACCAACAAATCTAGGTCAAAAGCACCCCAAAGCACTTTGCAAAGCATCCACATGTGCACAGAACCATGTGGAGAGCATTACAAAGCTGGTTGAAAGCCAAAACTGAAGGACAATGACCTAATCCCATCTCATACAACTGTGTGAACAGCTTTTCCACCAATCATCTTATAAAAACAGGCTCAGATGTTAAAGAAATGTATCTGCTAATTTTCTAAATGACAGCTGGCTTTCAGTACTTGGCTAATGGAGTGTACATGGCAGATACCAAGTATGTGCCCAGAATTTTTAAAATAAAGGTAGTGGCATTTATTAGTCTGAAAAACTTGAAATCTGGAGGAAAGGCACCTCGATAATACAAAGTACTTTCAAAATAGATTTTGGCAACACTTTACAACAATGTTCATAGATTAGCCACAGATAAAATAAAGCCCAAAATGGATTACCTGCTGAGTCCCAGCAGGAGAGGGATCCCAGTGCACTGTTCTGATGCTCCTTCTTGGTCAAATGTAAAAATCAAATCAAATTCAACTGTAAAAATACATTCTAATTCATGTGAGGAAATTGCTTTCTCCCTTGAGAGAATCAGTAACTGATTTTCCAAGTTAAGCATTATGAGAATTCTCATTTATATGTAGACAAACTGCTCGTTTTTCCCACATATGTATTTGTCACTCACAGATATATTCATTCATTAATTCAGCAAGTATGTATGTAGTAAGTGACTGATCTTCACTGGACACTATTTTTGTTTCCAGAGTTACATAAAAGGAGAAAATGGTTCCTACTCCACTAAGCTGACATTCCTGGAAAAGAGACAGTGAGGATACAAACAAATGCATAAGAAAAGAACATGTCAGATGATAATAAATTCAGTGGAGAAAAACAAAGCAGGGTAAGGAGAATAGTGAGTGCTAGGGTGAGATGTGTTGCTACTTTATAGAGAGTAGCCAAGGAAGGCCTCCAGGACAGGTAGCACTGAGCAGAGAGGGGCAAGAAGCAAGGGTAAGACATGCACAGAATCCTGAAGGGAGTGGGTTCCAGACAGCATGAGTGGCAAGTGCAAGGACTGGGAGGCAGGGGCATATTTGGTATGTTAGGAAAGCAGCAAAGAGATTCCCCAGCTGGAAGGAAGTGAGAAGAGTGGGGGAAGAACTCACCTGAAGGCATACATAGGATCTTGTATTTTGTTTGGTTAGATCACTCTTTTCTTTTCTCCCTCTTCTTCCCCTCACCACTGACTGCATTACCACCATTATTCGCAGTAGAGCTCCTATTATTAGAATGCATCCTTCCAAATTTTCTCTTTGATTATATAGGTATATTCAGACACATAAAGTTTGTGTTCTGTCTTTTTCATAAAAATGAAATTGTATTATTCATTCTTCTCTGCATATTGCACTTCCCATTTAGCCACACTAACCCTGTCTTCAATATATCCAAATCAGATTACCAAGTTTGAAGTCATTATTTTCAAAGGCCCCATAAAATTCTGTGACTACAAGAGATTCTGTTTCATACAACCCTTCTCCTATTGATGGACATGGTTTCTTTATGTTCTTTTGCTACTATAAACAAAATGCACTAAATATCTTGACTATGTATTTGTATATACTGATGTCTTTATTTTGATGGGATATATTCATTAGAATTGAATTTCTGGGATATGTATATGTAAATTAATATATATTGATACCTTTATAGCAGCATTATCTAAAATAGCCAAATTATGGAGACAGCCTAAGTATCCATCAACTGAAGAATGGATAAAGATGTGATGTATATATATATAATGGAATATTATTCAGCCATATGAAAGAATAAAATTTTGCCATTTGCACTTAAATGAATGAGGCTAAAGAGTATAAGGCTAAGCAAAATAAGCCAGTCAAAGAAAGAAAAATATTATATGATTTCACTCTTTTGTGGTATTTAAGAAACAAAATAAGCAAAGGGGGAAAAAAGAGAGACAGACAAACCAAGAAACAGACTCTTAACTATAGAGAACAAACTGATGGTCACCAGAGGAGAGATGGGTGGGGGAAATGGGGTAAATAGGCAATGGGGATTAAGGAGTGCACTTGTTGTGATGAGCACTGGGTGATGTATGGAAGTGTTGAATCACTAGATTGTATACTTGAAACTAATATAACACTGTATATTAACTGGAATTTGAATAAAAAAAATTAAAAAAAAATAAAAAACGAAAAATTATTATAACAATTCACATTTTGCCTAAGAATAGTGAGAGGGAACCTTTCTCCTCATATCCTGCCATCAATAAGTCTTATCTGTACCAAAGTGTTGTGCTTGTGTCTTACTTCTCAGACTTTATTGATGAGTACTGTTCCATTATATAACTATACCTCAATTTGTATATTATTCCATTAATTGATATTTGGTTTGTTTCCATTTTGAGAATATTATAAATAAGGCTGCTGTGAGCATTACTTCAACAAGCATTTTGTGCACACGAATGTGTATGGCTCTTGAGAAAATAATTATTAGTAAAATTGCTGGGTCATACCATAGATTGTGTTTAATTTCATACAAAACAAAAATTTTACTAACAGTTCTCTATAGTGTTTGAGCATTTTTACATTCCATCACCAATGTCTGAGAATACCCACTACTCCACTAGGTCAACAAGTGGGCGACATCAGTCTTCCTGAAATCAGCCAATCCAGCTAGTATGGAATTGTATCTCATTGTGGTCTTAATTTACAATTCCCTGATAACTAATTATGTTGAGCACTTTTCCATGCCCTTGTTGGACATTCATATATTTTCTTCTGCGGAGTATGTCTTCCAATCTTTTGTCTATTTTTTAAAATTGAGTTTCTCATCTTCTTTTTTCTTTTAGAGAGTAGAAATCTTTATATATGCTGGATGTGAGTTTCTTCTCAGATATATCTTTTGAAAATTACATGTTTATTTTCTTAATAGTGTATTTTTATTAGAAAAAAATTTTGTTCACCCAGTCTATCAATATTTCCTTATGGTTAGCGTTTTAGATGTCCTGCTTGAAAATCAATCTACCTAAGAATACCCTTTATGTTCTATTCCAGCAACCTTATCTGGATTTATATCCAGGTTTTAGATTTGTTTGAATTCTATATTTGGGTCTATGATACATCTCAAATTAATATTTCCATATGGATAGAGGCCAAGTTTCATATTTTTTCTATTAGGATATCCAGTTTTTCCAGTATCATTTGAATTGCATTCAAATGGATTGACTGAAAATCAAGGACTATACATTGGAACTGCTTGTAGGCTTTCTACTTTGTTCTGTTGAACTATATGTGTATCCCTATGCCAATACCACACACTCCTGACTATTGTAGCTTCAAGGTAAATTTTGAAATCATGTAGTAAAAGTTCTTCAAGTTTTTTCTTTTTTAGAATTATTTTGGCTGCTTTTGCATTTCCATAAAAAATGTAAGCATGATCTTGCCAATTTCCTCATAAATGCCTGCTGTGATTTTATTGGGATAGGTTTGAATCTATAAGTCAATTGGGAAGCATGGACATATTAATAATATTGAACCTTCCAATCATAAATACAGTTGTATATCTTTTTATTTGTTTAAACCTTTACTTTCTCTTGGCAATGTTTTACAATTTTAAGAATAAAGGTCTCACACTTCTTTAATTAGATGTATTCCTACTATTTGATTTTTTTTATTCTTTTGTAAAGTGAATGTTAAGTTCAATATGCTAGTCTATAAAAATTCATTGCTAGTCTATAAAATGCAACTGTTTTTATATTTGTGACCTTTTACTCTGTGAAAGTTCTAAATTCATTTTATAGTGTTTTCTACATACAAAATCATGTTGCCTTTTTCAAACTTTTGTGACATTTCTTTTCCTTGTTACATTGACTAGGATTCTCAGTTGAATAAAAACAGCAAGAGCAGACATCCTTGTCGTGGTTCCAATCTTGGGGAGAAGTAGTTTAATGTTTCACTATTAAGTAGGAAGTTAAGTGTGAATTTTTCACAGTTACCTCATATAAGATTGAAGACGTTCCTTTTCAATTCTGGTTTGCTGAGAGTTTTTCTCCTGAAGAGATGTTAAATTTTTTCAGCTACTTTTTCCTGACTCTATTGAAATACTCATATGGATGGGAAGTGGTGAATTACATTTACTGATTTTCATGTGTTAAACCAATCTTACATTCCTGAGATAAATCCCACTTGCCACAATATATTATCTTTTCTGTGTATTGCTGGATTTGATTTACTAATATTATATCTACGTTCTTGAAGGAAATTGTTTTGTAAATTTTCATTGAGCATTTGTTAGGTTGGCATATCCAGGGCATGCCTCATAAAACAAATTTGGAGGTTTTTTTCCTTCTCCTTTATTTTCTGAAAGAATGCATGTAGGATTCAAGTTACTTCTCTCTTTTTTTTTAATTTTTCAGTTTATCCTTCAAAGTCCACCTCAGTTCTAAAATTCTCTGATTGCAACATTTAAGAGCTTATTCCCAATTAACTTTTAAGAGTCAGAAGTTTAAATGTGCAAAGTTTATTCTTTCTTGATAGGACACACCAGTAAAGCTACCTGAGCCTGGAATTTTCTTTGTGGATAGGGTTTCATTACAAATTTAGTTTCTTCCATAAATTTGAGCTATTTATATTTTCTATTTCTTCAGAAGTCTTTGGGTAAGTTATGTTTTTCAGGGGCACCTAGGTGGCTCAGTAGGGTAAAGCCTCTGCCTTCAGCTCAGGTCATGATCTCAGGGTCCTGGGATGGAGCCCCACATAGGGCTCTCTGCTCAGCAGGGAGCCTGCTTCCCCCTCTCTCTCTGCCTGCCTCTCTTCCTACTTGTGATCTCTCTCTCTGTCAAATAAATAAATAAAATCTTTTTTAAAAAGTTATGTTTTTCAAGGAATGTATCCATTTTATCAAAGTCAATGCAGTTATTGGCATAAAGTTATTAATTACATTTTTAATGATAGGCTTTTTCATTATTGATGTTGGTAACTTGTGTTCCCAGCTTTTTTGTCTTGATTAGTCTTGCTGGAAGTTTACCACTTTCATTAATCTTTTAACAAACTTGCATTTTTCTTTTTTCTATTGTTTATTTTTCATTTCACCAGTTTCAGGTTTTATGTTTGTTTTTCCTGTTTTCTACATATTTAAGGTATAATTTCTTGTCCCAGCACTATCTTTGGAATATGGAAACTTGGGAAATTAATTTTATACGTATTTTCTTTTCTAAAATGAACAATGAAAGCTTTATATCTCCTCCAAGTAGTTTTTCAGTGACACCCCACAAATTTTGATATATTAGGGCCTTTTATTGCTTTTTTGCATTTTCCAAGTTTTTATTTTGTTTTAATTCCAGCATAATTAACAAACAGTGTTAAATTAGTCAAATTAGTTTCAGGTGTACAATATAGTGATTCAACTTCCATACATTACCCTGTGCCCATCACTGACAGGTACACTCCTTAATCTTCAGCATCTGGGGATTTAGGTTTCCATTATAATTTCCTTGAAAATATTTTCTAATTCCCCATTTGATTTCCTCGTTAATACAAGGATCATTTAGCAATACGTTGTTAAATTCCAAAATATTTAAGAATCCTCCAGATAGGTCTTTGTTATCGATTTCTAAATACCATTGTGACTCTGTAAAATGGCAATTTTTTAATATTTCTCTTTATCAAGACCTGGATTATGGCGTAGCCTATAATAATCCATCATCCAGTTTTAACAGGATTTTATGTGTGCTTAAAGAGAGAGAATATCTAAAAAAAAAAGAGAGAGAGAGAGAGAATATCTCACAATGTTGGTTTTATGGTTCTATCAATGCCAGTTAGGTCAGGTTGGTTCATAATGTTTTTCAAATTATTTCAATATTCTGTGTGCTTACTAATTTTCTGTGAACTTTTCTAAGTTACTGAGAGAGGGGCATTAAAATTTATAGTTATGATTATAGGTCTGTCACTTTCTTTTTCTAGTTCTTCCAAGTTTTGCTTCATATATAGATGATTATTAGATGCACGAACATTCAGGATGTTTCCGTCTTAATAAATCCATCTTTGTGACATTATGCCATGTCCTATTTTTATTTCTAGTAAAACTTCTGTCTTGAGATCTACTTTGCATGATATGAAGATAGCTAGACCAGTGTTATTATGCCGAGTTTTTGTATGGCTAGTCTAAGAAACTGAAATTTCTATTTAATTTCATCTTGATTAATTAAAATATAAATAGCTACCTGTGGCTGTGCTTACTGTAGCAGGCAGCATAGCTTCAGAGATTAGAATATATATCTTTAAGTTACCATAGTTCATTCTTTAAATAACAATATTATTTCATGAGGATGTAAAAAATTTACATGTATATAATTTCATTTATCCCCCTCTTTGCCCATAATGCTTTTATTAGCCCATACCTTTCTTTTATATAAGCTATAAAACACACAGTATATGATCACTATATCTGCTTTAAACTGTTAATAGTCTTCCTGATCCCAGCATGTTTTGGGAAGAATTCTCTCAGCTCTCTGGCCCTGCTCTTAGACTGCAATTCCTGAAAGCCTGTAGTGCCTCAAATAAGCACTGCTTCCCGCTTTCTGAGGGTGCTGCTTTGGGTGGGGCAGGGAAAGCCTTGACCTTGGAAAGATGACTCTCAGCTCTCCTGCCTTATCCCCGGTCCCTGTTGCATGAACCCAGGAACCCTGGGAAGACTCAGGGAGAAGCTTCCCAGTACTGTGGCAGCAGTTTCTAAAATTCTAGGGTTGCCTGGGTGCCTCAGTTGGTTAAGCAACTGCCTTGGGCTCAGGTTGTGATCCCTGAGTCCTGGGATCGAATTCCGCATCGGGCTCCCTGTGCAGGGAGTCTGTTTCTCCCTCTGACCCTCTCCCCTCTCATGATCTCTCTCACTCTCTCTCTTTCTCAAATAAATAAATATAATCTTTAATAAATAAGTAAAACTTCTAACTTTTCATGTCAGCCTACAGGAAACTATTAAAACTTACTAAAAATTGACTGTTTCTCTAATTCAAAAAATATTTTAAAACTTTTATTTTGGAGCTTCTCTGATCTCTTTTGGTTATTGATGTATGAATGGCATTCTCACACAACTTTCTACATTCTGACCAGTAGCAGAAACCTCTCCATAGATTTTTGCATTAGTTTTTATTTTCATGGTTTCTGGTGTAATTACTTTGATTCTAGGGTTATCTAGAAGTGCCTTAATTAAATTCTAAGTATTCAAATTTTTTTGTTTTGTTTTTATTATTTACTCCTAATGTCGTAGGTTTATGATTAAAGAAAGTGATATATAAAATTTTTACTTTTTTGGATGTTTCCATAAGGTCTTTTCTGGAGTCAAATACATAAATGATTTTTGTGACTATTCTACTTAGTACTTTTAATTTAAAATTCCATCTTCTCAGGGCACCTGTGTAGCTCAGTCGATTAAGCGACTGCCATTGACTCAGGTCATGATCTCAGGGTCCTGGAATCCAGCCCCACTTCGGGCTCCATGCTTGGTGGGGAGCCTGCTTCTCTCTCCCTCTGCCGCTCCTCCCTGCTTGTGCTCTCTCTCTCTCTTAAATTAATAAATAAAATCTTAAAAAATAAAATTCCATCTTCTCTGATATTAATGTTCACTTTCTTTTTGTTGTCATTTATCTGTATCTCTGATTACTCTTTACTTTTTTAAAGAAATCTACTTTATTACCCTACTCCTTGATGGACATAAGTCTGGGATTATAAATAAGTATAATAAATATCTGTAGGTATGTGTGTGTGCATGCCTGTGTGTGAGCAAAAAAGCAATCATGGGCTTGCTTACGCATGTGTACATATGACCTTTTGAATAGGCACATATGTGTACGTTTTTCTTTTCATGCCTCTCTTTCCTCCCATAGTGAACCTATGGATGGCTACTCCTTTCCTACACATGTTTCTGCATCTTCCAGCCTTTGCAAGTGTGTTGTATGAAGCATGCGTCCTCTACAGCATGCCAGGCTGGAAGACCATCTGATCCCAGGTATTGACTCTCCCCATATTCTGCATCACTACAAGCGGGTACATTATTTCAATGGACAGATGCTGACCACATGCATATGACATTTTCTTTTTTGGCAACTCTAACTACATTATCTCAGTTTGTACTCGCAACGAAACTGTGAAGAAGATAGAATTGAATATTATACCCATCGTATAAATTTAATTCAACAGGTATTTATTGAATGCATATATGTGTCAGGAGCTTTCTAAGTTGGAATGACCTTCATTAGTCTCCCCACTGGAGAGTGCTGAGCTGGAAATTAGAGCTAAATCTCTGTCTTTTGTGAGTAGATCCAATGCCTGGCTAATTGAGAGCGTAAAATAGATGCTTGGTAAATACTTTTGGTTACCTGTAAGCACAAATTTGTAAAAGACAAGGATCTGATTGTGCCTATTGGAAGACTCATGTCCATTCAAGAGCAAGCAATTTTCCAGATAACATTTTTGTCTTTCTGTTATTTCATGATCCTTTGTATGAACTTATATTCAAGTTGTGTTTATTGTCCAGCGATTTATCTCCTGCCCCAGTCTCTGAGCTCCTGGAGGTCAGATATCCTATGTCAGTCATCTTCGAACTATCCTCCATTCTTCCTTCACCTGCCCTCATCATCTGGAAACAGCAGAGCAAAGGCGTTAAGAGGTCTGAGTCTGGATAGACTGCCTGAATTCAAAGTTCTTT
This sequence comes from Potos flavus, assembly GCA_028534135.1. NCBI lineage: Eukaryota > Metazoa > Chordata > Mammalia > Carnivora > Procyonidae > Potos > Potos flavus. The sequence goes on along the minus strand of CM052900.1, from coordinate 65,530,220 downwards.
CTTGACACTTAACTCTGTGACACTGGAAAAGTTATTCAATCATCTAGCGCTCCTCCCCCTCCTCTGCAAGACAGTTACCAAAATGTATCCCTCACAGGTTTGTTGTGCAAGTGAAATGAAATAATATTTGCAAAATGTTTATTACAGAATAAACTCAAATTGGTATTAGTGTTATTATCTGACACACAGAGGCACCCAATAGTTGATGTATAATTAATCAATCAATTGATGAGTGAAAATACCAGGTGCCTGCACTTTCCCTGAGTGAAGGAGCCTCATCACTCCCAATAAAACTGCTCAGCTGGCTTTGCTTGCCATTGTAGGTCATGGCTCAGCAGAGATGCTCTGCAGCTGCTCTCCCCAAGGGACAGTGACTACCCATAGCTGTTACCACCCAGGGAAGCAGGCAACTGCCCTGTGCATCCATGACTTCCCCAAGATCCCTGATGTCCTATGTGGTGACATATGTGAGTGCTGAGATGTAGGTTAGGTTGCACTCCAACAGGAAGGCTGGTGGAAACTGACGAGGCAAGAGCTCGAAGAATAAGAAACAATATCTCTTACTAGTGAAGAAACTAATGTTCTGTACTAGAAAGATTACCTGCAACCAAGGTTTCCAGGCTGGGGGTGAAAAAATGGAGAAGGCAAGTTCACAGAAATCCAAACTGGTGTAGGGGTGGTTTGCCAATCTCTCACCCCTAATGCTAACCCTAACCTCCCCTATGATTCCCAGACTCCCATGTTCCACCTAGTTGTGGAGTAGACAGAAACTGCAAAGGAATTCATTAACTTAGTCGATAATGGCCGGAATGGCAGTTTCCTGATAAAGCTTGTTTGAATGGCAGAACACAGGCCTGAAGCTTCTAGTCTCTTCTGCTCTAAGTCCTGAGCACCCTAGGCTTCAAGGCAGAGGTGCAGCCACTGAGGAGCAGCCCAGCACCTACAAGGAGCAGGCTGAGTCCTCTGGGTAGGCCATGGATTGTCGGGGACAACTCAGCACAAGACCAGGAGCTCACAGGAGAGGTCAGCCTCACCGCACCCAGAGGCACACGCACACTCAAGAAGAAGCCAGCGAAGGAGACCATGCTTTTTCCATATACCACCTACACACACACACTCACACACTGACTTAACCAACAGTACGTTCTTTGCAATGTCAAATTATCTACTCCTCTTCCTGAAGGGACGAGTAAGTGGGTAATGTGGAAGAGCAACTAAATGTGCTTACTCCAAAACGACCCACTGCACTCTGACACTCACACCCAGAACAGGAATGAAAACTTCCTTCTAGGTGGAAATGTGAAGACAGAGGGCAAGAAGTTTACCCCTAAGCACACTGTGCACAAGACCGACGTGTGAAGTCTGTAAGCAAGTGTCCAGTGGGCCCCTCCCTGTGCATGCCAGGGCCTGCACCAGGGGCTGTGAGTGTGACAGCGGAGGTCCTCGCTCCCACCCCAGAAAGTCTCTCTCAAGTCCCATGCTGCGGCATCCCCCATGGGGGCTAACACTGACAGGAGTTCAATTAATTCCTCCAGACATAATCTGTAAAGTATGTAAGGTTTCAAAGAGTTTTTTAGAAGGGCTTTCAGCCCTTGTAGGAAACTAAAGAATAATAAAGTCTTGCATGATGGACAAGAAGAGAGAGCTCCACCACCACCACCCCTGCCCGAGAGTATCCAGAAGTTGGGGGAGGTCCAATCCAACTTCCTCGTGATAATCTGAAGAATCAATGAAAAGGGGGAGTCCCACTGATTGCGGCAATTCCCTGAACAATTTGGAAGCCGAGCAACATGATAGAAAGATAGCAGGCTTTAAACCCAAAAAATTACATTTGGGTTGGGTCCTGATTCTGACTTTGACTTGCAAACTGTTTAACTTCATTCCTTATTTTCCTGGAGATTCTTTACCCACTCCACAGATTTGCATTCATATTCAAATCAAGTGAAAAATGTTTCTGAGCATATTTTCCCTACATGTAGTCACAATGGGTTTGTGATATGAATGATTGAAAGGCATCAACAGACAGAGTGAGAGGATATAAATGTGGAGACTTGGAAAGTTAAACAGAGCAGGAGGCGGTGAGTCAGTCATGCAAGCCATGGAAAGTCTCATTCCCAAGAACCTCAGAATTCCCTTGAGAAATAAAGCTCTGGATAGTCATATGCTTGTAGTCTGGGGTTCCCATGGAAGGGGAAAAGCTCTCCCACTTACTTTTGCCCTTCTTTTGTGGGCAGGATTATATACTCATCCACCTCCCCTTCCTCAGCCCAACTGCTCTAGGGACTCTGACAGTCCATGATGTGCAAATAACTTGAATGTGTCTTAGTATTTACTGGGAGACCAGGTGAATTGAAGTTCAATTTTCAGGCTAATTCTTCCTCAGGAGGCCTAACCCTTGGGCTATCTGAGACCTATCTCTGAAGTGATGAATAAGAAACAAGGGGCATTATTATTCCACAGATGCAGTCTGAATCTTGTTTATGAGCCCATCCATCAGTCAATCAGTTCAGTCATTCACTCAACAACTACATCCTGAGCATGGCCCATGTGTAGTCACTGCATAGAGTACTTTTTTTTTTAAGATTTTATTTATTTATTTATTTATTTATTTATTTATTTATTTATTTATTTATTGGAGAGAGAGAGTGAGAGAGCACAAGCAGGGGGAGCAACAGAGAGGGAGAAGAAGGCTCCCTGAAGGGAGCCCAACATGGGGCTCAATCCAGGACCCCCAGGATCACAACCTGAGCCGAAGGCAGACGCCTAACCACCTGAGCCACCCAGGCACCCCAGGGCACTGATGACTCTTGCAGTAATCACAGGTACTAGCTAGTGAGGGAGGGAAAGTCGGTATCTATAATACATTAGCTCCTTCTACTAGAAAATTGGACATTGTACAGTGAAGATTCAACTTTGTTCAGGATATTCAAATGATCTTACATATATCTGCTGATTTTGTTTTAGAATACTTAATTTTTGATATTGAGAAACTTGGAGAAGAAAGCTTAGCTGTTGAAAGGTTGGACCATGATCAAATTATAGATACATTCCTAGGACTTCTGGAGAAATGTTGAAAAATCCCAAATTCACAGATTCATTTGACATAATTACTTCATGTTAGCTCTACTCCTGACATGTTTTCCAGCCATCGGGAATGCACAGTGCATACCAAGTGCATAACGCTCAAGCGGGCCTGGCGCATGACAAAACAGAGATGCTATTCGTTATTAACACTATTTTGAAACTCTTGTGGGCATTGGTGAACATATAAAAGAAGTCAGTTCCCAGCACCAGGAATAACCACCAACCTCTCTCTCCCAGATGATATTCCAAGATGGGTTGCCATTCACACAATACAAATCATTCCCATGGGACCCTGGGAGATCTTTCACTGATTTTTCCCTCAGTGTGAAGCTCCAAGTTCTGACCATAATATGGTCTTTTAAGCCTAATTCCGTCCTACTGCAAGAACTGAACTGATCTCAACCACAAGCAGGTGCCCATAAATGTTTATGAAAGAATAAATGAGGCTAGCATATCCAGAGCAGAACTCCTACAATTCCAACCCTAGTGAAAACAATATAAATCAGATTAAGACAGATGTTGGAACTTATTAAAAAGCTGTTCTACTGTCTCCAACATGGAGGACATCTGTTGTTCATCGGCCGCCCAGCTTCCATTCACCCTGCCTCAGGAAACAGCATCTTTATTTTGCTTCCAGGAGGGTGACCAACTGTGTGAGTTTGTTCAAGACTGGGGATTTCCAGGGCACCTGGGTGGTTCAGTTGTTAAGCGTCTGCCTTCGGTTCAGGTCATGATCCCAAGGTCTTGGGATTGAAGCCTGCTTCTCCCTCTCCCACTCCCCCTGCTCGTGTTCCCTCTCTTGCCATCTCTCTGTCAAATAAATAAAATCTTTAAAAAAAAAAAAAAGAATGGGGATTTCCTAGAACACAGATCTGTGCAGCTAACACCAGGACAGTCCCTGACAAACCAGGAGTCTTGGTCACCCTAGTTCTGATGAAAACACCATTTCTCTGCCCTTATTTATATGAGCAAACATATTTGGCTCTGCTCCTGGTCCAGGAACTCCTAGGATATTTTTCAGCTCTCTGTTAGGTAGTAAAAATATTTTATCATGCTGGCTTTCACCTGAACAGGTGTAGGGTCTGGAGTTGCCGAGGCCATCTTGCTATGACATGTGGGAAACAGAGAAATGAAGCCGAATCAGAGGAGGCAGAGCCCAAAAATGAAGACACAGAAACTAAACACTGGTGACATAATCTGAACACTCAAATCAATCTGTGCTTAAAACAAGACTATCTCACAGTTGTATTACTCTATGAGTTTAGTCCCATATAAATCAATATAGTTAAAAGGAAATTTCTAGATTTACTAATAGATATTTTTCAGTTTCTGATAAGTATAAGGAAACTGCTAGACATGCTTCCAACCCTCAAGGAGTTAATAATGTATTTATTCACAAGACAGAAGAAAAATAAATAGAAACTTAAGGTGGCATATGATGAGTGGTGCAGGAGTAAATGTGCCTAAGTTCTGGGAAATCAATTTGGTCTAAGAGGATCAGGGAACATAACTGAGCTTTAAGCCAAGATGGGCTTTCCTGCACAAAGAAAAAGAAGAAAGTACTTCAAATGCAGGCACCTGTCACTTATCACTATAGGTAATCGCATGTCCCCTGCGGGACTGTAAGTCCCTGTGTCCATCCCCATCCCGGGAGTGCACATCCAAGGTACCCAATAATGACAACAAGTGAATGACAACATGCTTCCATGGTGCCCTCTAAGAATACAGAGTGGATAGATGAACATTAAGCAAATCCCTGGAAATATTAATCTGACATTGGCATGTTACGTATTACATATTGGCAAGATACAATGGCAGAGAGTAAGTCCAGACTAAGGAGAGCAAAGCGTGCTGGTTTTCATACTCTAGAGAGGAAGTCTCTTCCCCTACAAGCAGCTACATCCTGCATAAAACAAACGTTGTATTGCATTGCTGGGAATACAGGAAGTAAAAAAAAAACGCCAAGGCAGTCAATGAATTTTATAGATTTGGCCCCTAAAACAGAGGTTGAAATAATTAAAACACAGGTATCTTATTAGGAAGCACCAACAGTACACCACATAGCATTTTGCACCAGAGAATCTACAGCCATGAATTCCTGATTCCTCCAGTGGTTACATTCTCATTCCAATGAAAGCAGAAGCAAATCCCAGCTAAAATAAGAACCTTATTGGTTAATACAATCAAAGCTGGAAGGGCAATAGTTTTTGGAATGATAACCCAGGTAAAATAGGGAACATTTTTTTTTTCTGCCTGCCCTATGGAACAGTACAGCTCAGTCTCCATAAAGCTCAGTCCATAGTGGTTTTATACAGAGGCTTGCTCTATCTTAGCAGAAGGGTGGTTTGAAGACCCAGTGTTTCATGTCAATGTCTTTGGATCTCCACTTGTGGAAAGCTCTAGTGCTACTGGACCTACTATGGAATTATTAGTTGCTTTTTGGAGAGTCTTCTAATACATCTGTGACAACTTTGGAAAACCTGAAAGAACGAGAAGAAGGATTCCCTGTTTGTGTTTATAGTGGATGTTTGGTTGGACCAAGTAAAAGTATGAGAAAACTTCACATTATGTTTTCTGGTTATTCACCAGACCCTCCAACCTGCTTTATCTTTTTTTATTTAAATTCAATTAGCCAAAGTATAGTACATCATTAGTTTTTGATAAAATGTTCAATGATTCATTAGTTGAATATAACTGCTTTATCTTTTGTGATAATTTTTCATCAGCACCATGTGGAAAAAATCAAATTGAATCTTTGAAAGCAGTCATTGTGGGTTTGTCCATAGTATCTGAGTTTCCGATCCAGAGTATCATGGATTTGGTTCCATCTGACCAAGGCCATGACTAGCTAAAAGCTTCACTAATGAATTTTCACTAAGTACCATGTACTAATCCTTGCAGAATTCAGTATTATAAATGAAAAATTACTTTCTTTTGTGAAAACTTGGTGAAACAAAATGTGCAGAAACTGTATTCCTTTTTCTAGTAAAATTAGATGTTGCTCATCCATTTATTTCAAAATCATTAAAGTCCTCTACTCATCTCTGCTTGCCCAAGGTGGGGGGCATATGACTTTGTCTGAGAATGTGTCCTGGGTCTGAAATGATTCGACCAAGGACAGATCTGATTTCACAGTTACCCATACTAGACACCTCTGCATGAATCCTGCCTCTTTCCCAAGAAGAAGATTTTCTTTCAAAATTTCTAATTCTCCTAATAAGATATAAGAGATAGCAAATCTCATGGCTTTGAGATTATTAACTACCATATGAAGGAACAAAATTCACCAGCTTTCTACTTACCTTTATATTTTATCTAATTTTGATATAATTTACAATAAGGTTATGGAGAACCTAAAAAACCAATGATAAGGACCATATTGGTTACCTATGGCTTCATAATGTCAAAACATTGTGGCTTAAAACCAATAAGTATTTCTCTGCATTCTTGTTTGGTTGGCATTTTTTCTGCTGTCTTTCCACAAGTGTGATGGGGTCTGGATGGTTTGTCTGAGTCTCAGTCACATATGTGTCTGGAAGACTGGCCACACATTCCGCATGCTCTTTCCTGCTGGGAATCTTCATAAGGTGATCTGAGGCAGCATTTCAAGAGAGTGAAAGAGAAACTATAAGGCCTCCTGAGGCTTAGGCTCTGGAGCTTGTGCTATGTCACTGCTCTCATATTCTAGGGTCACAACAAGTCACAGTGCCTTCACCAAGAACTAGACTCTACCTATTGATGCAGGCATGGTGAAGTCATGTTGCAGAGAGTCACCAATAGGGATGAGGGAGTTATGGCAACCACTGTCACAAACCATCTGCCCTAGCCTGCCTTCCAGCCACAGTAATTCATCCTTCTCCTGATGAGTAAACATTCCTTCCCAAGACCCCTAAAGTCTCATTTGATCATGGCTGCAGACCATCCACAATCCCTGTCCAGCATCATGGACAAAGGCAGATAAGAGGGTCCTTGGAGTAACACCTTAGGTGTGGTCCATTGTAATCCAAGAGCCTGAGGATTTAAGAAAAGTTTCCTGCCTGATCGCCTGGATGGCTCAGTCTATTAAGCATCTGCCTTCGGCTCAGATCATGATCTCAGAATCCTGGGATCAAGTCCTGCATTGGGTTCCTTTCTCAGCGGAGAGCCTGCTTCTCCCTCTGCTTGCTGCTCCTCCAGCTTGTGCTATCTCTCTCTCTGACAAATCAGTTTTTTAAAAATCCTAAAAAAAGAAAAAAGGAAAGTTTCCTGTCGCCCACAAGCAAAACTTAAAATGGTGAGATGGGGCAAGAAAACCCAGACACCCTATACAAAAGGAAGATTAGGATACAAAGTGAGCACTTCTCTGTAGCAATTCCAAATCCAGTCAGACATGTTGTCAAGTCCCCCCATTCTGGCAAAGGAGGAGGCACAGTTGGTTCTGCTCCACGGAGGTGGTTTTCTCATCTCTAATCCTCTGTTCTTCTCTGCTCTTAGCTCTACTTTCTGAGGCATCTTTCCTTTTCAATAGGAAATGGACCATGTTTACAGCCAAGTTGCTTTCTAGTGTACTCCTTTTCCATAAAATTTGAGGTTCCAGAAACATCTTTTCATATTGAACCTTCTACCTCTTTAGTCCAATCGGGCTATGGCTCATATGACTCTTAAAACTGTAGGGTTCACTCTATATCCTAAATTTCATAACCATAATTCTTTTGAAACAGACTTCTTTCAGTTTGGGGTCTGTGAGATTGCTGTAGGATAATACCCTTAAGATTTTTAGAAGCCTTTTGTATTTCAAGATGTTCTGGCATGACCTTAAATCTTTCCAAGGTACAAAGGATCTTATAACCACAACTTTGATTTGGCCTTTACCCTGAGGCTACTTCTTATTTCTAAAAACCCTTGTGACTGTTGGAGAGACTGGAAACGTGACAAATGAGAAATAACTTTATTTTCCAACCCAGAAAGTACTGCATCTTCTATATTTTCTCAAAATTTTGCATGGAAGTTGAAAATTCTGTTTACAGCATTTCTCGAGCATTTTGCAGGTTATCATACACAGATAGAAGTGCCCAACTGGCATTTCAACTTTCTATCAAGAGATTTCCTTAACCAGAGACACAATTTCATTAGGGACATTTTTTGTCTTTCCAGTTAGTACAGGTGACATATTTGCCAGTTAGTCCACTACTACCTAACACAGGTCACCTTTTTTCCAGCCTCAACAAATGAATTTTCTCACAAATGTTTCTGCCTCCACCAATGGTTGTAACAGCCTCTTGAACACTTTTCCAGCATTGCCCACTGCCCATTCCTAAGATCAATGACACTTATTTTCAATTTTTCTTCATAGCACCCAATTTGTGGTATCAATTGATGTGTTTTATAGATATATGGCTATGTAACAAACACGCTCAAACTAGATGACCTATCAGAGTATTGTTTACATGTTTGGGCTCTCATCGTGCTTGTCTAGAACTGCGGGGATGTCCAGGCTTCTCTTGTCATAGATTCTTGTTCATTACAGATTTCTTTTCATAGTCATCTTTACAGGGCATTGTTCCAAAAGAACAAAAGCCACAAGGTCTCCAGGTCAAGCACAACATCACTTTCTGTTGGTCAACACAGGTCACATGGCCACCCCAGACTCAAGAAGCAGGGACTCTCCCTCCTCATGGGAAGATTGTCAAGATTACATTGCAAAAATACATGGGCAAAAGGAGGAGAGGAGACATTAAAACCATCTTTTCAAATAATCTACCAGAGTAAGGAGAGATGTGAAGCGATGCAGTCTGATGCATTGCCCACCAATTATCACTCCTCATCCTCTGTGAGGGGATACACTGAGATGCTTGATGCATCCACTGAGCACATAAGACTTCCTTGGGCAGGCTAGGAAGAAAAAAATGTGCCTTGGAATGATCCTCAGGCAAGAGGAAAGAGGGAAATTTTCTCTTCCTTGCTCCCTTTCATCTCCAGTTCTTCCATGCTCAACGTTTACCCAATGAAGAATTAATTTTCCCTTTGGGTTGAGTCATCAGTCCCCTCAGGTGGCTCCTCTCAATGCCAAGTCCCACACCCCATAGGACAGCAGTCTTGTGGTTCCGGGCTGCAGACTGGTTCTACAACAAGATTAGGCAGACGATGACCACAGCTCAGCCAGATGGCTGGACAGCACCTTGGGGAAGAGAAGGCTGTCAAGAGAATCTGAGGTATACATAACATTTGTTTCTATCATAGGAAAATCTTGAACTGAAAGTGAAGGCAGGAGTCTATATAACAGGCAGGATCCCCTTAAAACCAGAAATTCATATAGGTATTAGGGTAGGAGGACAGAGCCCAAACAAGTTGAAAGAACTAACTCTGATTAGTCATGGAACTCATGCACTATAACTGGAAATCATGGAAATCCATAATTAGCTGAGGAAACTGGGAGGGAGCTGGCCATGGCTCACCTGAAGAAGTAGGTGTGACTCCTTTCCAGAGGAAAACATTCTCAGTTTCAAGCCCCAGCATTTGCACAATGAAAAACAGTTAGTTGTAAGATCAAGAAAAAAGAACACCAGGCACGGACAAGATCATCCACCCTATCAGTCAGAAGAAATAACAACAGATATAGATTCCAGAAGCTTTGGTCATGGAATCATCAGATACAAGTTTATAAAACAGCTATGAATGAAAGTTTTTAAAAATATCACAAAACCAGGAAGGTACAAGAGACTATCAAGAATAAACAGGAAGGTTTGGAAAATATCTAAATAGAACCTGTAGAAATTAAAGATGATGAAAATTTGAAAATCAGTGATTGGATTAATTCAATTAATTCAAACACAACTCAACTTAGGATCTGTGGAGCAAAAATAATAGTCTGAAACCAGTGAGTAATCTGTATATTAAAGGGGGGCAAACCCTGTCAGTCTAGAAATGTGTACCTCAGGAAACTGTTTTAAAAATAAAGGTTAACAAAGGAATTTTCAGATAAACAAAAATGAGATAATTCAGTACAACAACCTTCATTAATGGAATTAGAAATACTATTTAGGCATATACTTTTAATTATATAAGCTCTCCTTATGAAAAAAATTTTTAAAGATTTATTTATTTATTTTAGAAAGAGAGAGAGCACAAGGGGGAGAGGCAGGAAGAGGGAGAATCTCAAGCAGACTCCACGCTAAGCACAGAACCCAATGCGGGACTCAATCTCAGGATCCTGAGATCACTACCTGAGCCAAAACCAAGAGTGAGGTGCTTAACCAGCTGTGCCACCCAGGCACCCCTCTCTTCGTAAAAATTAAGCTGTGCCTGTGGCAATGACCCTAGAAAGAAAGATATGGATGCATAAGACACTGCAAGGAACATACAACACTTAGATTTTTAAAAATGAGGGCGAGGAAAGAGGCAGAAATGGATCTGAGATTTGAGGGGTGAGGAAACTAGGATTTTCCAAAATAAAGCCATGAAAGCTGTTCTTATAATTAGATTGAGTTTACTACACCATTTCAGTGAATTTGGCAAGACGCAGTGACAGTGTTTTTATATCCAACATTAAACAAAACATGAACCAACTAAGTGACCTTTTCTAGGGCACAACTAATGCAAATTTTGAATTGACTTTTCCTCAGATGTGTTTTGTCTCTAGATTAAAAAGTATGACTGTACAGGTGTCTTTTTCAGGGCAGTCCCCCTTAAGGACAAATAAATACTCAACATGTTAAAAAAAAAACATGGCAGATATTAGTATACAATATCAGACAAAAGAGACTATAAGTCAAAGCTGTTACAAGAGACAAAAAAAAGGATATTATATATTGATAAAAGTTTCAATTCAAGAAGATTTAACAATTTTAAACATACACCAAACAAGAGAGTCCCAATATGAAGCAAGTGTTGTCAGAATTGAAGAGAGAAATAAACAACTCTGCAATAGTATTTGAAGAAGTCAATACATCACTTTCAATAATGGATAGAACATCTAGACAGAAGATCAAAAATAAATTAGAGAACTTGGAAAGGACTATAAACCAACTAGACCTAATAGGTACATAGAACACTCCACTCAACGATAGCAGAATACACATTCTTCTCAAGTGCACACAGAACATTCTCTATGATAGACAATATGTTAGGTCACAAAACAAGTCTCAATACATTTAAAAGATTAAAATTGTATAAAGTACCTTTTCTAACCACAATAGAATAAATCAATAACAAAAGGAAAAGAGAAATATTTATAAATATGTCAAAATTAAATACACACTGCTAAACAGACAATAAGTCAAAAAAGAAATCACAAAAGAAATGAGCAAACACTTAGAGATGAATGATGAAACCACAACTTACCAAAACTCATAGGATGAAGTAAAGCAGTGATCAGAGGGAGATTTCTAGCTGTAATGCCTACATTAAAAAAGAAGAAATATCCCAACTCAACAGCCTAACTTTACACCAGAAGGGACTAGAAAAGAAGATCAAACTGAACACAAAGCTAACAGAGGAAAGAAACAATGGAGCTAAAAAAAATAAAGAACAGAGCACAATAGAATCAATAAAACCAAAAGTTGGTTCTTTGAAAAAAATCAACATAATTGACAAACCTTTAATTAGACTGATAAAGAGAAGAAAATGTAAATAACTACAATCAGAAGTGAAATTGGAGATACAACTACTGACTTTACAGAAATAAGAAGTATTATAAAATTCATAGACCTGTACCCCTGAAACAAATAATACATTATATGTTAATAAAAAAAAAAGAATTATATGGAAGACCCACTAGGTTGACCATAATCAAAAAGAAGAAGGAGGAAAGGGAGAGGAAGGAAATGAAAATAACAAATACTGGCAGGATGTGAATTTGGAGAAATTGAAACCCCTTGCACATTGCTGGTAGAAATGTAAAATTATGCATCACTGTAGAAAACAGTTTAGCAGTTCCTCAAAAAGCTTAACATAAAATTACCATCCTACCCAGGAATTCCACTACTAGGCATATATCCAAAAGAAATGAAAACAAGGACTCAAAACAAACATATGTACACCAGGGGCGCCTGGGTGGCTCAGTCATTAAGCGTCTGCCTTCGGCTCGGGTCATGATCCCAGGCTTCTGGGATCGAGCCCCGCATTGGGCTCCCTGCTCCGCAGGAAGCTCTCCCATTCCCTCTGCTTGTGTTCCCCTCTTTCGCTGTGTTTCTCTCTGTCAAATAAATAAAATCTTTAAAAAAAACAAACAAACATGTATACACCAATGTTCCTTATAGTATTACTCACAATAGCCAAAGAGAGGAAACAATCCAAGTGTCCATCAATAGATGAATGGATAAACAAAATGTGATCTATACATCCAATGGAATATTATTCATCCATAAAAAAGAATGGAGTTCTGATACATGCTATGACCTGGAAGAACTTTGAAGTGTGTGTGTATGTGCGCATTTTGTTTTATCTTTGTGCTTTTCTGTGTTCTACAGTAACGTTCAGAGAATTAGTATTTGTTTCATAATTACCAATCATAGTTTTTAAAGCTTAGATAACAACATAGAAGAATCGTTATAATGTCATACTGAGTGCACGGAGTAGAATATTCTGATTATGTTTGAGTGATGGACACAAGAGAGATCATTCTATTTTTTTCTTATCCAATTTTATTTAATCAGCGTATATTATTTTTTATACTGAAAACATTTGAAGATTTTGTACTAACATGTAAAATTATTGTTTATATAATCAGGTGAAAAAAAGCAGATTTGGATTTGTACATATTACAAGATTACAGCCACTTAAGAAAACGTATAAGAACATATTAAGGAAGGAAGTGCATCAAAATACTAATCATGATTATGAGAGTAGAATTGTTGGAAAGGATTTTTTCTCTTACAAATTTTCTATAAATGTGAATATTAATTGTGCTATGAAATATTTTGAAAAACAATGGCATGAGGACCCCCCTGAGCACTTGGCTTTCCCAATTTGCAGCCTCATTTTTTTTCTTTTTATTTTTTTTTATTAACATATAATGTATTATTTGTTTCAGGGTACAGGTCTGTGATTAATGTCTTACACAATTCACAGCACTCACCATAGCACATACCCTCCCCAATGTCCATAACCCAGCTACCCCATCCATCCTAAACCCCTCCCCTCCAGCAACCCTCAGTTCGTTTACTGAGATTAAGAGTCTCTTAGGGTTTGTCTCCCTCCCCAGTTCCATCTTGTTTCATTTTTTCCCTCCCCTCCCCCCACGACTCCTCGCCCTGCCTGTCAAATTCCTCATATCAGAGAGATCATATGATAATTGTCTTTCTCTGATTGACTTATTTCACTTAGCATAATACCCTCTAGTTCCATCCACGTCATTGCAAATGGCAAGATTTCATGGCTTTGATGGCTGCATAGTATTCCATTGTATTTATATACCACATCTTCTTTATCTATTCATCTGTTGACGGACAACTTTCCATAGTTTGGCTATTGTGGACATTGCTGCTATAAACATTAGGATGCACCTGCCCCTTTGGATTGCTACATTTGTATCTTTAGGGTAAATACCCAGTAGTGTGATTGCTGGGTCATAGGGTAGCTCTATTTTCAACTTTTTGAGGAATCTCCATTCTGTTTTCCAGAGTGCAGCCTCATTTTCTTGTCCACAGCAGCTGTTTTTCCAGGATAAGAGCTCGAATGCATCCACCTCTCTCCTGCCATGTTGGGAGGTCTTAGAAATCCAGGCCCACACGGGGAATCTGAGGCTGGGCAAGATGTGTAGGGAGGTGCTCTTATATGTCTGCTAATTCAGTTCAACTATGTTTTAGTCATTTCCAAGGGTATGACGACACCTATGGGTCACTAAAATCAGAAGTCGGTTCAGAAAGTGAAATAAAATTATAAAAATTGTTTTATTAGCATCACATAAACATTCCTGCCCCATCCAGGAAAAGTATACCCATCGGTAACCAGTTGCGTTTCCTTCATCTAGTTCTGTTGGTGCTGTATGAGCTCAGCCTGCATCATCTTCTTCTATGGTCCCATATTAAGCAATGAAGTACTTTTCATCTGGCTAGAGTTTTAAACTAAGTTACTGGTACCTTTTGTAAATGACTCATAAGTCTCATGGGCACGTGTATGCGCACATACACACACCCACGCACACACCCAATATGAATATATTTCTCCAGAATTGTTAGCTCAGAGGTTTGTAGGACAAACCGACTACCTACTTTTTACTATCCAAAAAGAAAGAATGGTGTTTACATTATTAAAGGAGGACAGAATTACATAGCATCTTTCATTTTGCCACGTGACTGAAGCTTTAAAGTATTTGTTATCTGGACCTTTGTAGAAACAGTTTGCCAAGCCCTAGATTAGCTGACCTGCAACATTGCATCTTTAAGAGTTTCCTGGAAAATATAAAATAATATACATTATATTTATAGCAATGCCTCTGTGGCCCCTCAAGCTGTTGAAAATATGTATCTATTTGTAACTTGCCCTTAAATAGATCTGTGGTAATCTGCATTTTTTTTAAATTTTAGTATCTAATGTTCAGGGCTTTCTGGAGGTTAGGATATAGAAATTAAAAAAAAAAAGACAAGGATGCGGCACTTAAAGCATCTTAAATTCTGCCTACTTCAGTTCTCTGGGCAAGTTTTTCACTGAGTGTAGTAAAGTTTATTTAATTTTATCTGACTATATTTGTATTGAATTTTTTAAAAATGTGTACTTCTTTGGAGAAGTGTCTGTTCACGTCTTCTGCCCATTTTTTGATGTAATTATCTGTTTTTTGAGTGTTGAGTTTGAGGAGCTCTTTATAGATCTTAAATATCAGACCTTTGTCTGTAGTGTCATTTGTGAATATCTTCTCCCATTCTGTGGGTTACCTGTTTGTTTTGTTGACTGTTTCCTTTGCTGTGCAGAAGCTTTTTATCTTGATGAAGTCCCAAAAGTTCATTTTCGCTTTTGTTTCCTTTGCCACTTCTCCAAAGAAGACATACAAATGGCTAACAGACACATGAAAAAATGTTCACCATCATTAGCCATCAGGGAGATTCAAATCAAAACCACCTTGAGATACCACCTTACACCAGTTAGAATGGCCAAAATCAACAAGACAGTAAACAACAAATGTTGGAGAGGATGTGGAGAAAGGGGAACCCTCTTCCACTGTTGGTGGGAATGCAAGTTGGTACAGTCACTTTGGAAA
>CM052900.1:65496384-65514464 GCA_028534135.1 Potos flavus | reverse complement strand
TTTTTTTTTCTTTTTTAATTAACGCATAATGTATTATTTGCCCCAGGGTACATGTCTGTGGATCCTCAGGCTTACACATTTCACAGCACTTACCATAGCACATACCCTCCTCAATGTCCATAACCCAGCCACCCTATCCCTATCCTCTTATTTTTCTAACAATCCTAACAATTAAATGCAATTATCCTTATTTTATTGATAAGACTCTGAGAGATTAAGACCCATGTATGGGCCATTAGCTGTTTCTTTCCACGTCTCATAATTTTTTGTGTGGAAACTGAATGTTTTTAATATTAGAATGTGACTACTTTGGAGATTATATTTTCATTCCTTCCCAGGGTTTTTGTCACTGCTTTTGTGATTATCGTTTTTGTTTATTTAGTGACTTTTCTGACCTAATATTATAAAGTCTGTATTCTCTATTTCATGCGAAGTCTTCTCAGCATGGTAGTTAGATAATGATTAGACAGAAGATATTTTTTCTTAAATTCCTAGAACCAAAAAATCTCTCAGTCTTTACTGAGGGACTGTCCATAAACTTTGGGGCATAACTTCAACACTTAATCAAATAGTTTACAACTCTGTTAGCATTCACTTCCACTTCCAGAGAGCCTGAAGCTCAGCCAGAATTGAGAGCATACACTGTTTTTCAGGGGTTTTTTCTGAGTATATGCACATCCCTTGGGCATATGAAAGTCCTTCCAGATTTTCAGGAATATGTTAGAACTTTCCAAAGCACTTTTAAAAACCTCATTCACCAGGCTTTCATCCTCAGCTTTTTGCTTGGTCTGTTTTTTGCCCCAATTGCTATCTATCCCTTCAGGCAGCAGTAACTAAAACATTTTCTTAGACATGTTTTTGAGGAACATCCTGTGGTAGCATCTTTAGCACTGAGTGTGTTCTGAGCCTGGGGAAAAAATGAAGAGCCTTTCAAGCAAGGTCTTGCAGGGAGCCATGAAATAGTCTAAAATAAATAACTGAAATTCTTTCTGAATCAGGTCCTTTCTGCTTTCTCCAGTGCTAGAAATACAACTTTTGTTTTCAAGGCTATTGCTAAACTACAGAGCAAGCAATGGAGCATAAGTAAATGAAAAATGTCATAAAGTTCTCTGTTATTAGCAAGATTCAATATTTTTCTTGGATAAGCATTCCTGAGATTGCTATAAGTATTTGTTTAAATTCCTGAGTCCCAAAAATATTAATTTTGATAGTTTTGCCAGATTTTTACTGGCAATTCCAGAGTACCTTCACCATTCTGTCCTTTTCAATCACAATCAAATTATTTGAAAACATGTTCTCACTCATTGTCCAATTTGCTTATCTTCCATTCCATCTTCACGCCACCATCCGGATCCTACTCCCACCACTCCTGTGAAACTTCTCTTCTGAAAGTCACAAATGACTGCTAGTTTCAAAATGCATTTATTTGACCATTTTCTATTTTTTTATACACTGCCAAGTTTATGTCTGGCACATATTAGGCTCAATAATATGTGTTGAATAAGTGAATGAATGAAATATTTAATCTCTTTTTGTCACTCTCACTCTGATGTAGATGCCTGTTCCTTGAACTAGTCCTTTCTTGCCTATAGATGCTCCTCAAGATTCAGTGACAGGCAATCTTTTTTTCTCATCCTACACTAAATTCCTAGGTAATGTCATTGATTTGCAAGGCTTCACCTATTCCCATATGCAAACTCAATATATCAAAACATAATTCACCATTTTCTCCAGTAAACTTGCTTAACTTCATATTCTCTTCACCAGTGGATATCACAACCACTCATCAGGTGTCTTAGCGAGAAACCTAGAAGGCAATTTTTACTCACATCACTGTTCCCACTACTGTTTCTACCAATAACTTTGATAGAAACGTTATTATAGAAATCATTTATATTGGTTGAGAAGATATATGCATGCATTGGCTATCTATTTAACTTTGTAAGGCACAGGCTATCTCCTTAGGAAACTCCATAAAGGCAAAACAAAACTTATGAGAAGCATATTCTGAAATAGCAAGTTCCCACTGGAGCTGATCAAAAGGAGAAAAGCAAGGTAGGTTCAGATTGGAGACCTTTCAATCACCAACCGATTGGGCACAAATGTGTCCTCTAGGATAAGATTGGAAATTAATCTACTTTAACAAGGAAGAGGCATTTTGACCTTCCTTATCAAAGAAAAACCATCAGTTACTCTCTGCAAGAGTTTCTCTAGCTAGAGGATAAGGAATCCTGCTAGATATGTTGTCTATCCCACATCTATGCCCACATCCCTTGGGCATATGCAAGATATTGAATAGAGCCTGGACAGAGAATATAGGCTGAAGACTAGTGAGACCAAACAATAACCTAGCAACTCAGCCTCCTGGGTGAAAAGACCATCCCAGATAAGAAGTTTTCCCCAAAAAAATTCTATATTAAGGAAAGAAATATCACCTAGCAAACTTTTGTTTATAACTTTCACTAAAACATAGCATATTGACATTACATCTCTTGAAGCTATATTTCTCTATCAGTTTTTACATTCTATGTAATCTGTGTGACCAAATTGTGTTATTTAAAATGGCAAAACAATCATATGTTCTGTCTTGTTGACTGTCAGCCTGTTATATAAGACATTGATTTTTTTTTTTTCAAAGAAAATTCAAAGATGCTCTAGCAGTTGCCTGGGAGACAAGAAAATACAGAATGTGATTTGGACATATTTGTGAATCTAACTCCAAGAATTCTAACATTTCATACTGAAATGATTAGATAAGATATACTGCTACTCTTTTCCTAAGTGTATTTCACATTTAAGGATCAGGTTTTTATTAAGATTTTATAAGCTTCTGCTCATCTTACTTGGATCATTTAAAAAACAACAATGACTAAGGAGTGCACTTGTCGTGATGAGCAGTGGGTGTTGTGTGGAAGTGTGGAATCACTATATTGTACACCTGAAACTAACATTACGTTGTATGTTAACTCAGTGGAATTTAAATAAAAAAGCATCAGTGGTTTCTTAATAAATTAATTGACCAAAAAAAGCAGGATAATGCCATACAAAATAAAATGTTAATATCTTCCCTGAGATTTAACAAGGTTTTATTAAAAATCCACTTTATCCATGTTCCCTTCAAAGATCATCCACTAGATTCAACAAGTTTCTTGACTTATCTTTTCCAGTACTAACTCGGTAGGTAAATAAATATAATCACCATGTAATGATCAAAAATGAATTTCAAAGAATTTCTTCCCTTTTACTTAAATGATAGATTGGCAGGTATTAGAATGGAGTAATAATGATAGGAATTAAAGTATCTTAAATTTGCAGGAGGTCCAAGTCTGCTTACATATATTTGTCCTTTTCCATGCCTTACCAAACTTATTTATATGAGGAAAGAAAATGAAGCCAAGTAAACATGATTCTCTCAGAATTAAAGGAAATTTCTTGGAAAGTCTATAGACCATCAAATCTAGTTGCTGTCATCTGATCAATCCACAATAAAATCATACAGTTTCTGCTTTAAGAAGTCTCTAGAGATAAACACCAGTTTCCCTCAGTAACTCTATTCGTTTCCTGAGTCTGCTGTAACAAATTACGATAAGTTTAGGGACTTAAAACAACAGAAATCTATCCTGTCACAGTTTTTGAGGCCAGAATATGAAATAAAATTATCAGCAGGACGATGCTCCCTCTGAAGTCTCTAGGGGAAAATCTATCTTTGCCTTATCCAGCTTCCTTGGTGTTTCGTGGTGTAGCCACATCACGCCCACTTCCGCCTCCTTGGTCACATTGCCTCCCCCTCTTCTGTGATGTCATCTCTCTCTGCCTCTCTTTTATAGACACTTGCGATTGGATTTAGGGCCCAAGTGGCAGGATAATCTTCCCCACCAAGATTCTTAACTTGATCATCCTGCAATGCAAAAGCACATGTTTTTTGCCATATAAAGTAACATTCACAGGTCAGGGATTTGAACAAGGATATCTTTGGGGGGGACCATTATTCATTATTATAAAAACCCACGGAGTTCTGTGTACCCATTCCATATAAACTTTTGGATGGATTTGAGACAACCTGATTTAATAGTTGAACAATTCGCTCATGTATTTGTTCAGCTAATATCTAGCTAGTACCGACTCCGTGTGTGACATCACACTGAGCTTGGGAACACAGCTGTGGACCAGACAAACATGGTCCCAGCCTGTGAGAAGTGAAGTTGACATCAAAGGCTTTTAAAGTCGTGGCAGTCACAAGTAGCAGAGCAGTGGTGAGGATTTTATTTATAATTGAGAAATGGAGTAAAGTGGCATATTCTCTGAAATACCAGGGCTTTAAACTGCGGTTGTTGGAAATGTCCAGATAAAGGACTAGAAATGCTCAAGCAAGACAGGTAAGCAAAAAGAGCCTGAGCAATGTCCAAAGCACATCCATATACCCCCAACTAGATTTCTTTTCCTCATTCCACAACACATCCTACTAGGGTATCATGCAGGGACAAAGCCCAGAGCTAGAAGATAGAAAAAACTGTCCCAGGATGTTAGAGATAATTCTGCACCTTGTAAGGACTGAATCCTCAGCTTCTTTTAGACTACTTATCCTATATTTTAACAGGTTTTATTATTATCTAGGTGTGGTAAGGCCAACAGCTCAGAAGGCAATTGTCATAAAAAAAATAGTTAATTATATTCACAGATTCCAAGAGAGGGAATACATATCATGCCATGGGAGTTGTGCAGGGAACCGCAGTTCTCAAGCAGAGGGAGAAACTGTGCACAAGACACTTTACTGAAGTTTCCATAGGAAGGAACAGACAAGGCAGTTTTAGGGTTGGATAGTTCGAATAATTTCATCAGGCTTTGGAACATAGGGGCTGTCCCAGTTGTCTGATACCCAGCCTTGGGGTGATTAGAGTGGATGTGCAGTGGCAGGGAGTATGAGAACCCAATAAGAGAGGTTGTTGGGGATGTAGACTCTGGATTGGTCTGGTTTGTACTTGAAAAATGTATCCCCTGGTGTAGAATTCATCCCAAGGTGTAGAAGGGGCAATGAGGGAAGCAAGAGGCCAAGGCAAAGTGACTCCAGCATATTATTGGGTTATCCAGAATGAGGCATGTCTGGTATTTGTGTGCAGGGCAGACGTTAAAGCATCAAGTTTCAGGGTGCCTGGGTGGCTCAGTCATTGGGTGTCTTCCTTCAGCTCAGGTCATGATCCCAGGGTCCTGGGATCAAGCCCTGCATCGGGCTCCCTGCTCAGCAGGAAGTCTGCTTCTCCCTCTCCCACTTCCTCTGCTTGTGTTCCTTCTCTCTCTGTGTCTCTCTCTATCAAATAAATAAATAAACTCTTTTAAAAAAATATGTTAAAGCATCAAGTTTACAGAAGCTAGAACCATGGTCAATATACCTGTCTGCCAATTTAGAAAACCATGATAAATATTCTTGAAAGTGTTTTAAAATTTTTAACTGCTATACACATTTAAAATGTTTGGTTTTAAGGAGGACATGTAGCCAGCTGACCTGAGGAAGCTGGTCATGCACCCACGTTGCCTTCCAAAATGCACAGCTTTGAAATCTGAAGGATCTCAGCTTGGGTTCCCCCTATCACATTATCTTCTTCTATTCAATGAGCTTCTTTCTTTTGAAAACTGTCTTAGAAACAATATTCAACCATCTGATGCTCTAACATTTAATTATCAAAAAATATAAATCCTCAAAGTAATGACATTTTAATTGATTACTTGGCTTTTGTTTTTAATTATTATTTGGTTTGGGATCTATTGTAAACAATATCTAAACCCTCCCTTTATTCCAGAGTTTTTTGGATATTTATTGGCTGTGTTTTAATCACGTTGCCACAGTGACAATGTGAGCAACTCATACTTCTCTTCTTTTAATTTGTCCTTTGGGTAAAAGTGCTGCTCTTTAAGATGGTGACATAATTCAAAATAGGAACCTCTCCCTGGTCTGAGGAGATAAAATAAGAAAGTGCTCTGTAGCCCCAGATAATGTCAAGGAGACTGGTTTTCTTAACATCATTTAAAGTTTTGCTGATATGAAATGTCTCATAAATAGCATGATGTGAAAATTGACATCTGTTAACCCTTGTGAAGCTGACCTTGTAGAGCTCTGCCTTCACAACTCAGCTTGTGGGTGTTCGGAAAGGGTGAATGGCGCATGAGGACATCCTCCTCTTTAACAGATATAGAAAGTTGTTTTTTATTCCAATAAAAAATATGAAAGTGCTTTCTGAAGTGAAACAGCAACAACATGACTCTAGACAGTTCAATAAGGTATTTACCAAGTTTCAAAGTGCTAACCCCCCAACCCCAGCTAATTATCACCCCATTTGTATGCATTCTCCCAAAACGAAACAGAATGTTGGAGCTAGAAAGGTCTTTGGTGTCATTTAGCATAGACTTAGTTCTTTGTCTTAGATGAGAATGCCAAAATCTAGAAAATAGGAATTGACTGAGACAATATCATATGTCTAATTAAAGTTCAAAACCAGGAAACATTTACAAATGACCGTCACATCCTTTCTCTACAATCTTGAACTTAACTCTGATGTATATAGAATATTTTACTTTCTACTTTTGCTCTGATCTATAGCTCTTAATTCAATATCCATATGTAAATCATTTATTTATGATAAAAGTTGCCCTATGTTAGACTATATATCTGTAAGAAGCAAGGAAATTCTCAATATTACCCAATTTGCACAGCACCTAATATTCCTTCCATTAACTCATGTTTTGAATGTAATTTTACTCCACCAATTATATCCTGAGTACAAGTTTACTTCAGCAGAAACAACAAATTGAGAGAATTTAGGAAGAATCAGGAAGCTGTACTTGATTTCCAATTCCAGACTGTATCTTGGTAAGAGCTCAGTTTTTAAGAGCCAGCGTTAGTCCTTTCATCAAAACGATAGTGATCTATGAATTCAGTGTGAGGCAAGATCATAAGACAGTTTTCAGTAAAGCACCAGCACAGGGCACAGAGCTACCCCAGGGTGCGGTGAGCTGCCCAGCTTTTCTCCATTATGATCGAAGGGCCATACTTGCAGAATGTTTTTGACCAATGGGCGGGAATGGAACAGCCTGGACAGAGAGGAGAAGCCTGAAATCACAGCACAGGAAGGCCTAGAAGAGAGTCTGAAGACCTGAACTGCTCTGCTGTTGACTGTGAACTCGGGCAAGCCAGCCACCTCTCTCATAGACTAAGTTAGGATGTTACAATTGGATGGATAAAATAATACCTATTATTTTATGCAGCAGTGCTGCTGCAGGAATGGACTCTTGATTTTGTGCTCGTTATTTGTCCCCTGAGTGAACAAGCATTTGTTAGAGTGTCCACTACAACAAGAGGAAATATGAGCCAGGAGGTATGGACCTCCCAGAGACCTCCATGAGAATCTGATGGAGCACTGCATGCACCTGGACAACTCCTTGGTTGCCCACTGCGGGACTCCAGGGAACTGGGAGCCATGCCTCCATCTGGAGCGTTCTGTGCTACTTGCTGCTTTATCTAGCCATTTCCTAGGGTTTCCTTCACCGTTTAAGAACATCTACATCTTCAACCTATCCTTGGCCATTTTTTTTCTGACACATCACCATTCTGTGGTAATAACCACAAGTACCTCCTTTCTACAGCAACCTGGGGTCTGAGTCCTCTGGGGGAAGAAGAGACACCTGGCAGAGATGCTGGAAAGGAGGAAGAAGTGTTGGATGGTGGAGAATGGGTAGGAGAGGAAAGACAGAAAACATTTAGAGATCTTCCAAACTTTTGAGTCTTGGGGTCTATGGATAGGAGAGGGAAAGGAAGGAGAGAGGAAGGGAGGGAAGGAAAGGAAATGGAAGGAAGAAAGGAAGGAAGAAGCAAGAAAGATTAACCATAAAAAAATGAGCCAACAGCCAGCAAGGAGAAAGCAAAATTGCCAAAACAACCCACTGAATAGTTTGTACATATTTGCTTGTCATTACCTTTTGAAAACAAGGATGGCAACATGTAATTCTGGGAGCAAATTGGAACTGCCAAGGAAGCCCCCACCAAAAGAAATGAGGGCAGGCCTTCACTTGATGGCCAGCAGCCTCTTATGTCTTTGCCAATCAAATTACCAAGGTCGGAACCCAGCAATTTTCCCATTTAAAAAAAAAAATTAGTGTGCCATGTTTTTTGTCAAGCCAGCATCTGTTTCCATAGAAACCAGAAAGACTGAAGTTGGTAGCAGAAAATCTTGAGTCTGGATCTACTTCACCTTTGGTGTCAACTGAAGGCAAACATCTCAGGGTCTGGACCAGTGGGCCAGGGTTGTTTTCAGAGAAGAACAACTCATGATTTTTATACTTGAATCTGAAAAAATCTTTAAAATCTTCAGGTTAAATGATTAGCATGCATCATTTAACATACTTCATTCTTGACATAAACAACAACATGCATGGGTAAAGGGGAAAAGGCAACAAAGACAACCCACAGTGGGACGGGAATGGAATCAGGTCCTCACAGCCACACAGAAGCTCGGGTTGTTGTCCTTTTTCACCCACCACAGTGCTGGGAAGCAGTAAAGCAGAGTGCTCAGAGGGGAGCTCTGGATTCATTCATTCTGCAAACAGCCCCACTGCGTGTCAGGGGCTCCGCTGTGCCAGGAGATCACAGGGGTGAACAAACCACGCTCAGCTTCTTCCAAGTAAATGGGAGGCAGCATTTACAAGGAGTTGCAGAAATGTACTTGGAGTTGCAAGCTATGGGGAGTGTAACAAAAGTCCTGTGCAGGTGCTACAAGACAGGAGCACAGGAGTAACTTCTGTGGATGGACTTGAAGCAGATGGGTGCTGTGACCCTGAGAAAGTAAGGGAAAACACCCAAGGAGAGGGAATATCAGGGTGGTACTGTTACATGACCACACACTACGTGACCTTGAGCAAACCGCCAGCATCTCTGAAGCTTACTTTCTTGCGGGTGAATGGAAACAAGAGCTGTATGTGCTTTGCCAGATGTGTCAACAGCTTTACGCATGGCCGGTCTTGATATATTAACACTTGGGAACTGCCTTCCTAGAGCAGGAGGTTGGGTCAGAGGTCTCGAAGGGCCTTCCAACCCTAAAATCTGATGCATCATTACCTGAAGTGGATTCTTCACTTTGCATACTTATTAGGCAGGACACTTTAAAAACTATTAGATGCCCTGACATTTTTTAAGGAAAACAAGACACATGTCAAGAGTGAAAAAAAGCTGTTTATTTCTGGATATCATTATGACAAAGTCACAGAAGATGACATGAAGCTTGAAAGTTGGAACCTAAAAACAGCCCAGGATTTGAAGAGTGGCTTGGGTCTGGGCTTCATTTGCCTGCTGGCTCAGGCCCCTGGCTGTAACTTTGGCAATTCCCGGTACCTGGTTGGGCCTCAGTTTCCTCCCTGGGAAATATTCTCGAGAGGGGGGTTCCTCCAGGCCCTGAAACCCTTCAGAGTCCTTCTCCGACTTCTCTTTCTGAGCCTCTGTTTCTCATCAGTCAAATGGAGCAAGTCCCAGTGCCTCACTTCGGAGAGCGCTCTGAGTATTAAGTCAAAAGATGCTATTGGAGTGCCGATCAGGACGCATGCGCACAGGGTTCCCCAGCAGTACAACCAGTAATCACTGCTGGTGAAAGTGAATTACAGGTGGCTAAAGCCACGCGGTGCCTCCATTCTGCAGGCAAGAAGGAAGAAGGAAGGAGTGTGAGGTGCAGAGCAATGCACATCTAGTGGAAGGGCCACCCTGACACCTCTAAGCCAGCCCCACTCAGAAGTCTCGTCCTCAAACCGTTTCCAACTTCATAGTGGGAGTAAAACTCAGCCCCATGTACTGCAAGGGAAATCAAATCTAGGTGTTCTTAAGGATAAAATGCAGATATGTATAGGTGACAGTTTTTTAACAGCAACAACAAAATATGATATTAAGAAGTAAAAGAAAAAAATGCACACAAATACTAGATATTCTTTCTCTGATATTCAAATCTAAACCCCCACCGCTGGGTAAGAGGCACCCACACAGCCCTCCAGGCTCTAGCGCTTCCCTTGGGCTCCACAGAAGGTCTTGCTCTCCACCCACAGGCCCTGCTGCTCCTGGCTCTTGCACAGGTGATTTCCTCATTTTGAAATATACTCTGTTCACTGGATGAATTCTAACTCCCGGAGGCTCTCTTATCTGCCCCAAGCATAGGGTAGTAATCCCTTCTTTATGCAGGGTACCTAGCTCTTGTCTCTCTTATACTATTTGCTGCATTTGCTATGATTCTGTGTATTTCTGTCTCCCCAAATAACCTAGGATCATTTTCTTTTTTTTCTTTTTTTTTTAAGATTTTATTTATTTATTTGTCAGAGAGAGAGAGCACAAGCAAGGGGAGCAGCAGGCAGAGCAGGCAGAAGGAGAAGCAAGCTCCCTGCTGAGCAAGGAGCCCGATATGGGACTCGATCCCAGGACCCTGGTATCATGACCCGAGCGAAGGCAGTGGTTTAACCGACTGAGCCACACAGGTGTCCCCCTAGGATCATTTTCAACTACTGCAACCTCTACTATGGCCCCAGTTCCAGCACACTAAAGATGGTGGCATCTGTGGCTCTGGGTTATATCCAGGGAAAGACTTTCCACAAGGCACACTCAATCAGCGCTATTCGTTATGGACTGCATTGTGTCTTCCCAAAATGCATTTACTGAGGTCCTAACCCCCAGTACATCAGAATGGGACTTTGTTTGGAAATAGGGCTGTTGAAGGTGTAATTAACTAAGATGAGGTCATCAAGATCGGCCCAATCCAATCACTGGTGTTCTTATAAAAAGGAAAAATTTGGACACAGACAACACAGAGAGAGAATACCACGGGAACGTGAAGGCAGAGATGGGGGCAGGGCATCTACAAGACAAGGAACATCAAGGATGGCCAGAAACCACTAGAAACTAGGCAAGAGGCAGGGAACAGATTTTCCTCACAATCCTAGAAGGAGCCAACTCTGCTGACACTTTGATCTCAGACTTCAGGCCTCCAGAACTGTGAGACAATAAATGTCTGCTGTCTAAACCCCTAATCTGTGCATCTTTTTACAGCTGCCTTAGCTGACTAATTATTACTCATAAACAATCTGAAATGTCATAGGGATCTGAAAGGCTCTTTTGTTTCTTAACTCACCACTGTGGGGGGACAGGGGGGGAGAAAATCCTAATGGTTTTTTTTTTTTTTTTTTACTCTTTTAGATTCTATCCATGGGATAATTTTTATTCTGAATATTTAGGAAAATATTTGTGCATAATAAATATGCTCTGTGCATTTTGTAGGAATGTGCACCTGCTTGTAGTAGTGTTTTTGCACCCCTGCGATATGGACAAAGCAGCTCAGAACAGAGGCAAGTACATGAACTCAGATGCCATGCTCATGGCTGGCAGTGACATTGGCTGTGGTCCAAGAGCTCACTGAGCAATCACTGGAGCATCCCTGTGTGGATCTCCACGTGATTTCTCCACATGGTGTGGGCTCCATTCTGAGAGAGAACATTCCTGGAGACTTGGACAGATGTTGCATGACCTGGTTTCCAGAGCCTCCCAACATCCCCATACACGCACACCACATTCTGATAATCAAGCTCCCCAGAGGAGCCCCACTCAAGGGAGAAGAACCAGATCCTGCCCTCCCTGTGAAGAGCAGCATCAGCTTCCAAGGTGTTCATGTCAGTCATCCCAGAGACCATCCACCTCACCCTCTGATCCTGTTTCCTCTCCATCAGCTGGGGACATTCCTGCTTGACAGGGAAATTGCAAGAAATAAATAAGGGAGGGGGTGGGGAGATGGGTGAGCCTGGTGGTGGGTATTAAGGAGGGTACGAATTGCATGGAGCACTGGGTGTGGTGCATAAACAATGAATCTTGGAACACTGAAAAAATTAAATTAAAAAAAGAAAATAAATAAATAAGATAATGTAGAGGAAGCTCACTACAGAGTGTCACTTAAGACGATATGTCTTTTCTCCTTTTGTTTCTTGTGCCATTAGCATTGTCTGTCAGTCCCTCCTTATCCCCAGGTTAATGACGGCTCCTCTTCACTAGTCTCAACTCTCTTCCAGGGAGAGCCTACTCACATAAATAGAGCATGTGCCAACTCCACATAGCGACTTCCTCAGACTTATCTCCATCCCCAACCTCTTCTCAAGTCCAAACTCATGTTTCCAGTGGCAAGATGTTCCCAGGGCACTCCTCACACAGATCCACACTTCCCACCATAGCTCGTCCCTCCAGGCATCTACTGCTCTCTCTTTACTTGTAACTCTTGACTCAACCTCTGTTCCGTATCCACCCCCCCCAACACTGACTGACTCCAGACCCTCACCGTCTCTCCCCTGGTCTGTCAGGCCCTTCCCTATTGGTCTTCCCACCCCCAGTTCCTCCTAGTCCATCTTCCACACTACTTCCAGAAGGATTTTTCAAATGCAAAATTTGATGACTGTTACACCTCTGCTTGAAACATTTCAACAGCTAGACATTGCTTTAGAAGATAAAATCCAAATCCAAGCTTGATGTGGAAGAAATTTCTCATCTCATTTCATCTCGACCCATCTACTTATGTCTCTGGGCTCATTCTTGGTCTGCCCTTTCCAAAGTTTCAGCTTCAAGGAATTATCACTGTCTCGGAGCCCCCCAGACTTCATGTCCATGCAAGATGCTCCCATACTAATCATACGGTATTAATTACACATATGTCTCCACCACCAAATTCTTCACTTCTTATTGACAGGAGGCACTACGTTATCCACACTCGAACCCCTAAGGCTTATAACAGTGTCCACTGCAGAGCAATCGTTCAACAAATATGAGTTAACATGGGGGGATCAATTATTTGTTACTGGGCTCCGAAGGAGGAGGAAAGTGCTATCTTGGAAAGGAGTCTGGAGCGAGAAATGTACTATCAGTGTCTCAGCAAACTTAACTTATGTTTCTATTAAAATGAGAACACAATAACACTCTATCATTCCTATGCAAGGCAGGTACTAATTTTACCATAAGTAGCCTAAAAATATTAAAAATGACACTTTCCCTGAAAAATTTAGTATCCTCTTTCCTCTGATTCACACAAAATAAATAAACTTCTTCTAATGTTTCAGGTACTTCCAGAGCATTACTGAGGCTCTTTAAAAACAGTATCTGCTTTTTCAGTCTGCTTAGATACTATTTAGCAGTTTAATATTCCTTAGTGTTTTTTAGCACCTGAGAAAATCGTACTGCTTCCAAAACACTGACATTCTCCAGGATGAGCCTGTGAACTGGGATAGCCTGGTTATGTACAATCAACCAAAAACATCTTGGTCTTTAAAATCTTCACCACTGGCTGAATGTGCTCTATGGGACTTGACTTCAAGTTTACTTTAATTTAGATTGTGCAGAACCAATGTATTGACCAACTGGGCGTTCCATTAAGCATAACTCACCCAGGTGACATCATTCAAATTTGGAACTGTCTGTAAGAGATTATGATGAATTGAACAGAGCTTATTAATAGGAAGAAGAACTAGAATGCAAAATCAAATCAAAGGAGCTTCTTGGGGAAGACAGGAACACAAATCTTACAAATGAATATTTCAGCACAGCGTGTATAGTCATTTAATTCTAAGAGTCTGGTTTGCCAGAGAAAGTCAGCAAGGGGAACTCGCGGCTTATCAATCTTAGCATGACTCTAATAGCTAAATGGACGCTAAGGGATATCACATTGAGGCCAAAGAAACAGGCACAATCACAGAACGGTTCTCAAAAGACTTGTCTAACACCTCCAATTGGAGAAAAGGAAAAGGAAAAAGAAAACCAAGTTGGAAGAACTGATCTAAAACTTAGGTTTGGAGAGTCTGTTTTTTAAATGAGAAGGATCTATCCTCTTACAAATCTTGATGATTTAAACTATTTTAGAAAAGGGTGGAAACAGTAACTGGGTGATAAGAAAGCTGCGCATGCTGGAAATAAGGAGGACAGGGAGTCGTCGTGGCGGTGCTGAGGCGAAGGGCTGCGTGAGACCGAAAGCTCAGTGGGGCTCCCAGACATGGCAAGGCAAGGGCTCAGAGGCCGAAGAGCCAAGCTTTCAGACCCACAAAGCTAAAATCCCGTTCAGGCATGTACAGGGGGTTAAGCAAAGGATGGGGATGCGGGACGAGATGGCTGGTGTTAGAAGCCAGCACAGTGGCAGATAGAGAAGGGAGCTAGTTTCGGGGATTTCTTCTTTCCTAACTGGATGACAGCAATGCTAAGGGGAAGGGGTAAGGCCAGTCCCCTCTCAGGAGGAAGCAGCCAGAGCAGGGCAGAGCTCGGGAGAGTATTGGGAGGAGACTGGGAATTTGAGAATTGAGACACATACCTGCAGGAGTACTAAATAATCCCTCTGATACCCAAACCAGTTTGGCGATTTCGATCAAAGAGCACCTTTCCGTTGATGGCTCCCCAAAATTATGTCCACCACCCCGACTACTTCCCTGAGTTTCGGACTCACATACCCACTGCCAAGTCGACATCCCTACTGAGACTTCTTGTCCTCATTGTAAACCACGATGACATAGCTGAAAAAGAACACTCAGTCCTCCTCCCCACCCGCAAACTGCTCCTACCCCAGTCCTCCAGGTGCATAAGTAGCACATCACTGTCACCGTGGCAACTACTGAGCTGGATGTCATTCTGGGCACCTCCCTTCCTCACTGCCCCACCCGACCATCAGCTGCACCCACATGCTGTAGCCCACATCTACCCCTGTCTCTTAAGCTTCCCCTGTGGTCACCCTGGCCCAGGCCACTGCCATGTCTTAAGGGACCTCTGCTGCCCCCAAATCCATTCTGCCAAGAACACCCAAGGGACCTTTTACAAATGCAAATCAGACCTTGTCCCTCCCCTGCCACATCTCACCAATTACTTTCCTTTGCCCAGAGAACTAAATCCCTGAGGCCGGTCTCACACCCCAAGGCTCACAGTCTTAACAAATGCAGTGCCCTCTTTCTGGAATGTTCTCTCTAGACCAAAGGTTTTCAAAATACGTCCCCAACCAGCAACAACAGTACCTGCTGGGAGCTTGGCAACACAGCATGCTGATTCAGAAACTTTCTGAGTCAGAAACCCTGCAGTGGGCCCAGTGATCTTGGACAATATCTCCCAGGTGAGACATCCCCTCCTGGTGAACACAGGCTGGCTCTGTCCTCAGGTTTCATCAAATGCTGCCTCCTCAGAGATGCCTGGCCTGGCCATCCTGCCTTCACATTGCCCCCTCTCACTCTTTCTCTCTCATGCTGGATTATCTTAGGCAGAGCACAGGCATTACTCTAAACCTATTTTATCTGGGTTTTGTGTTTGTTATTTTATTTTATTTTATTTTATTTTATTTCATTTTATTTTATTGTCAGATTCCCCACCTCCCTACTCCCCTCCCACCAGGAGTTTAAAACACAGATCTCTGGGTCCACCCCAGAGTTTCGGGTCAGTAAGCTCATGGGGGGGGGGGGGCTCCAGCATGAAGCGCCACTAAAAGGCTCCCAGGTGAGGTCAACATTGCTGGCGCTGGGACCACAGATTGCCAAGGCTCCAGCCCAGGCCATCCCAGAGGAGGTAAGAGAGGCCAAACCTCACCAGGCTGGAGAGTTGACATCCTCACGGTCTCTCCAGCCCAGCCCTAACTGAGCCAAGAGAAAAAACAGCACAACTTTGCACAGAGGTGGGACGCCCAAGAACCTGCAGACTGTGAGGAGGGGTGTCCCATGATGAGGGGCGACAGCCACGTGGTGGGCACGTACGTGTGCACACCAGGGATCAGCCTGGTGTGGATATCCGATGGTACCCCACTGGAATTCCGCTGAAGAGCCAAGCGGCGCTCTGTTGGAAGGAGGTTTCCTACCAAGCTGAGATACTCAGTTAACAAGTAGAGGGGAGGCTTGGAAGGACAATAAGCATCAGAGGTAAATCTGGGTTTTGAAAGATCACTTCAAGGAGCAATACAGGCCACAGGTTATGAGTAAACAAATGCAAACTTCCAGATGAATCTTTGTAAAAGAAATAGTCAGTCCTGACATATCTGTTTGGGAAGTCTTGATTTTTAGCTGAGTTTGTTTAAAGCTGTATGGGCATGCATTACATTCTAATCTGATGTAAAATAAAAGAAAGGAGTTCAACTCAATATGCGCTTCATTTGGGCTAGAAAATGTTATTATGAAAATAGTAGTGTCTGTCAGAGTCCATGGGCAAATCACAGACACACAAGCGGTCTCGTCTCAAAACATTGACTTTGTTTATTTAAGGTTTTCAACGCTAGCAAGTGTTCACTGAAAGCAGGCAGCAGGAAACAGGAGACTGCAAATTCCCAGGGTTTGCAGTGTTTTGATTCTCGGTAAAATGTAGAAAATTCATTTTAAGGTGAAATTAAAATTATACATTAAATGTCATCCAAACTCCACAAAGGCTTGAACTATGCAAAAACACAGGGAAATAGAGGGAGAGAAAGATAAAGATTGTGTATTCTCTGAAACCCCAGACACTTCTTTCCTGATTAAAAAAAAAAAAAATGAAAAGGCTTATGTATTTTTTATTTTTTACTAATTTACTTTTATTAACTCTCCAAATCTTTTCTTTTTTAACTAGCATGATTAGAACTCTCTGTACATTGCATCCGCCCATTTTCTTTCGGGGTAAGCCCAGGACCAGCATGAAAGGCCAGGTCTTTGCTGCTCTGGGGTGCCCCCTCCCTCCGTAGGAGAACTGACTCTCATCAAACAGGCTTGGAGCATGATCTTGACCTTGCAAAATTGTATTGACATTTTCATAGGCCATGTATTTACATATAACTTTGTAAAGTGGGTAAGCAAATAGAACTCCAGATGATTTTTTGATGATAGTGTAGCACTTAACAAGTTCTGTGTTATTTGCTGAGCTTACCAAAGTTAGGAATAGTAACTTTCATTTCTGTATCCCCAGCCCCTCGCAGCCCCTGGCAGGCACATAGTAGGCCTTCAGAAAATACTCGACAACTGGATAAAGGAATTTTTCTGACAGAGCCTCAGATTCATCACTGCAAACATAACTTAGAAATCATTGTACAGACCTGTCAGCAGCTACTCGGGGAACTCTACAGGAATGATGTTTCACTTTATTAATTAATATATTTTAATGTTTATAAATGTTTCATAAAATGTCCAGGTTTATATGTGACAAATATGCAGGCAGACACTAAAGTATAGCCTTGTAAAATGCGTTACTCTTTTCTAGCTTGTGATAAAATAAATGTTCAACTTTAAGGATTATAGGTCCTATTCCTGGGGTCCCAGGGAAGCTATAGTTTACACATTTTACCAACGTCGGAATGATTTGACCACACTTCAGAGCATGGGTGCTATTTCTGCCCCAAGCACACCTTGTATATCTGCTTTATTAGCAAATAACCTAAAAGAAACATTTCAAATATAAAGATAAGAGTAAAACCTCCCTAAATTCCCATAAGATTGGAGCCATGCAGCATTGCACATACTAAAATCATAAGATAATGTCTGTAACTTTCTGGAATGTCTTTCATCATAATGATTTGTAACTTTATGTAAAAAATAAAATATATATAACCCTGCACTAAATATTCCTTCACCAGAGCATTCTCTTCTTTATGAATGAAGATTGTGTATCCTGGGCAGCTGTCCTAACTTGGGCTCAAAAAAGCTCTTTTCTTTTTTCTTTAAAATTTCAAAAAGATCTGGGTTCATTTTGCATCAATGCTTGACATTAATCATAAAGGTTTTTTTTGTTTTTATTTTCCCCCAAATACTTTTATTTTATTTTTTCAGTGTTACAAGATTCATTGTTTATGTACCACACCCAGTGCTCCATGCAATACGTGCCCTCCTCAATACCCACCACCAGACTCACTCATCCCCCCACCCCCCTCCCTTCCAAAACCCTCAGTCTGTTGCTCTGAGTCTCTCATGGTTCTTCGCCCCTCCGATTTCCTCCAGTTCACCCCTCCCTTCCCTCTCACAATGTCTTCCATGTTTTTCCTTATGCTCCACACATAAGTGAGACCATTTGATAATTGACTCTCTCCGCTTGACTTATTTCACTCAACATAATC
>CM052900.1:65459940-65495884 GCA_028534135.1 Potos flavus | reverse complement strand
GGGAATGTAAATATATAGTATATGTCCATGAGAGACTTTCTAAAAGTAGTATGTCATTTGTTAGCCTGTCTTCTTTTAAATAAAGCTGTCCCAGACATCTTTCATCTTTATTGGTCTCTAAATATAATTTACACCATCATTATTAATAGCCGTATAATATTTACCTAATAGATAAGTTATAATTTATTTAACCAAACCTCTATTGATTTACATTTAGGACATTTCCTGTTCATCTCTGATCTACTTTACTGTAGTAGACATCCTTGTACATGTAAGGTTTTTTACATTTGCCTGTCAATAATTTATTTCTACATTTATAGAAGTGGAAAATACACCTGAGTATATTTTGAATTTTAGTACATACCAAATTGCCCTTCAGGAAAGATGTACCTGTTTATATTCCCACCATTTTATTTATTTATTTATTTATTTATTTATTATTTTTTCATTCATTTATCATTACCAGGAGCAACCCAAGGAAGCAGAGGGTGCAAAGGTGTAGAAGCAGCAAGGCTCCTGCAGCCAATCTCCACAGGAACCATCCCATGTTTAAGTGATAGGAAGGATTTTGTTTGATGGAAGCATCACCCTAGAGAGGAATGGAGGGAGCTGAGGTGACTGAAATTGGTCGGCCCAAGTGTGAAGTGTCTTGCATGTCACACCAAAGGTTGTGCATTTCAAGGATCTGGGAGAAAACTCGATTCTGTGTGCAAATTCATTTTAGAAACCCAGATAACTTAAAAGATAAAAACAATCTGAACCCAGATAACCTAAAATAAAAAAATAAGGGCCATGTTACATTCAACAGACAAATTTATCTTCACTTCTGGAACACAATTTAGAAGATTTCCTTCTAGGAGATTCATAATGCATGGAACATATTAAAGGCTCAGAACAATCTTACCTTAAAGAAACCTGTTTAACTTTGTTCAACTCGGTATTTTCCAAGCCTCCCTAACAAGACAACTCATGGTACTATGGTCCGCTGGAATCTACTTTGGCAATATTGTCCTGTAGACCACATGATCCCAGCTACGTTCCTGATCAAGGGCACAGCTGAAGCTCAGCCTCTATGGTGCAAGTCTGGATGTAAACTGAAAGGCAGAAATGACTGCAATGTTCCAGCACTAAAGAGGGCCTGCACTATGTGAGTGGGTGTGTGTACCAGTTCACTAGGGCTGCGGTAATGAAGTGTCACAAATTGGGCGGCCTAGAACACAGAAATTTATTTCCCACAGTTCTGGAGAATACAAGTCTGAGCAGGTGTCAGTGGGGTTGGTTCTTTCTAAGAGCTCTGAGTGAAGGACTGCTCTAGGTCCCTCTTCTTGGCTTATGGATGGCTGTCTTCTCCCTGTGTCCCCACATGATCTTCCCTGTATCCATGCCCTGACCTCCCCTTCTGGTAAGGACTCCAGGAAGATTGGATTGAACAGCCTCATTTTCCCTCAACTAACTCTGTAAAGACAGGTGCAGACTATTAGTTAGGTTTTGGGGGAGACAGAAGATATAAACAGCTTTTCAACTGTGCAGGCAGTTGGAGTTTAAACCCCTACATTGTTCAAGGGTCAATGGTACTAAGAGTTAGGATTTCCACATACAAATATAAATTTTGGAAGTACATAATCCAGTCCATAACAGTTATAGCTCAGGAACATCTGGTTCTGCTTTCTCGTGGACCTGTCAATAATTACACTGCATGGTATCCCTGTAATTTAGAAGATGTGATTTACTCTGGCCACTAGGCTGTAAGTGGAAGTGTCATATGTCATATCCAGGCTGGGCACTGAAACGCCCTGCTCAAATCCTTCCATGGAAAATCCTCCAGCCCTGTGCTGAGGAGGTGGCCTTATAGGATGAGGGGGACCTCTCTGCCAGAGTCCCTCAGTGGCAATGGAAAGTGAAGACCAAAAGCGAGTCATAGATCTTGGCTGCATCGAGCTGATGAAAGTTTGGAATTAACTTTAGACCTCTACATAACCTAGACTATCCTTAAGAAACAGTGGGGATGGAGAAAAGGTTCACTGAAGAAAGTGGCTGAGGAGATGATTTTGTGAGAAATTTAATTGATTTTTTGGAGAGAAAGGAGGACATGAAACCTATGATATTTCCAAACATGCTAACTGAGTGAATGGCAATGTTATTACAGAGAATTAAGGAGAGGACGTGGCTCTGGGAGGGAATTTTACTCTGGCTTCATCGTGTGTGGGCATACTGGGTGGTGATGCTTAGTCCACAAGTAAATCTTCAGGTCTGGATTCTAAGAGCGAGGTCTCAACTGGAAGCAATAACATTGGTATCTATCCACCTACAAGAGGGAAGTTGATGGGAGTTGACTGGACTACCTGGAAGAGGTTGTGAAGTAAGGAAGAGAGAGCCAATGGCAGCTGGGAAGTGGGCAACTCCAGCTTTGCATGGGTGTCAGGAAGAGAACCCAGGGAGTGAGGCCAAGGAATATCAGAGGTAGCTGTAGTTTCATTGCATGATCCTTGCCTTCCCCAGAGAACCTGAGTAGCTGGTAGAAATGAGATTTTTCATCACCATATTCCTAGTGCCAAGTACAGAGGCTTGCACATAGTAGGACCTCTAAAATATGTATTCATTTGTTCAATGTATGAGACAGAAAAAAGTAGAATTTTGGAAGGCATGTCAGGAGAGGTTTGGAAGGAATGGGACAGTCATATGTGTTAGGCACTGCACACAATCAGGTAGGATGAGGCTGGGAAGAAGACTTTACCACCGAAAGGTGTGGGACGTAGTCACCACTGACCTTTCAAGACAAAGACCATGCTTAACATGTTGGAGATGGCAACAAAAAAGGTTCAGAAGTGCAGGTTGCTTTTATTGACTATTCTTTCAAGAAGTTTTGCTATAGAGGCACCTGGGTGGCTCAGTCATTAAGCGTCTGCCTTCAGCTCAGGTCATGATCCCAGGGTCCTGGGATTGAGCCCCACATCCGGCTCCCTGCTCAGTGGGAAACCTGCTTCTCCCTCTACCCCTGCTTGTGTTCCCTCTCTCACTGTCTCTCTCTCTCTCTGTCAAATAAATAAATAAAAATCTTTGAAAAACAAAAAAAAAAAGAAGTTTTGCTATATAAAGAAAGGAGACAAATCAAATTTAAGAACCCATGTTTTTGGATGGTGGGCCCTAAAGCATTGCTACTGACAACAGAAAAGGAACCTATATAGAAGGACCAAATACAGAACAGAATGGGGAAATGATTCATGTGGCAAGCATAGAGGAGGCATGAGAAGGAGTGTTCCAAAGAACAAGGTAATCTGGTAGACTTAAAAGAAAAAGAGGTAATTCTTTGAGAGAAAAACATATGCCTGAAGGTCAAAGCCACCACAGGAATGGAGCTCATGTCTGGTGATTTCTGGTTTTGCAAGAAAATAGGAGGTAACATTAAGTGAAGGAAGGGGACAGGGAATATGACTTAGTTGCCATGAAGAATAAAATCAGAGGCCAACTCAGAACCAAAAATATTTATTTCACGATAGTATTTAGAACCCTGCCAAGTTCTTTAAAATTTTTCTGCATGTTCTAATTTGTTATAATCCTTTGAAACTGATTCAGATCTTCTTTAATGCTTTCAGCTATAGAATCACACTTAAATAAATGTACCATATAAATTTTTCACAAACCATATTTTTGGGCAATCAGCATACAAACCTGCAAAAGGATCAACCAAAGGATTTAGGAGGCATTATCTCATCCCTGAAATTCTTTATTACAGAGTTTTCCCAAAAAAAAGTGTAGAATATGTCCAAGGAGAGATCAGTCTTCTTGCCCTTCTATTTGGCTTAAACTCTTTGCCTTCCATTGAGTTCTCATTGAGTAACCTCATTCAATACTATGACCCTAAACACATCTCTGTATCTTTATCCACCTGTTTACTTCTGGGCCACCATCTTGCAGTGAGAGGCAGAGATGAAGGAAGAGCATACTTCTCCCTTCCATCCCCTCTCTCAACATGCTGATACCTATTGATCCATCAAAGCATGTATCAGGTGCCACCTGCCCAATGATGCCTCCCCTGGGTACCAATTTAGAAAGGACTGTACTTCACTTTGCCTTGGGTGGTTTTAATATCTGCCTCTAACCCCAGATGGTAAGTTCTTTGAGAATGTAGAACACATCTGATTCTGTCTCTTAAACTCCAAGTGCCTAGCAAAGCACTGGGCATTCATTACATGCTCAATAAATATTGAAACAAATATATGCACTGATTATCTTATAACCTTGGCTTTTGATCTACTACTGTAAACAATGCAGATAACAAATGAAAATATCAACCAATAAGATGAAACCTAAACTACTCTGATCTCACACTTCTGTTCTTTCTTCTATATAAAGACTGCCCCCAAAAGTTTATCATTCTAAGTGTTTGTGGGCATCACATGCATAGCTGAGTCTTCAGAGCCACACAACTTTACCTGGTTTCTCAGTGTCCCCCAGGCCTTAACTGTGCCCTGGGCCCAACAGCACCTGAATCTGTAAGTATACCAAACATGACTCACTTTCCTCTATGCAATTTCTTTCTTAATTTCATCACTATGCCAGTAGCACCACTCATCCATTTCCTTGCTGTGCACTGGCCCCACTGTGACTGCTATATTAGGTCTGCTCCATCTCCGGTCAGTGTTGGCAATGTTCTAATCATTACTAGGTGACCACAGAAGCCCTTGAACTTTCAAGCAGAGAAGCAGAGGGAGAAAGGATGGAAAACAGATATGCATTAAATCATTTTGAAAGTGAAATCTGGTGTCATATAGCAGAAAGAGTCCCGGGCAGACAGTTGGGTCACCTCTACGTTAATCAACTGCGTGACCACTACTAGCTATTGGGGGTTGAATTATGTCTCCCAAAGAGATACAGTCAAGTTCTAACCCCAGTGTTTGTGAATGTTACATTATTTGGTTACAGGGTCTTTGCAAGTGTAATCAAGTTAAGAGGAAGTAACCCCAGAGTAGGGTGTACCCTGATCCAATATGGCTGGTGTCTTTATAAGAAGATATAGGCATACAGAGACACACAGAGAAAACAGCCATGTGATGCAGAGACAGAGAATGGGGGGTACAGCTGTAATCCAAGGTATGCCAAGGATTGCCATGCAACCACTGGAAGCTGGGAAGAGAGGATGACCCTACTTGATACCTTGATTTTACTTCTAGCCTCCAAGACTGTGAGAAAATTAATTTCTCTGGTCTGAAGTCACCCAGCTAGTAGTAAGTTTGTTACAGCAGACTGAAAAAACTAATACACCATCCTGTTTATCATAAAGCCTGGAATTTAAAAAAAAAATTTTATTAACATATAATGTATTATTTGCCCCAGGGTACATGTCTCCTACACTGTTGGTGGGAATGCAAGCTGGTACAGCCACTCTGGAAAACAGTATGGAGGTTCCTCAAAAAGTTGAAAATAGAGCTACCCTATGACCCAGCAATCACACTACTGGGTATTTACCCTAAAGATACAAATGTAGTGATCCAAAGGGGCATGTGCATCCAAATGTCTATAGCAGCAATGTCCACAATAGCCAAACTATGGAAAGAACCTAGATGTCCATCCACAGATGAATGGATAAAGAAGATGTGGTATATATATATACACAATGGAATACTATGCAGCCATTAGGAGAAATGAAATCTTGCCATTTAAAGCCTGGAATTTATAGAGAGTTCCCAGCCTGCTTTCATATAGCCTCATTTGATCCTGTGGATATCTAGACAGGGTAGGCATCAGTATTCCAATTCTAAAGAGGAGGATAATAGGAGTCATGAAGTGTAAAGCTCTCCTCTAAGATCAAATGATTGGTAAGAGGAGCAGGTGCATAAGAACCTAGGTGTTCCAATTCCCAGACTGGACCATTTTGCCTCTGTGAAGCTTTCTAGGTCTATTTCTCCATCTGAAGTGAGTTGGACTCAATGAAGTTCTCAGACACCACTCCAGAATCAGAAATGTTAGTGTGAAGCCCAACAGTCCATGTTTTATTGAGCCCAATAAGAGACACTGAATTATGTTTGAGTTTGAGAACCACTGTTCTAGGGCAATTCAGAGGAACAAGCCTCACTTGCAGACCAGGGAAGCCTCCATGAGAGAACAAAACTCAGATAAGATTCTTAAAACATAAGTAGAGGCTGGAAGTCAAAGAAATGGATGAAGGACATTTAAGTAGAGGAAACCTCATATGCAAATGTGGAGAAAGCATGGTGCACTCTGGGATTTACAACAGCTCAGTAGAACTGCAGAGCAAGAGCAGATCATGAGCAAAACTTATGGGTAGGGTTAAGAACTACATGGAGATCCCATCTCCTCTTGTGGCTCTGTTTCGTTCATTACTTTTAAATGTGTCCTTCAA
Organism: Potos flavus; assembly: GCA_028534135.1. Taxonomy (NCBI): domain Eukaryota; kingdom Metazoa; phylum Chordata; class Mammalia; order Carnivora; family Procyonidae; genus Potos; species Potos flavus. The sequence goes on along the minus strand of CM052900.1, from coordinate 65,489,523 downwards.
AATATTCACAGGGGGGCACCTGGGTGCTCAGTGGGTTAAAACCTCTGTCTTTGGCTCAGGTCATGATCTCAGGGTCCTGGTATTGAGCCCTGCATCAGGCTCTCTGCTCAGCGGGGAGCCTGCTTCCCCCTCTCTCTCTGCCTGCCTCTCTGCCTCCTTGTGATCTCTCTCTTTCTGTCAAATAAATAAATAAAAATATCTTTAAAAAATATTCATAGGTACTCTGTGATAAAAGGCTCCTAAGAAACATATTTGGGAAACTGTATTCTATAGCTTCCTGTACCTTAGGCCACAGGGCACAATAACACTCAAAGCCTGAGAGTTTCTATAATAAAAAAAAGTTCAATTTTGTTTAAACCAACATTTTTCAGACTGACTTGCAAACAGAACACATTTTTCATGAGGAATCTGTTAACATCTTGATATACACTATCTATGTATATCAGAGATTGTGGAGAAATTTTAGAAATTTTAATTAGAAAATAAGTTTAGTCTAGTTTAAGTCTAGTTTAGAAATATTCCTGTCATGAAGACATAGTGGGATGATGGATACATGGAAAAAATTTTCTAGGAAAATGATTTGCCATGTTGGACTGGGAATTATAGTGGACTAATTCACAATTTAATAGTTGCGTTATTCTCTGCTAAGACTGTGAGATAATAGAAAATGTACATATTAGTCTTTGCTCCCAGTTCCTGTGTAAATTATGGAATTTACAAGTTCCATTAAACCCTTGTAATATACTAAGTGATAAGAGCACTGGGAGCATCTTTTGTTCTAATATTTGATCTTTGACCTCGGTTCCTGACACAGAGTTCCTAAATCCCTTGGATTTTCCTGGGTAATAAGAGTGTTTTTTGTTCTAATGAGGTGATCTAGGTGGGCCCTAACTGGGGACTGGTCACCAGAAAGACCAAGCCATGATTAGATGCTTGGAACTTTCAGCCCAAGCCCCCATTCTCCACAGAAGGTAGAGGGGCTGGAAATGGAATTAATAATCTACCAGGTCTATGTCCATAAAAATCAAAAGAGTGAGGTTCAAGAGTCTCTGGGTTGGTGAACATGTGGGAATGCTGGAAGAGTGGCTCCGTGGAGGGCATTGAAGCTCTGCATCCCTTCCTGCCTTCTTTGCCAACACAGTTCTTATAATCTGGTGTTCATTTGTATCCTTTACCATAGCCTTTAATAAACTGATAAACATAAGTATTTCCCTGAGTTTTGTGGGCTGTTCTAGAAAATAATCAAATCCAAAGGGTAGCAGGTCATTGGAGGTCACCTCCAATTTATAGCCAAGTCAGACAGAAATTGTGGGTAACCGGGGGACCTTCTATTTGCAAATGGTATCTGAAGGGAGGATACTCTTGTGGCACGGAGCCTTTCACCTGTGGGATCTGCCACTATCTCCAGGCAGATAGTGTCAGAAAAGAGTTAAATTATAGGACACTCAGATAGTGTTGCAAGGAGCTGTTTGTTGTGGGGAAAGCCCCTATCTGATGTCAAAAGTGTGAGGATTGTAGTGTGAGAGTAAAAGAGACACACAGGAAGAGGACTGACATTTTTCCTATACCAGATGCAATACAGCTATGTACTGAATACAAAGAACTATGGGAAAAAATGAATTAAATATCCCATTAAAGGTTTGCTTTGAGATCAGGACTAATTTCTGCCTAATATACAATTCTGAGGAGTAAACTGATACTAATTGCACAAGCTGCAGTTTTTTGAAAGGCACAGTTTTATTCACAGATAATCGGAAATCTTGAAAATAACCAATGATGCTATGAGTTTTTACTTCCTTTTTCCAGGATGAAGAAAAAGGCGTATCTCTAAAAAGCCAGCTTTTCAACTCTGCTTTGGGCTGAATGTTTGTGTCCCCTAAACTTCATATGTTGAAGCCCTAATCCCCAATGTGATGGTACTTGGGGTGGAGTCATTAGAAGGTAAGTAAATTTAGATGAGGTCATGAGAATAGAACCCTAATGAGTGGAATTAGTGCCCTTATAGGAGGAGAGATGAGAAAGATGATCTCTCTCTGCCATGTGAGGATAAAACCATCCTGCAAAATAGGAAGTAGGTCCTCACCAGGCACCAGTTTGACCAGTACCTTAATCTTAAGTTTCCCAGCTCCAGACAGTGAGAAATATTTACTGTTGAAGCCACCCAGCGTATGGCATTTTGTTTAGCAGTTAAAGCTAGCTATCACAAACTCATTCTCTTTAAAAATTTATTGTATGAATTGGTTTACTACTTTGTAATATTACCTGGATTTTTTCTCTCAAGCTTGCTGACAATAAAGTATTCCATTTCCTAAAATTCTAAAATCGCACCAAACATTGTCGCCATCTGCATGATCCTCAGATTAGAGAAAAGGGCATCACCATCAGCATCCTTTGGGCCATGATGGATCTGCTGGAGAGAGAATTAGAAAATGACCAAGTTAATGGGATTTTAGAAATTCTGACTTATTATCAAAAGATTTGAATGAAGAAATCCAGGAGTTACTGAAATAGAGTATAAACAATTTTAAGTGCAAGGAGTTTTGCATATGTATTGTTATATTATAGCACCATGATATTCTAAACTACAATACATTCAAAAGACTAAATTTAGCTAGCACTTCAAACTGGGATGTACCCATCTATGTCATTTTCTTTCCTTCTCTCAAAAATGATGTTTCAGATCTTTACCTATCCGAGTGTTGCTATTTCTTAGAGTAACTGACATCGTCTCATTACTCCTTGTCATTCTCAAGCAAAATATTTCAAATGGATCTGCAAGTATAATCAATCTTCACATCTATTCTTCAGCATTGGTGAGTGCCATATATGCTACTGAAATATCACCTGCTACTTATTTAATTAAAACTATAAACAACTTAGTAGAATTATTTTAATATTTTGTTTAGTTTAAAAATCTTTTTGGAGGTTGGATGTTGAAATGGTTTCTTAGGACTGCCATAACAAAATACCTTAGATGGGTGGTTTAAACAACAGAAATTTATTTTCTCACAATTCAGAAGGCTAGAAGTCAGAGATCAAGATGTGGGCAGATTTGGTTTCTTCTGAGGCCTCTCTCCCAGCTTGAAGATGGCCTCCTTCTCCCGCTGCCTTTTCCCTGGTCTTCATCTGTACATGTCTGTGTCCTCATTCCTCTTCTTATAAGGGCACCGGTCATATTGGATTAGGGTTCATCCTAATGACCTATTTTAACTCAATTGCTTGTTTAAAGACCCGATCTTCAAGTACAATCACATTCTGAGGTACTGGGGCTTAGGACCACAACATGAATTTGGGGATGGGAGGATACAGTTCAGCGATCATAACACATGTGGCATAGTGAATGAGCAAAGGGATTAAAACTCAAAAGCTGAGAGTTCTGATTCCAGTTCAGACACTTACTGATGATAATAGCTTGGACAGGTCTCTCAGCTCCCAGGGTTTGGGTTTTCTTGTATGCCTTACATTGTGCTTCAACATGTAGAGGGAGCCATGCCCTCCTAAGGTTACCAGAACTTGCTCCATAGGAGCCACAAGGGAACAAACCATTTTACAAGGCATGTTCTAGGGCTTCCCCCTAGGCTTCTGGCCTAGAGAATCTGGGTGGTTAGCACTGTCAGGAGCAGCTGTGTTAGATGGGCTCCAAGAGACGAGGAGATGCCCTGGGGCGCTGGAGGTGCAATCCTTGCTGGGCACATTCCCCTTATGGTCAAGCTCCATTCAGAGTCAAAATGACCATGAGCAGGACATCTGGCATGTTAAAGTCAGAATGAAGGCATATTTACAGAATCCTGCTGGAATGTTCCTCAGCTTTCATTGATTGATGCACTCTGATTCATTACATGGATACCTCTGCAAAGGATAAAAGATTTCGTCCTATAGCTAGAACAGCTCCAAGGAACACTGCCAGGACATGGTGGCCAAATTCTGTATCAGGCCCCCTTTACTATTTTGCAAGAAATTTAAGTTAATTAATGTTAAATAAAATGTCACACTGGCCACATTTCAAGGGCTCAATGGACACATACGGCTAGTTGCTACCAAATTGGACAGTGCAGATATAAAACATTTCCATCAGTTGCAGAACGTTCTATTGGTTCTATATTATATTTCTTCAAGACACATATTTGCCACTCATGTATTAAATTACTGCACAGATAATATTAACATAAGTAATAATAGTCTGCACTTCTGTAGCACTTGGAAGAATTTCATATATGTAATTCATGTAATTATTACAACGACCCTGTGACATCAGTGTTATTACTGCCCCACTTCTACAGATAAGTAAATTGATGCACAGAGAACTTAAATCTCTCTCCATCAAAGATTACACATCTACTAAGAAACAGAGCTGATTGGGAATCCATAATGCCTGGCTGTGGAGACTCTGCTCTCACTATGCATGATGACTTAAATTGACCAACATCTGGTCTACTTCGCCACGTCTTGGTTTGTTTAGTTAATTGTCACCTTCAGAGTTCTTCACTGCCTCCTACAAATATGTATTTATGTAAGCCGAAAATGTGTCAGAACTTTATTAGACTCACACTTAATCAAGGATTTATACAAGGAGCCAGCCACATAGTTCTAATCAGATTTCAATTGCTTTGGACTACATGTATGTACAAAATTTACTGCATGAACCTGGACTCACACCATAAAATATTAGGAAGTACAGTTAGTTTTCATTATCTGTGGATTTCATATTTGAAAATTCGCCTACTTGCTAATATTTCTATGTAAGTCCAAAATCAATACTCGGGGCTTTCAGTCATGCATAGACATGCCCAAACAGGTAAAAATTATGAGTTGCCCAAGTGCACATTCCCAGCTGTGGCTGGGCAAGGTGACATTACCTTCTTGTTTCAGGTCTCATAATGTAAACAAGTGCCCTTTCCAAATTCTAGTTAGTGCCACATTTTTTGAAGTTTTGTGTTTCTCATTGGTGATTTCACTCTTTAAAATGGTCCCCAAGAGTAGTGCTAGAGTGCTAGCTCATGTTCCTAGGCCAAGAGAGCTGTGACATGCCTTAACAGTATATAATAAGGTGTCTTTAAACTGTTGTCTATTAAGTGTGAGATATCCAAGTGGAAATGTCAACCTCTATCCAGAAGTGATTTACTTACCCAGTAACATTTTACACACACACATTTCTAGCAGTTACAAAAAATTTTCATATATATAAAATGTATACATGTGTCTTATTTTTATTGCTGGATTGCAAACTGATGACAGGAGGTATGGTGTATAGTTTATTTTATAAGCCTCACGGTGCCTACCTAGCACAAAGCTTTGAGTGTACTTGGTGCTTAATTCATGTAATGTGTTAGGGAATGGATGGATGGATGGATGGACACGATGGCTTCAAGCAGTCTCAGAGAGATGAGGTAAAAAATAGAAATATGAAAAATGGGACCCAAGTAATAAAATTCCAATCTGATATTTGATGCTAGGAAGCATGAATTTGGTTTTGTTTTTTGTTTGTTTAAATGTATAAGATGAGTGTCTTTTAAAGAATGTACTTTATCAAAAAAAAAAAAACATGACAAAAGGAAAAGTAGTCTTAGATCTTAGATTATGAAGTAACACAGGTTTATGTAGCAGCAAGGAGACATTTATACTTATGAAACACATTAAGGGTGATGCAACTTAATTAGCAGTGTTAATAGCACTGAAGGTGATTTCTATGGTAACTCAGTACATCAATTCTGTGCACATTATTAATTCAAGAGATCATTTTTCAAGCTACAAACTCATATCTTGTAAAAATTAAACATCTATTAAATCATGCAATTACCTCTGCTCTTTAATTGGTGACTAGGTTTCCATGAAGGACTGATGTTCAGTTTATTCTTACTGATGACTTCTCTGTTAACCCTCCCAGCAGCATCAGATCACACTCATGATGAGCCCCTTTTCCAGTATGAATATACATTCCATAATAATAATTATTACAGATATTATGTTTTATATGACCAATCTGCAAGAAATGAACTGCTCACCTTTTGGAATCAATAGCCATTTAATACATCAGAAAGGCAATTAGCTAAATAGCAGCCTAATATCCTACGACCTACTCATCCACCTCTAAAAGGTAGATAATTTATTCCCTATTGACTAGTGAAATGAGCCCTAAGGTTATTGCTAAGTATTATTTACAGGGAGAAATTCTCAAATTTCCCAGTAATTAAATACAACTCTTGCCCTGTAGTATCAAAGGTAATATTTCAAATTAAAGTATGTCCCATCCCCCAAAACTGCCTCATCTCCTTCCCAACACAACCACTTTTAGAACAACTTGAGCTTGAATTTTTCGGTTTTTGATCCTGAACAAGTTACCTAACTTATCTGAGCCTCTATTCTTATCAATAAAATAATCTTACAAGGTTATCGTGTGTTAACAAAATAATATAAGCCAAGGCCAACATATAGAGGTTACTAATAAATATGAGTAAATATGAGCTTGACTAACAAATTCCGCCATTAAATGTGAGATTATAGACAGGTATTGCCATTCTACTGTCAAATTTAGCTGATGTGGCTTTCTGGGTTCTAATTGCTACACAAAGCACAAAAATGAAGTCTTCTAGCATCGTTTAGTTCTAAAAGTATCAACTAAAGCTCTTCATTTGGTATGGACCCTACTTCCATCCATGGTGTTCCCATCCAGCGGCACATGAATACCAAGTCAGCTGAGGAAAGTAGACATGAAACCGGTCAGGAAAGGACAGAGTGTAATCTGCTCTGTTCTACAGCCTAGCAGATTTTAACATTTGATTCACTCTCCTTAGTGTGCACTTCTCCTCTTGCCTGACACCGTGTTATTTTCCTCTCTCTCTCTCTCTCTCTCTCTCTCTCTCTCTCTCTCTCTTTCTCTGCCTGAAGCTATTCTATTCAGATATTCTTTAATATCCAGTCCAGATACTCTTATCTTAGCACATTCGATAATAACAATGTTGTAGGTATCTTTATCCATTCTGAAAATATTTATCAAGTAGCTACTTTGAGCCAGGCTATGAGTAGATATGGGTCCTGCCCCCCAGAAGCTACTAATCAGAGGGAAGAACAGTATAGGTAAACAGATAAACAATACAATACAGAGTGTGCCATTACCACCTCCAGCCAAGGGCTTACTCCATCCACAAATGGAATTAAGCTGGATAAAGCGGATCGCTGACCACCTTCATAATTAATCCTGCCTGCTCTCAGCCAACTCTGGTACTCGGTTATGCACTCCTTCACACTCTACCCTTTCCACCCAGAGCCTATTGCACGAGGCTTGTCAGAGGCCACTCTCAGCTTTAATCACCCGCTTGAGACCCTATCACCTGCTTGCGCCTTCAGAGCCTGTACTTAAGTCTGTCAGAGTTCAGAGCCCTATTCTTGACCTTTCCCACAGTCCCGCATCCCCACCCCCTTCCTCTAGGACAGAGGTTCTCAAAGGGTGGTCCACGAATGCTCAGGCATCCTGGAGATCCTCCCCGGAGTGTGCAAGATCAAAACTGGTTTCATAATAATACTTAGACATTTCCCATTGGGTGGACGTTTGTACTGATGGTGCAAAAGCACCAGTGGGTAAAATTTCTGGTGCTTATCATGAATCAAGAAAGTGACACCAAACTGTGCCAGTACTCACTGAATTCATCACCACAGTTTTTCTCTAAAAAAGCCAGGTCCATGTAAACCCTTCACTTCATTGTTGAAGCAGTAACAATTACTAACCTTATTAAATACCAACCGTTGAGTGCACAACTTTTTAATATTCTGTGTGATAAAAATAAGTGTTTAAAACACTTCTATTGCATACCAAAGTGTGATGATTGTCTCAAAGAAAAATACTTGTGTAATCATTTGAGCTGTAAACTGAATTAATCAGTTTTTTCATGGAACATCATTTTACTAACAGAGAGATTGCAAACCAATTATGGTTATTCAGAGTTCGGTATTTAAGAGCCTCTTTTTCTTTTACCAGAATAAGCTCAATTGAACCTATCATCTCAAGGAAAACAACTGACAGTATTTATTACCAATGTAAAATTGCACTTTCGAGTGAAAGATAAAATTTTAGAACTTCCCAATATTTGAAGACTTTTATGATGAGGTCAGTAGTAATATTAACAAACATAATTTTTGATATTGTATATGAAATGGAAGATCTGCAGAACAAAAAGAACCAATATTTTCCAAATTACCAATGCCAAATTATACCAAATTATACCAAATTGTACCAAATTATAATGGTACAAGAGCATGCATGGGTTAAACTCCATCCAAAGTGAGAACTAGCCCAGTGGATTTGAATGCTGCAGAGTACCTAAAGTTTGCTGTTGGGGTTTTAGCCTTCCTTCTGCAACCAATCTTTAAGAAACAGTGCTAATTAGCTTGACTGTGGTAATCATTTTGCAATATACACATATACCAAATTATCATGTCATACATTTTAAATATATACAATTTTAATATGTCAACTATACCTCAATAAAACTGGGGGTATTGGGACTTTCACTTGCTGAATTTGATATGGCATCAAAGGAGAATACCCACAATTATCAGATAAGGCTACTAATCTATTCTTCCCTTGTCCAATGACCTACCTATGTGAGATTGGTTTTTCTTCATATTGCAACCAAAACAGCATATTATAGCAAATTAAATGAAAAAGTAGATACGAGAATTCAACTGCCTTTCTATTGTATCAGACATTAAAGAAATTAGCAAAAGAGTAACACAATGCCACCCTTCTCACTGAATTTTCTTCATTTGGGAAATTATAGTTATTTGTTTCATATAATCATTATTGTCCTTTGTAAGTGGATTTAATAAATATGTATTTTAAACTTTCTCAGGTTTAATTCTTGATATGGAAAATACAAGTTGATATAACTCACATATGTAAAAGCTCTTCGGGCCTCAACAATTTTTAAGAGTATGAATGGTCTTGGGGCACCTAGGTGGCTCAGTTTGTTGAGCATCCAACTCTTGATCTCAGCTCAGGTCTTAATCTTAGGGCTGTGAGTTCAAGCCTTGCATTGGGCTCCACACTGGGTGTGCAATCTACTTAAAAATATATATATATGAATGGGCTCTGAGACCAGAAATTTTGAGGACTGTTGTGCCATGTGTTGTAAGCTTATCCACCCACGAGAAGTGGACACAAGCTTCAGAAGGACCCAAAAGACACAAGTCTCACAGGGCTTCATAAAGGAGGCCTTTTATGGGTTGTCATTTGAAGGATACACAGAAAAATGTTTATTTCTGTCCTCCTTAGAGCTCTCTAAAGAGGCATAATGCATGTTGAGTAGTACAGTAGAAGAATTCTAAAACAGAAATCAGAAAACGGAGGATATTACTATTTTGTAATATAGAGCTATTAATTTATCATTTGTGGGCTTCTGTCTCCTGACTTATAAAATGCAGATATTATATTAGGACCACCTCTAACATCCCTTTACATACATGTTATACTAGTCTACATCTAACGATGAAGCATTGTTTTCAATCTACAAAAACTTACAAAGAAGTCCCAAAAATATTTGAAAGAAATAACCCATTATATCACTAAAAATCCTATTTTCAGAGACCTTTTAGTGATACAAACAATGTTTATAATATAACGTTAATAGAAAATTATATACAAAGTCGTATACATACTATAATCCTAAATTTACTAAAAGAAACATGTGTATACATATTTTTACAAATAGTTATCTCTTGGGTGATAGGATTACTGAATATCAATATTTTCTTCTTTATACTTTTCTATTTTCTGAGCATAATCAGAAAGCTTTTATCTTTTATATCTTAGAATTGCTTATTTCTTATAATAGCCCTGTAAAAAAGCTATCATTTTCCATCTACAAGTAAGCATAGTATGAAACAAACCAAAAAAAAAAAAAAAGTGCCCAGGGGTGTCTGGGCAGCCCAGGAGGTTAAGCTTCTGACTTTTGATCTCAGCTCAGGTCTTGATCTCAGGATAGTGAGTTCAAGCCCCACATTGGGCTCCACACTGGGCATGGAACCTACTTTAAAAAATTTCTCATATGGTTTGTCTCCTTCCTGATCCCCTCTTGTTTCATTTCCTTCTCCCACCCCCCACAACCCCCCACCCTGCCTCTCGAATTCTTCATATCAGAGAGATCAGACTCCTAAACTCATGAAACAAACCGAGGGTGGCTGGGGGGTAGAGGGGGGTAGGGATAGGGTGGTTGGGTTATGGACATTGAGGAGGGTATGTGCTATGGTAAGTGCTGTGAAATGTGTAAACCTGAGGATCCACAGACATGTACCCTGGGGCAAATAATACATTATGCTTTAATTAAAAAAAAAAAAAAGTGAAAAAAAATTGCTCAATTTTCTAGAAGTTAGAAGTAAAAAGTCCAGCTTTCTTATCATTAAAACCACTAAGGCATATCCCTTTTACTGATTTTTTTATTCTCTGAACCCTAGATATCAAAATTCACACATTGCTTGATCAAGCTCTGAAAACATGGCTAGGCTTATAGCAAAGCTTGGTAACTGTCCCTCAGTATCCATTCTCCCTTTCTGGGCATGAAGATGTCAAAACAGAGGCTACATTTCCCAGCCTTACTTGTAGGTGAGTGTGGCCATGTGACTCATGCTTAGCAAATGGAAGCCACGTGCTACTCCCGCCTCATATCAGGAAGCTGTTTATGTCCTCTTCCTCTTTCCCACTATTCACTGGCTAGAAAATAGCAACCAACTACAGAAGGCTGTTTGGACCCTCAGATGATATCTACCTGCTGAGAATGTAGAGCCACTTGAGGAGCCTGGGTACCAAGATAACCTCATGGATCAGTGCCACTTAATTTGCCCAAGGCTGTCTGGCTAGGTCCAGACTGTTATGTAGAGAGAAATCAACTTCTAGATTATCAAAGCAACTCCCTTAAGTTTCTTCTTGTGCCAAAAGGAATGTATAGTTGAAGACTATTTCTTGATAGCTACTTATTGCTTCTGCTGTATTCACAAGTTTGACCCAGAATTCCAAGAGCTAATTAATCATAGAAGTAAAATCAATGGCCATTATAGCCCTATCTCAAAGCACTAAGAGGCTATCATTCACAGTTCTTCATTTCCAAGTTCAGAGTGCTGTCAAGGAACTGAGTCCACTAACTCTACCATAAACACACATTTTTCCAATAGATACTTCTTCATTTCTTCATGGCATCTTTTGGCCATATAGTTTTCCAAATGTTTTAGGGAATGTGAAATGTGAGTAAGAAATTATTAGTAAGTCCTTAGAGTGTATTATGATGAAGACACCCACAATTTTTTTATCCATTTCTAAAGCTCCAAATCTGGGGGTTTAACTTAAAGAAGTACTTAATTTTTAAAATATAAACAGTGTTGCGTGGAGCACTGGGTGTGGTACATAAACGGTGAATCTTGTAACACTGAAAAAATAAAATAAAAGTATTTGGGAAAAAAAAAAAAACACTTCCTAAAACATGATATAAAGTTTACACACACACACACACACACACACACAAAATATTAAAAAAGAAAGAAACAGTGTTATACAGAAACTATACATTATTTTGATATTTTTAACAAAGAAAAGCACAAACATTTAAATATCTGTCAATCAAACAATGGTTAAACAAACTATGGTGCAACCTCTCTATGGTGTTTTATAGATATGTCAGGAATTAAATCATTAAGAATGTAGAAACGTAAAATGATATACTTAATACAAAGATAAGTCAGGAAAACAGAATAAAAATTTTATTTTTACTATGATTTTATCTATGAAAAATAACACATACCCATTAGGACAAGAAATAGTAAAGAAACAGAAAACTAGAAGATTATGGGTTATACGGTTTATACTCTGGGTGATTCTGTTTTCTCTTTTAAATTGTCTGTTACTATTGCTTTGATACTATTTGAGAAATAAATAATTTTCCTTTTTAATTTTTTTTACATTTCTCTTCAAAATTTTTGAGAACATATGTTTACTGAAGAATACAATGTCTTTTAGTGGCACGCCACCCCCTTCCCAATCCCCTTGCTGGGGAAGCCAATATACAGGCAGATAAGAACCCTTCCATGGTTTTCCCCATGTTCAAACAATGCATACCTAGAGTGGGTTGTAGGGAAGCATGTTGTCGAAAATTGTTTTTACAAAAAAAGAAAAGGGGATGATATGAAATGGATTACCTGCTATGTGTTTGTCTTATTTAATAGCACATCTTTGATATCTCTTTAAATCAGTCTTTTCTTTTAATAGCTGTATAGTAACATATTCAGTATTTTAAAACAAAAATAAAATAAAAGGCATTGCCCTCCAATTACTCTTTGTGCCCCCACATTCCACCACCAACATTTTGAGTGAAGTATCACAGTGTACATAGCTCTCTTGACCTGCTCGTGAACTTTGCAGAAATCACATCAACAGCTTCAATGCAGTTTGAGGATCTGTGTAACCAAGGAGAAATATTCAGCCCAGATATTGCAGAACCAAGACCAGCTTTTTCCTCCACAGACCCAGGAGAGGCATCAACAAGAATGTCCTCCTGTACTGACAGTCTGCGCTGTGCTGTGACAAGTCTGCAAAGATGCAGGGTCTTTGCTATTGTTCCTGTATCTAGAATATCTACAGCACTTGACAGAGCTGGGGAGAACTTTCAGGGTATCAATAATTTATTTTTCTTTTCTTCTTTCGGTTTAAAATAGAGGTCTTTGGGACGCCAGGGTGGCTCAGTCGGTTAAATGTCTGCCTTCAGCTCAGGTCATGATCCCAGGGTCCTGGGATGGAGTTCCACGTTGGGCTGCCTGCTCAACAGTGATCCTGCTTCTCCCTCTGCCTGCAGCTTCCCCTGCTTGTGCTCGTCCTCTCTCTCTCTCTCTGATAAATAAATACATAAAATATTTTTTAATTAAAAAATAAAATAGAGGTCTTTGATGACTCTTACATGACAGTCCTTCAATCAAAATCAAATAATTCAGAAATTCAATGTTACAAACAGGTGATAGGTAATTTAAGAAAATTTGCAAGATTCAATTTATGTTTTTAACAATTGAATTAAACTTGGCCATCTCAAATTTTGAATTTGCTTTATGAAATGATTCAGATCTCTCAGATATTTCATTTACTGAGTTTTGTCTTTCTGCATCACCTCAACCAGCAGAATTTATCGTCTTCAAATATGCCTTTGTGAACATACAAATATCCTCTTAAAGATTATTTCCTTTGTCAGTAAAATATCTCATTCGATTATAAACCACTTCTTTTTCTCAACATCATTTATTATTTGGAATTAATAGAATCTGAGTTAATTGAATGGATGGATGTGAAGATGAAAGCTCAGAAAATTGGAAAGTAGAATAACCATGTTCTTACAGTCACATACTTCATGAACTCAAAGGCTTTGGATAATGTATCATATAAAGTCACTCTCCCAAGACCAATATGAATAGAGAAAAGGCAAGAAAAATAACACAGAAGTACCCATATGTAGTCCATTTCTACCGCTCAAAGGAGCAGAAAAGGTTTTCACTAAAGGCTTTAAACCATCTGGGCATGAAAGACAATACTTTGTAGAGTCATTGATCCAGAAGAAAATTGGCAAAGACCACAAAAGATTATAGCACATCCACACAGTACAAAATCATATAGAGAACTACCTGGTTCATTTGATTCATGGAGAATTCCACACGAGAAAAATCTAAGGTTTTCTTTAAACCAGTTGGAGATTTCCTCATCAATTGTTTCAATATTAGAGGCACCCATTATATCTTGTTCCCAAATCTCACGTCTGATTAATGACCTTCTCTTTAGCCATGAAGATCAACTAATGTGTTTCACTCAAGTGTTCCCAAATCTCACATCTAATTAATGACCTTCTCTTTATCCATGAAGATCAACTAATGTGTTTCACTCAAGTGGGTGATGAAATGGAGAATAACTGAGCAGCCCTGAAAGATTGTGTTAGAGGTCACTCAGTTGTGCAATGTTGCACTGGTGTTGGTTGGGATGGAGACAAGGTTGGTCCCCAATCTGTGCACCAATCATGTCCTAAACTGCTCTTACAAAGGCCTTGCTCTCCAGTTGGGGACATGTTTCCCCACTCACGTCATGCCGCCTGGTGACTTCCCTCACAGCAGCAATCCTTACTCACTTGAGAATTTGGAGAAACTTTGAAGACCTGTAGTAATATTTGTATGCACCCCAAGTACTCGTGTACATTTTCATACAATTTCAGGGGCTTAACAGACCCTCTGAAACCCATTCCTAAGTCTTTGGTAAGAATCACTGCCAACCTTCAGGATCATTGGGGTGGACTGCAAACCCTTTACCTTCATATATAAAATTATCCTGCTCAGGAAGCCCCCATTAACACAATGTTCAGCTAAAATAAGTACACAAGGACAGACCTGGATAAGAAGCAAAGGCAGAAAGCAAACATTGTCAGAGATCATTTTAGACAAACTCATCCACTCAACAGATGGGGAAACTGAGAGCCAGGAAGTCCAGTGAACTGCTGAGGTTACAAGCAAGGAGGAATGGTTAAATAAAGATGGAGACCCAAGCCTCTGAACCTCTTTCTAGAGACTTTGTGTTCACCACATGCACAGAAATGCACGTCGGATAATGCTGGCATGTAGGAAACCAATAAAGAGCACTTCTTTTTTCCTCTGTTGCAGGTCATCAACTGAGAAATGAGGCAATGAGGCAACCACTAGATTACAATGTTATTTTTATTTTTGATAAGTTATTTTCAAAATATGGTTCTACATGTGTGTCAAAGGAGTCTGCTCACACCCTACCCCACCAGAGAGGCTACAAAGCATGCATGCTCAGCCAGTATTTCAAGAAGAGAGAAGAAAATGAATCCCTGGTGCTTTCCTGTTTTGGGGTTTTCTGTTGTGTTTTTTTGTTTGCTTTTATTTTTGTTTTGTTTTTTGTTTTTTCTGTGTGTGTGTGGATGCGGGATGCCTTTATTTTTTTTTAAATTAATTTATTTTATTTTATTTTTTCAGTGTTCCAAGATTCATTGTTCATGTACCACACCCAGTGCTCCATGCAATACGTGCCCTCCTCAATACCCACCACCAGGCTCGCCCAACCCCCTACCGCCCTCCCCTCCAAAACCCTTTTGGCTCATCTCCCCCTCCGATTTCCCCCAATTCACCCTTCCTTTACATTTCCCAATGTCCTCTATGTTTTTCCTTATGCTCCACACATAAGTGAAACCATACAATAACTGACTCTCTCTTCTTGACTTATTTCACTCAGCATAATATCTTCCAGTCCCATCCATGTTGATACAAAAGTTGGGTATTCCTCCTTTCTGATGGAGGCATAATATTCCATTGTATATGTGGACGATATCTTCTTTATCCATTCATCTGTTTAAGGGCATCTTGGCTCTTTCCACAGTTTGGTGATTGTGGCCATTACTGCTATGAACATTGGGGTACATGTGGCCCTTCTTTGTACTGCATCTGCATCTTTGGGGTAAATATAGTGCAATTGCAGGGTCATAGGGTAGCTCTATTTTTAATGTCTTGAGGAATCTCCACACTGTTTTCCAAAGTGGCTGCACCAACTTGCATTCCCACCAACAGTATAAGAAGGTTCCTCTTTCTCCACATCCTCTCCAACACTTATTGTTTACTGTCTTGTTGATTTTGGCCATTCTCACTGGTATAAGGTGGTATCTCAAGGTGGTTTTGATTTGAATCTCCCTGATGGCTAACGATGATGAACATTTTTTTCATGTGTCTGTTAGCCATTTGTACGTCTTCTTTGGAGAAGTGTCTGTTCATGTCTTCTGCCCATTTTTTGACGTGATTATCTGTTTTTTGAGTGTTGAGTTTGAGGAGATCTTTATAGATCTTGGATATCAGCCCTTTGTCTGTAGTGTCATTTGCAAGTATCTTCTCCCATTCCGTGGGTTGCCTGTTTGTTTTGTTGACTGTTTCCTTTGCTGTGCAAAAGCTTTTGATCTTGATGAAGTCCCAAAAGTTCATTTTCACTTTTGTTTCCTTTGCCTTTGGAGACATATCTTGAAAGAAGTTGCTGTGTTCATAGCAGCAATGGCCACAATTGCCAAACTATGGAAAGAGCCAAAATGCCCTCCATCATGCCTGAACACTTGGACCATGGCTGCATGGACCATCCTTCCTCATCTCCATTGGGCTCCATGTGGAAAATGTGTGAAGGGCTAAGACTGGGGTAGCACTATCGTGGTGGCTAGTGCTCTCTTAATTAGTTGAAAAGCACATCAAAGGACATTTTGAAGGTTAATATATATTTGCGAGCACCGTTCAAGTTACTTTTTTGATAGACAGCTTCATTTCTACAAGGATAAGATAAAGGACAAAGTCTTCATTTCGAAATTGACTCATTCATATGTAAGGATGAAATAATCACAATGATTACTTTGCTCTCAACTTGATCGGTAACTTCAGGGGTCACAGATTTATAAAAGGAATAGAATGACAGGACCAGTTCTGCCATGTTTGCATTCCTAGAGTAACCTTGTAGAATCAATAAAAAGAGCATTTATTATCAGGCATCTTTGTCCAAGCAAAACTGGGATTTGGGAGAAAAACCTATTTAAATCTAATGGACCCTTTTCAGATAACAATCATTTACCAATCCTAAAATAATGTATCATTGCCTTACTTCCTCTCCTCTCAAATGGAGCTGTCCTCTGAATCATTCATCACCAGCAATCACTGGAGACATATGGAGCCCCAGCCAGAATGCAGTAACTTTGCATCCTTAGTTCATTTAGAGCAACAGTGACATTTGTAGCATTCCTGAATCAGGAGCACCTGGGTGGTTCAGTCAATTAAGCCTCCAGCTCTTGGTTTGGCTCAGGTCATGATCTCAAAGGTCATGATCTCATGGGTCATGAGATCAAGCCCCACAAGAAGCCCCATGTTCAGCTCCACACTCAGGGGAGAGTCTGAAGTTTTTCTCTCTCTACTCCTTCCCCTACACACTCTCTTTCTCTCTCTCTCTCAAATAAATAAATATATTTTTTTTAATGCTCTGAATCAAAACACTTTGCAGCCTCTTATGTGTTATTATGCTTCTGGTCACTGTCACCATTTATATTTCTGGAGCCAGATGTTCCTACAGCCCAAAGGACCCATATCATATTTGTGAGGGGAAATCTCATGATCTGCCTTAAACTCCTTCTCAAAAATCCAGAAACCACACCTTCATAGAACATCATATTTACAAAAGCCATTTAATGTTTTTGAATTTTATGATTTTTTAAAATTTAATAACCACATTTCATATCAACTATGGTACAAGGTCTCATGGGCATCACTACCTTCCTCCTCATTCTCTCAAGCCCCAAAGACCACTTGGAGTCCCAACCACTAAGGTGGAAGCTAGTCTCTATTCTACAGACAACCAGGTGCACTTGGCCTTAAAGTTTTTCTGTCCTGCCCTTGATTTCAATATAACCAGTAGAATCATTTATCCTAAATGTCCAATTCCTGACCCAAGATTTCCAGAACTGAGCCCTCTTAACTTCAAAAGAGAACAATGATTTTTTTAAGTAAAATTAAGTATTTTAAATTTTAAAAGTTTATTTCTCCAAAAAACCCACATAAACCTGTGGGATGTCATCACGCCCCCTGCCATTCTAGACAAAATATGTGGCAATTACCTATGATAACCTGCACCATGTTGAATATATGATTAGGTAGTTGCCTAAAAAATAACTCTAATAATTAAAACCTTGCAAAAAATCACAAATCATTTACAATCACTATGATATCACTGTTTTTTTTTTTAAAGATTTTATTTATTTATTTGACAGAGAGAGAGAGATCACATGTAGGCAGAGAGAGGGGGAAGCAGGCTCCCTGCTGAGCAGAGAGCCCGATGCGGGGCTCGATCCCAGGACCCTGAGATCACGACCTGAGCCGAAGGCAAAGGCGTCAACCCACTGAGCCACCCAGGCGCCCCGATATCACTGTTTTTTAAAGTTTCTCAAAAAAAAAATATGTTGTTTGGAAATAATCTTCCACTATAATTCACTAAATTTCTCTTTCTAATCAGGTACATCACAGAGTTGCAGTTTTGCAAGATGAAAAGAAGTCTGGAAATGCATGCTGGTGATGGTTGCACAACAATATGAAAGTACTTAACACCACTGAACTGTATACTTAAAATAGTAACTTTTAAATATATATATTTTATCACAATAAAAAAGCACAAAATCAGGTGCCATGAAATTTCCCAAATGTGGGCCCAAATTAGAGCATCATAATGGCTCAATTAAAAAAATATACATTGTCAAAACTTTGGCTACAGCAGCACTTCATGTACTACTGCCACTTTCAACTTATAAGTTCTAATTGAGTATTTTACCTTTCTCCAAAACCTTTAGTTTTCTCTCTCTGTTGGTGAATGGGGGATGATCCACCACTCACTCAAGCCAGAGACCTAGATGTCAGACTCATTTCCTCTCTCTCTTCTACATCCTTTTCATTTAAAAGACTAAACATTTTTTGTTTGTTCTCTCTCCTTGTATCTTCTCACTCAATATCCTTATCTCCGTTTGCACTATAAGTCATCAGTAAATATCAAATATTTATTGAGCATGTAGTAATGTGGTGGGTCAGTCCACTATCCAAAAATAAAGTAGATGTAATGCCTAACTTTAAGGAGATTACAATCTACTAGAGGAGAAAAACACACAAACAAAAATAAGCTCAAATGTTATCATCATCACAATCTTCACATTTATTATTTATAATATATCAGACTCCCTTACATTAAATCCTCCAAATTACCCTAACAGGTGAAGGCTTTCTTTGCCATCATATATACAGAATCACTGGGACTTAGAGAAGAAAATTTAGTGAGATTACAGAATACAAGAGCAATATACAAAAATAAATTGTATGTCAGACTATTTCCCAACAACTGGAAATTAATTTTTTTAACTTCTTTTTTTTTAGTAGGCCCTACTCGCAGTGTGGAGCCCAACTCAGGGCTTGAACTCACGACCCTGAGATGAAGACCTGAGCTGAGATTAAGAGTCAGATGCTTAATGTACTGAGCTACCCAGGAGCCCCGGACATTAATTTTTTTAAAGATTTTATTTATTTATTTATATTTATTTATTTATTTATTTATTTGACAGAAAAAGAGGAAAAGAGTAAGCACAAGCAAGAGGGAATGGGAGGGAGAAGTAGGCTCCCCACTGATCAGGGAGCCTGACATGGGGTTTGATCCCAAGACCTGATCATGACCTGAGCCAAAGGCAGACACTTAACTGACTGAGCCACTAGGGCACCCCTCAGAAATTAATTTTTTAAATGCCATTTATAATAGCATGTTCAAGATAGATATGTGAAAGACCTGTTATGATAGGTAGAATTCTAAAATGACCCCCAATGAGCCAAGTCCTTATATTATTCCTTTCCCCTTGAGTGCGGGTAGGACCTTTAACTTACTTCTAACAAATAAGTACACCAAAGATGAAGGGACCTCACAGACATATTTACAATCATTAATCAGTTGACTAAGTTAACCAAAAAGGAAATTATTCCAGGTGGGCCTGAGTTAATCGGGTGAAGAAGAGATGATAGAAAGGGTGACAAATATGTTCACTATCTTGATTGTGGATCATGGTGTTAGCGTAATAAGTGGTACACATCTGTATATCAACTGTAAGCTATAATATGTGCAGCTTATTGCATGACAATTATACCTCAATAAAGCTGCTTTAAAAAAACTCTACAGTGATACCTCATCACAGTCAGAATAAAATTCAATCTCTTTTACTTGGCCCATAAAAGCACTAGGACATATAGGAGAAGGAAAGGAAAATCAGAGGACATTAGGAGAAGGAAAGGAAAAGTGAACTGGGGGAAATTGGAGGGGGAGACAAAACGTGAGAGACTGTGGACTCTGTAAAACAAACTGAGGGTTTTGGAAGGGAGGGAGTGGGGGGATGGGTGAGCCTGGTGGTGGGTATGAAGGAGGGGACATATTGCATGGAGCACTGGGTGTGGCGCATAAACAATGAATCTTGGAACACTGAAAAAAATAAAATTAAATTAAGATGCTATAAAAGAAAAAAGAAAATCGGGTCCTCAAAGCCTACCTTTCACCATTCTCCTGTTTGCTCGTTCTTTTGCGTCACATTGTCCTTCTCCCGATTTTTCAAAGATCAACTTTATTCTCACTTGAAGGCTTTGTTTTTGTTTTTTGTTTTTTGTTTTTTTGCATTTGATTTTCTTCTGCTTGGAACACTACTCCCCTCACTGCTCTCCTTCATTGTTCAAATCTCAGCTCTAACATCCACTTCTCAGAAAACCCTTCTCTTTTTCCATCCATCTAAAATAGCTTCCTAGACCACCCACCACTGTTTGTTTCCTTTGCAACACATGGCCTTGCCTGTCCCAGTGTCTATAACATTGCCTATAAGAGTTCTAGGAAAGGGGACGCCTGGGTGGCTCAGTCGGTTAAGTGACTGCCTTCAGCTTGGGTCATGATCCCAGGGTCCTGTGATCGAGTCCCACATTGGGCTCCTTGCTCAGCAGGGAGCCTGCTTCTCCCTCTGCCTGCCTCTTCCCTTGCCTGTGCTTGCACTTTCTCTCTCTGACAAGTAAATAAAATCTTTAAAAAAAAAAAGAGTTCTAGGAAAGGTCTACAACTCAGCTGAGTCTGGAGAGATTATTAGATTAAGAGTTGGCAGTAAAATGATAAGGAGTTAAGTACACATTTTAGATAAAAGAGCATAAGCAGAGATAGGGAGATGAAAACCAGCAGGGCATCTTCCTGGGACTAAAAGCATTATCTGCATTTGTGAAGCAATAAATGTCCAACACAGGATGACAGACATGAAGCAATCACTAGATCACACAGAGCCTTGTGGACAATGCTTGAGAGTAAAGACATCCCTCTGAAGCATTTTAAGTAGGATGTTTTAAGTAGAAAAACAAACTTTTGTTTTTGGCTATGCATTCTGATGGCAGACGAATAAGAAACCCTTAACCAACCAGGTTAGAGAAAAGCGAACTATTTTAAGATATACTTAAGATTTGAAGTAGACAGCACTCAGTTAATGTTAAGCTTTGAGGAAACATCACCTCTATTCCCCGTGCTGTTAGTTGGCTATTTTACCCTAATATTGGGTATCTGGAATAGAAAATATCATATTTTTATTCCATTTATGTATACGCATTTGTTTTTAGAGTTTATTGTTTGACATTAAATGAAAAATTGCTAATTATATGGGTAAGGATTGTTTTTCCTCTCAAATATATCACTTAATGAACTTAATTAAGAATATTATGGAGGTCTGCTTCTTAGGAGGACATGTACAAATTACTCTGAGCTTTAACAAATTAAGAATTTGTTCCATGAAGTCAGATTGTTACAGAAACATCAAATTAAATTTTGGATGGGTTTGCAGCTTAATCATTCAGGGTGAGTTCATGATGCTTAATTTCTCTTGGGTTTGTTTAATTATGAACTTCTAATGTATTTATAATTACCATGAATCTCAACTTGGCAATTGTACACATACTGATTTCTTAAAACATATCACCATAAGACCAGAGCAGACATTTTCAAAAATATCCATGCTTTCCGAATGGATTTTTGTTTTGTTTACATATCATCTGCTCTCTGCAAAACTATACTATTATTGAGTGGTCTTTACATTCACTATCTCAATCACTATACAATACCACTTACAGGATTAAGTGTCATTGTCTACACTTTATAGGGGGAAAATAAAAAAAGCTAGTGAAATTAGGGAACCTTTTCACATTCAGACACCAGAAGTGGTAGAACCAATATTTGAACTCATGCCTTCTGATTCCAGAAAACGTGATTCACAAGTTTTAGTCACTCCTATGCTAAAAGCATCTTTAGGTAGGTCACCTGCCTACTTCAACACTATGCCCTCCACTGCTCACAGAACTGTATCTGGCAAATAGTGACTGGATAAATGAATAAGTAAATGCTTACAAAATAAATTTATATGGGAACTCATAATATAGAAATTCTCAAAACAAACCTGGGATATATATGGAATGATTATCATCCCAATTTTGCAAGTGAAGAAATCAAGCCTCAAAAACTAACATGCCTAAGAATAAATAGTAACTGGGAGGTTTGAGAATCACACTTGGTTTTTTACCCCTACAATCATATCTGTCTGCACGGCATCTCACTGGCCCACGCTGCAGACAGAATAGATCACAGAACATGGTTCTGTGCACAGCGTTGATGAGTATGGACTTTGGTGTCAGCACAGACTCTGATCAAGACCCAAACCCCCATTTACGGGTTATGGGATCTGGGGCAATAAGCCTTAGATTCCTCATTTGTGAAATGAGAATTATAGAAGTACCTGCATTATAGTATCATTTGGAGTATCATGAGGTAATACACTAGCATCTAAACACACAGTAAGGACTCAGTGCACCTGACCTAGTATTTAGACATTCTTTTTGCTACAGGACAGAGCCTCCCAGTGTAGGAAGCTCATGCCACCAGTAGCACACGAGTTGGCTTTGGTTGAGGGAGGTACATCTGGGCAGAGGTCAGGAGACTTGACTCTAAGTCTTATCTCTGCCCCTGACTAGGAATAGGACTGCCACCTCTCTGGGCACTGATTTTCATATCTGTAAAACGAAATGGATCACTAGGTACTAATTTGTGTCTTCAGTCTACTGAGATGGGGGAGCAGTATAAGGGCTATTCTGCATTTATGATCATAGTAAACACTGTTGACTACTCTCTAACATTCTCATCCTTCACAACAGAACCCAGATTTTAAGTTCTCCATCTCTTTCTCAGTAGCTGTGGTCTCCGAGCAGCTAACTCCATCCTCACTTACTAGGGGTGAGTTATTAAGACTCATGACAACCCATCCCAGTGGTTGACATGGTCAATGAACATGTGGTTCAATTTGAGCTAATGAGAAACTGAGGGCTCTCGTAAAGTCTCTTAAAAACAACACCCAGAAAAGGCATTTCCCTTTTTTTTTTTTTTTCTGGAGCTTGCCATTATCTGGTTTTGATGCCTAGAATGTTGTGGCCAAACTGAGGAGGAAGCAGAGCCAAGAGAATCTCCAAAAAGCAAATCTAGAGGCCTGAGAAACCCCACCCTACCTTTGAACATCTTGTTATCTGAGTTAATTTTCCTTCTTAGGGAAGTTTAGTTAGTTGAAATTAGGTATCAGCATGACAGCTCCTCTCTGGACTTGGTGAACAATGGTGTCTTGATTTGGCAGTTCAGCTCTGTTCCCTGTCTATTTCATCATTGGAGAATGTTCCCTTAAAGCTAGGATTTACTTTTCTCTCTGTGACATTCTAAGGTCAGGAGGAAAAAAGAGTAAATCTTTATATATGTGGTTGAAACTAATTCATGGGCCAAGTTAGACATGTACTCCAAACCTACCTGGTAATGAAGGGTGAAATGAGTATAGTTTGGGAGAGCTTTTTTAAATTATTGTTCATATTTTATTACACTAAGCTTATGATCTGTAATCCTGGAAGCATTAGAGACAAAATCATGGAAGCTAAAAGTAGTGTCTGTTGGATTCAAGTTTAGCTGTTTCAGGCTTTGAGCCTAAAAGAGCCTTCTTTAGGTTTCTTAATCCTTTTTAAATTAGATTTTGTGTTTAGTGAGCAAATTCCTTTGTGTCATTTATTTTTTTTAAGATTTTATTTATTTATTTGACAGAGAGGGAGGGAGCACAAGCAGGGGGCAGTAACAGAGAGAGAGGGAGAAGCGGGCTCCCCACTGAGCAGGGAGCTCCATGCGGGCCTCAATCCCAGGACCCTGGAATCATGATCTGAGCCCAAGGCAGACGCTTAACTGACCATCCAGGTGTCCCTCTTATGTGTCATTTTAGACAGCAACTTGAGTCTTCTACAGAGATTTGGGAGAGCATCAGAAGTTTGAAGGTATGTCATCTAAATGTTTCTTAATATAATGTTTATGAAAGGGGATTTCAGTTGAATAACCTTACTGATTAATAGACTATAACTTTCATTGTAATTTGAACTATTTTTGAAGTGTTATTTTGCAAACCTGTCAAGAATATTATTACTTTTTTGATATGATTTTGAAGATACTTGTCAATGCATGCTGTGACACCTCATTCCAGAAGCCAAACTACTTGGTAACTTTCAGTTATATACTGCATGTAAAAATGTTTCTTTATGTTCTATGTTTATGTATGAGTTCAGGTTGCTTAGGAATTTTTATTCTAGTTATTATTTTTTCTTTTTACCTCGGAACCCCCTTCACCTATTTCCTGCCACCCTCCACATCTGGATGTTGATGGAACAAAGACAAGGCGTTAGAAACTGGGAATCACATACTGCAAGAGTTAGTCCATTTTATTGATCTTTACATTCCCGTGATCACACCAAAAAGAAAGTTACCATTCATTTTTAACACAATCACTTGTCGATCTCTCTTTCTTAATGAAGAAAGATCATGCTATATGTAAAAGTATGAACAGGTAATAGTAACAGGAGGGAATTTAATTTAAATGTTCTGGTTTTATTCTATTCATTTTTATATTAACTTTTTACACATAGTAAGAGTCACTTGTTTTCCATTTTATAATAGTGATATACTTTGCTTTTTAAATAAATGTATTGAGGTTGGAAAAGTGCCAAACTAGCAAAAGACAGCACATAACACAAAAGTCTAGCAATAGGAGACTGGCTGGATAAACGAGACACACAAAGGAGTACTATGCAGCTGTATAAGGAATGCGGAATAGTTCTATATACTACTATGAGATTACCCTACGTTATATTAAGTCAGAAAAAGTAAGGTGAAGAAAAGTGCATCGGATAGACTGTCATTTTCTTTAAAAAAATTGTATTTATTTATTTATTTGTGTATATATATATATTATATATAATATGTATATAAATCTAACCTCAATAAATATATGCTTATGTTTATTTATAAATTTATATGTGTATTTATTATATACAATAATATACATTTGCTTACATTAAAAATGAAAATATAAACCAGAAAAAAAAAAATTATTACCTAAAGGGGAAGGAGGCATCAGGATGGAAGAATTAAAGATTAAGGTTAGACTTAATTGAACATAATTTATTCTGAAGATTTGACTTCAGAAATATGTTTTATGCAACTATAAAACAAATTCTGCTTCTAAGAAAATGAAGTGAACACACTTTTCCTTACTCCTCCTGTTATATGCAACTAAAAACCCCCAACATTATATATTAAAAAAGCATACGAAGATTCTGAAAGATAGAGGGAAGCAGACAGACTAGCAAGAGACCTCAAAACCTGAGGAATGACATATGAGAGTTTTTTTAATGCCTCAAATACCCAAAATGAATACTGGAGAAGCTGGCAACTTAGAACTGCCAATGGGTACAGACAAAAACATCCTCCAAAAAACTTGGCCTCTCAACTCAAAGGATCAGCCTAACAAAGGAGAAAATATTTAGACAATAACCAACTTACCTGGCCAAACACAGAAAACTACAGACCCACCTGCCCCCACCAGCAAAAGCTGAGTGGAGACCCAGGCTCATAATGGATTGCCCCATATCTCCCCTCCTCCAGGGTGGTGTCAGAGAAGGACACTGGGAGTGGAGAGCTGAGACTTTCATCTCTGCTTCCCTCTCCATCTCCTGTCCATGTGGGAAGCCTGGACTTCCACCCATGCCAGTAGTAATGAGGTTTCCCACCCTATCCAGGCTAGGGAGATTTAAGAGGAGGTCTAGCGTAAAGTCAAGAGTTACATCAACTGCTTGGCATTAATGAACACGTTTTCACCCCAGTGCTACATAGATTCCCCTCCTCTTCTCAAACATGGTGACCTCAGAGGAGGTCTAGACCTGAACGTCTACCCCACCCAACAATAACAAGGAGCCTCTTCTCCCCAGATGTCAACAGGGTCTGAATGGAGAACCTGGACTTTTGACTTCATTTGGCAATAACAAAGAGGTCCCCCTGTTTAACTTTATGTTATAGATCAGAATCTTATAAGACCCAACATTTCCAAGATTTAGTTGAAAATCTTATACTGAATCTCTTACACTGAATAAGAAAAGACAATCAAAAGGGGTCAACACTAAGATGATACAGACATTAAAATTACCTGAAAGGGATTTTAAAGTAGTCATCATAAAACAAATTAAAATAAGAATAAGTCCCAGTAAAGAAATAGAAGATATAAAAGAGAACCAAAAGGACATTTTAGAACTAGAAATATCTAGATTAAAATTAAAATGACCAAAATAAAACACACAAAGCGTAGACTCACCAGGAGAATAGAGATGACAGAGTAGAGAATTAGTGACCTGGAAGACAGACGATAACAATTAACCAGTTCAACAATGGAAATAAATAGAATTATAAACAGAAAACATGAACAGAACTTGAAAGACTGATGGAACTATAACAAAAATCTAACATTTTATTAAATGTAGAGAACAAACTCATGGTTATTTTACCAGAGGGGAAGAGAGTGAGGGATGGGTGAAAAATGTGATGGGGATTAAAGAGCACACTTATCATGAAGAGTACTGAATAATGTATAGTATTGTTGAATCATTATGTTGTACACCTGAAACCAATGTAACACTGTATGTATATATAATATATGTATATACATACATATATAAAATTATACTGGAATTAAAATAAAATAAAATAAAAAGGAAAAATCTCTATCATAAGAGTATCAGAAGGGGAGGAAAAGGAAGTTAGGGCTGAAAAAAATACTCAAAGAAATAATGACTGAAATTTCCCAAGTTGGCAAAAAATGTAACATTGCATAAGCTGATTGAAACTGAGACAGGATAAATACTTTCCCCAAAAGATCAGAAACAAGGCAAGGATGTCCACTGGAACTATTGTCACTCTATGTAGTGAAAGTTCTAGCCAGAGCAGGAAAGCAAGAAAGGGAAATAAAATATACATACATATGTTGAAAAAGAAGAAATAAATTGTCCTTATTTGCAGAAAACATAATGGTCTACACAGACAATACGAAGGAATCAAAAGGATGGAAGGAAGGAAGGAAGGAAGGAAGGAAGGAAGGAAGGAAGGAAGGATGGAAGGAAGGAAGGAAGGAAGGAAAGAAAGAAAGAAAGAAGGAAAGAGGAAAAGAAAAGCCACACAAATAACCAAGTAATTCAGCAAGGTCATAGGGCACAAGAGCAATATATAGAAAGCAACTGTATTTCTCTACACCAGTAATGTACACATGGAAAGTTGAGTTAAAAGCACAATACCATTTACAGTAACTCAAAAATGAAATCTAATAAATCGTGTATAGAACTTGTATGCTGAAAACTAATGAAAAAGAATATCTAAATAAATGGAGAGGCATACCATGTTGATTAATTGAAAGACTCAACAAAGTAAAGATGTCAGTTTTCCCCACATTGATACACTAGTTCAACACGATTGCTATCAGAATACCAGGAAGGTGTTTTGGAGATGTAGACAAAATCATTCTAAACTATATATGGAAGGGCAACGGAACTATTTTAGTTCCTACAATTCTAAAAATTGAAAATAAAGTGGGAGAAATCACTCTTGTCGATTTCAAGACTTGTAGATCCATAGCAATCAGTGTGGTATTGGCTGAGAGGTAGACATAAAGATGAATAGAACAGAATAAAAACCCCAGAAATAAAGTCACACAAGTACAATCAACTGGTTTTTGACAAAGGTGTCAAAACAATTCAATGGAAGAAGCAACATCTTTTTAACAAGTGAAGCTAGAGCAGTCAGACACCCACAGGCCAAAACAACAACAACAAAATAACCCTCAAACTAAACTTCACAACTTACATAAACTCAACTTACATAACTCAAAATTGATCATATATTTAAATTTAAGACTATAAAAATTTTAGATAACAATACAGGAGAAAATCTTCAGGACCTAGGACTTTGTTAAGAGTTTTCTGATGTAACACCAAAAGCATAACCCCTAATATAAAAACGTGATAAATTGGACTTAAAATGGAGAACATTCACTGCATGAAAGATTCTGTTAAGAGTGAAAGGGCAAGCTAGACACTGGGAGAAAATCTTTAAAAGCCATTTAGCTGACAAAGGACTCATATTGACACCCTCTCCAACACCTACCATAAAACTATAATCCAATTAGAAAATGGGCAAAAGGGAGGGAGGAGCAAGATGGCGGAGAAGTAGGAGGCGGAGATAGTGACTGATCCCAGAAGTTCAGCTAGATAGTTATCAAACCACTTTAAACAACTACAAACTTAGCAGGAGATAGAGGAGAAGAAGAACAGCAACTCTAGGAACAGAAAATCGACCACTTTCCGGAAGGTAGGACGTGCGGAAAAGTGAATCCAAAGCGACTGGCAGACAGACCACGGGGGGAGGGGCCAGCTCCCGGCAAGCCGCAGAGCGGCAGAGCACAAAATCGGGACTTTTAGAAATCTGCTGCACGGCCTGGAGGCGGCCAGAGCGTGGCGTCGGTGCCTCCAGACACAAAGAGCGGCGGGTGGGAGGAGCGCTGTGTTCTCCGTCCACGTTAGCGCCGTTGGCTCTCGCCCTGTGCCCCGCGCGAGGGAGAGAGAACCGGAGGCGCCCTCCGCCCAGAGGCTGGAAAGAACGCAGCCGCTTGGGGCAGGAATCTGAGCGCACCGGCGCGAACCGAGAGCCGGACAGCAGTCGCGGCGCGGGTAGCCACCAGAAACCAGTTTCCTAGACCTCACGGCTTTGGTCGCACGAGGGTGCAGAGGCTACTGAGGGCCTCTGGGGGACACTGGGATGGTGGCTGGGGTGCGCACCGCCTGTGGAGGGCTGCGGTGAGAGCGGTGCTTGAAGAGGGGAGCAGACTGAGGCTTTGTGACGTGGAGGTCTGGGTACGGGCAGACTCCTTGCTTGGACTCTCTGAAAAGGCGAAAAAACTGCAAAAGAGCGAAAACCTCCAGAGAGCAGAAGCCTGAAAAACTGTTTTCCACAGAGCCCAGCCCCTTGATTGGGGGGCAGGGCGACTCAACCCAAGCAAGATTGACTGGAAAACAACGCGACAGGCGCCTCCCCCAGAAGACAACCCCAAAACAAGAAGACAATAACCACAGGGCCCCCATAAAAATATAAAACCCCAACAATAGGGGAAATCAATATATTAAGCTCCCAATAATACCCCAAAACCAGTATATTTCATAGATACAAGGTTTTTTTTTACTTCTTTCTTCTCTTTTTTCTTTTTTTTTCACTCATTCTCATATTTCTTGGTTCTGTTTGTTTGTTTTTTTGTTTTGTTTTGTTTTATTTTTTTTTAAACTACTTAACATTACACCTAGAGGCTTAATACAACATATGGAAGAGTTATAATCACCCTCCCATCTTATCTGTCTGTCAGTATTTCTATGTATCTACTTTTGCTCTGGTATTATATAAACCTTATTCGTGAGGTTCATTCTGACTAGGTTCTTTTATTTCTTGCCATATACTTTCATCGGTCTTTATGTTTGTTCGTGTTTGTTTATATACCTTATAAATCTTATTTTGGGGTCCATTCTGGCTGGGATCTCTTTTTTTTTTTTTTTTCTCTTTCTCTGTCTCTCTTT
>CM052900.1:65443754-65459440 GCA_028534135.1 Potos flavus | reverse complement strand
CTTTTATTTTAACATGGACTGGACTGGAAGAGATTATGTTGAGTGAAATAAGTCAAGCAGAGAAAGTCAATTATCATATGGTCTCACTTACGTGTGGAGCGTAAGGAAAAACATGGAGGACATTGTGAGAGGGAGGGGAGGGGAGGGATGGATTTGGAGGAAATCGGAGGGGTGACGAGCCATGAGGGACTGTGAACTCAGAACAAGGGACTGAGAGTTTTGGAGGGGAGGGGGTGGGGGGATGGGAGAGCCTGGTGGTGGGTATTGAGGAGGGCACGTATTGCATGGAGCACTGGGTGTGGTACATAAACAATGAATCTTGTAACACTGAAAAAATAAAATAAAAGTATTTGGGGATAAAAAAAAAAGAATTAAAAAAAAAGAAAATAGGCAAAAGGTTATTGTGGACATTGCTGCTATGAACATTGGGGTGCATGTGGCCCTTCTTTTCACTACTTCTTTATCTTTGAGGTAAATACCCTATAGTGCAATTGCTGGGTAATAGGGTAGCTATATTTTTAACTTTCTGAGGAAACTTCATACTGTTTTCCAAAGTGGCTGTACAAACTTGCATTCCCACCAACAGTATAAGAAGATTCCCCTTTCTCCACAACCTCTCCAACATTCGTTGTTTCTTGTCTTGTTAATTTTTGCCATTCTAACTGGTATCTCAATGTGGTTTTGATTTGAATTTCCCTGATGGCTAATGATGAACATTTTTTCATGTGTCTATTAGCCATTCGTATGTCTTCTTTAGAGAAGTGGCTGTCCATGTCTTCTGTCCATGTTTTAACTTGACTGTTTTTTGGGTGTTGAGTTTGAGAAGTTCTTTTTGGATCTTAGATATCAGCCCTATATCTGTAGTGTCATTTGCAAATATCCTCTCCCATTCCGTGGTTTGTCTCTTAGTTTTGTTGACTGTTTCCTTTGCTCTGCAGAAGCTTTTCATCTTGATGAAGTCCCAAAAGTGCATTTTTGCTTTTGTTTCGATTGCCTTTGGAGACGCATCACGAAAGAAGTTGCTGTAGCCAATGTCAAAGAAGTTACTGCCTATGTTCTGCTCTAGGATTTTGATGGATTCCTGTCTTACATTGAGATCTTTCATCCATTTCGAGTTTATCTTTGTGTATGGTGTAAGAGAATGGTCGAATTTCATTCTTCTTTACATAGATGTCCAATTTTCCCAGCACCATTTATTGAAGAGACTGTCTTTTTCCATTGGATATTTTTTCCTGATTTGTCGAAGATTAGTTGACCATAGAGTTGAGGGTCCATTTCTGTAGACTCTATTATGTTCCATTGATCAATGTGTCTAGATACTATGTGCTAGTACCGTGCTGTCTTGGTGATCACAGCTTTGTAATATAGCATGAAATCAGGCAACGTGATGCCCCCAGCTTTGTTTTTCTTTTTCAATATTTCCTTGGCGATTCAGGGTCTTTTCTAGTTCCATACAAGTTTTAGGATTGTTTGTTCCAGCTCTTTGAAAAATGCCAGTGGTATTTTGATAAGGATGGCATTGAGAGTACAGATTGCTCTGGGCAGCATAGATATTTTGTGGAAGGAGCTGAAATGCCCTTCAATAGATAAAGAAGATGTGGTTCATATATGCGATGGAATATTACTCAGCCATCTAAAAAGATTAATACCCACCATTCGCATCGACATGGATGGAACTGGAAGGGATTATGCTAAATGAAATAAGTCAGGCAGAGAAAGACAATTATCATATGGTTTCACTCATATGTGAAACATAAGGAATAGCACAGAGGACATTAGGGGAAGGAAGGGAAATCTGAAGGGGAGAAATCAGATGGGGAGATGAATCAGGAGAGACTATGGACTCTGGGAAACAATCTGAGGGTTCAGAGGGGAGGGGGTGGGGGGATGAGTTAGCCCAGTTATGAGTATTAAGGAGGGCACATGTTGTAATGAGCACTGGGTGTTATACACAAATAATGAATCATGGAACACTACCTCAAAAACTAATAATGATGTACTGTGTAGTGACTAACGTAATGTAATAAAAAAATAATTAATTAATTAATTTAAAAATAAAAGTTAATAAAATTGACCATGCCCTGGCACTTCCTCATTAAAAAAAAGAAAGAAAGAAAGAAAATGGGCAAAAGTCATAATAAGATGCCTCACCAAAAATGGCATAGAAACATAACAGAGCATAACAAGATGTTCAACATCACTAGCCATTAGGGAAATGAAAATTAAGACCATAATGAAATATCTATTGCACACTCAGAACAGTTAAATAAAAAGTGCTAGCAATACCAAATGCAAGTAAGATGTAGAGAAATTGGATTTCTCACACATTACTGGGAAGAATGTAAAATGGTACACAACCTCTGGAAAACAATTTCACAATTTCTTTAAAAACTAAATATACATTTACCACATAACACAGCAATTGCATGCTTAGATATTAATCCCAGACGAAAAACAAAAACTTTTGTCCACACCAAAACCTGTACATAATTGTTTACAGCAGTTTTAAATTTAGTGGCTCAAAACTGAAAATAACCAAAATGGCCCTCAGTGGATGAATGGTTAAACAAACTGGGATATCCATACTGTGGAATAGCACCCAGCAATAAGATGAAACCAACTACTGATACACACAACTTGGATGTATTGCAAGAACGATATGCTATTAAAAAACAAACAAAAGCCAATCTAAAAGGTCATATAAGGTATAATTCCATTTATACAACATTCCCAAAACAAAAATAGAGATGGAAAACAGATTAGTGGTTGCCAGCGATAAATATTGTGAGAGGAAGAGGTAAGTATAATTATAAAAGATTAATATGAGGGAGATTATTGTGGCTAGAATAGTTCTGTAGCTTGATCATGTAAGAAAATAACATAAAACTGCATACATATATTTTACCAAAGTCATATTCCTGGTTTTGATATTGTGCCATGATTATGTAAAATGAACCCATTAGAGGAAACTGGATGAAGGGTACCTGCAGTCTCTCTATACTATATTCATAAATTCCTGTGAATCTAAAATTATTTCTTTTTTATTAAGTTTTTTATTTTAATTCCAGTACAGTTAACACATAGTGTTATATTAGCTTCAGGTGTACAAGACAATGATTCTACAATTCTGTACATCATTACTCAGTGTTCATCATGATAAGTGTACTCTTAATCCCCTTCACCTATTTCACCCATCAAGTTTTTCAAATATTGAAGTGAAAAGATAATTTCTAAAACTTTGGGGAAAATGAAATAAGTGAACCTAATTGTATAACAAGTAAGTGGCATAATCACACATAGAGATATTATTTCAGGACACTGTCCAACCAGCAGTTAGATTGCATCTCCTTAGAGGGATATAACCTGAAGATTAAAAGATCAGCCAAACAAAATCTTCAAGTGTTTCCAATAATCATATGGTTGGTGATAGAGTTACTATTTTTCTGAAACAGTTCCGTGTGTTTTGGGGGGATAATCAAATGTGTTATTGCATTAATATCATTGGAAATTGATATTTTGGGCATGTGAGAAGAGAAATAGGCACTTAAGATCAATGAGATGGAACAAAAACTTGTAGTTCTAAATTTGAGTTGGAAATATCAGTACAAACTCAAGAAAAATTTTATGTTTTACATTATGTTCAATAAAAAGCATAGAAACTGAGCAAGTCTACAGCAGAGAATGCATTCTAAATACCATTTCCACACTCAGGAACCATGGTTCTTTATATAGGTGGAACATGATTATATATATATATATATATATATATATATATATGTGTGTGTGTGTGTGTATGTATATGTATATATGTATGTATATATACACACATGTATATATATATACATGATATACTATACATGATAGTATATATACATATACATATAAATATATGTGTGTATCTGTGTGTGTATATTTATACATTTTGTATGTGTGTTGTAATGTATTATATAAATATAAATATATAGATGGCAAAGCTAGAATGTTTTCCCATCAGAAGGCAAGAAAGCTATGAAGGACAATTGGGATCATGTCAAAAGGACTCAGATGTGGCTCCAGTTGGCCAAAGATGAGGCCAGTTGAAACTTGATGATAATCGTCATTATCATGATAATTGCAACGGTTTGAAACACATCAAAATCTTTAAATACATGAATTCTTTTTTTTTTAAATACATGAATTCTTAATGATAATAGTAAAAATTCGTTGTTCCACCTGATAAAAGCACAAAACACCACCTAGAAAAGATTCTTAATTGGACATAGCTGGGTAATTATAAGTAAAGGGGACTGAAAAGTATCTTTCCTTAGGGATGTGATCAGCAAAATACAGACTGGGGGAACCTCTACAGCACAAATAATAAAGTATTAGCAACAAATTGTGAGGGAAAAGAAAGGAAATGGGAACCTATAGAATAAAGAAATTTATAAGACATATCAACCAGTTGCAACATATAGACTTGTCAGTATAGAATTCAGTCTGTAGAAACTATTTATGAATATTTGAATACTGATTAGGTATTTGATATTACAGAATATTGTGAAAATACTGTTAGTTTTTAACTGTGATAATGTTATGTTATGAATTTTTTAAATGGCCTCTTCTTTTGAAGATATATCCTTAATTGTTTATGAATTAAATAATTCAGTGTCTGGGATTCACAGAGGAAGGAGGGGTATGAGGGTAGAAGTGGACAAGGATATGGAGGAAAAATGATTGAATTATTAGTTGTTGATACTTGGTTCTGGATACATAAGGGTTCATTACACTATTTTTTCTACTTTTATATGTGTTTTTTAATTTTCCATAATGAAAGCATTAAAAATAATTTGGGCCAAATTTAACAGTATTTGGTAATAATAATATACATAATATCCAGTTATAGCAAAAATCCTGAAGGTGGGTTCGCCACAAGCTTAGGAAATTGCTGTAGATAAAGTCATAGTGTCACACGGATCTACTGGTCACTGTTTAACCACTGAGGCAATTTAGAGAAAGAATAATCATCCCAGCCCTAATTTGTATTTCTATAGCAATCTTTCCTCCAAAGAACTCATCTCATTAATGCTTCCCACATTCCCACCAGGCAGGTAGGTGATCTTAGCTCCTTTTGCAATGACATATTAAATTTCAGGTTCCACTAAGTCGCTGCTTTAAAATGCAGCCAGTGACTGTGTGCTTCAAACTCCTCATGAACCTCCAGACCATGGAAGCCAGTAACTGAGAAGACCAGTGGGAGTCTCAGCCCATAAACTGAGGAAATGTGGTCAGCAGGACCCCTGTGTGGACATTTAAAAAAAAAAAACAGCAAGTATGAGCAACATGCCTTATTTTTGCATCTGCTGACACCTTTAGCTTAGCCTGACCTGGCAGTACTAACAAAGTCTTCCTAATCACATTTATCACTTCCCAGCCCAAATTACCCCTTCCCCCCTCCCATTACCTATTTTCGAACACACTGACACTATCTCCACTTTGCTCAGTTGCCACAGTGTTCCCAAAGATGCATCCACTTCCCCTGGAGCTCAAGTTTTCTCCAGATGTTGGCAAACTTACTGAAGGACACAATATTTTTTTTTAAAGATTTTATTTATTTGACAAAAAGAGAGAGATCACAAGTAGGCAGAGAGGCAGGCAGAGAGAGAGGGGGAAGCAGGCTCCCCGCCGAGCAGAGAGCCTGATCCGGAGCTCGATCCCAGAACCCTGAGATCATGACCTGAGCCGAAGGCAGAGGCTTTAACCCACTGAGCCACCCAGGCGCCCTGAAGGACACAATATTGATAAAACTTGGAGCCCAGTTTGGTAATACTTATATGTTATAGACCTCTTATTCATGTGGGGCACTTCATAATTTTCTGCTATAACAGAACAGCATAGACTGGGTGGCTTGAACAATACTTTGTTTATTTCCCACAGTTCGGGGAAACTAGGAAATCCAAGATCAAGGCGCTAGCAGATCCAGTGTCTGGTGAAAGCCCGTTTCCTGGTTTATACGTGGTCGCCTTCTCTCTGTGCCCTCACATGTCCAAGAGAGAGAGAGGGAGAGAGAAAGATAAAGGGCTAGCCCTCTTCCTCTTCTTCTAAGGACGTGAACCCCATAATGGGGGCTCTACCCTCATGACCTCATCACTTCCTAAAGCTCCACCTCCAAATACCATCACACTGGAGCTCCAGTATATGAATTCAGGGGTGGGAGGAGTGGATACAAATATTCAGTCGATAGCAACTTGTCTCATTGAAAAAATTATAGCAAGTACTGTTATTATCATCATCATTATTATTGCATGTACACACATAAAGAAGTATAGTAATATTAGACATTATTTAATTCTTAAAAATGTAAACCAGAGGCCTGCTGGCTCTTATGCTAGATAGGATAGTCTAAACCACCATCTTACATAGAGTCATTCATTTAATCACTGATTAGGCACATACTCTACACAAGAGGAAACAGAAGTGCACCAGACCCCAAAAGTCCTGCTTTTCTATATCACATATTCAGAGACAATTATGTTAAGCTCTATATTGGTAAAATATGATTGTACAACCTAATGAGTATGAAACTTAGTTCACAAACTACGGTATGTGAGAAACATTACACAAATTTCTTTTTCAATAAATGCATTTAATTTCTATTTTGAGTCCCCATCCCCACCAAGAAGGCAAAAGAAATTAACTTCCATCATGTGAGGAGTTTCTTCCCACCTTTCTGCAGGCTTAAGTCAGGGTTCTGAGGGTTGGGTCAATGAGCTGTCAGCCCACTGCAGGGGCCCCAGAAATTCATCCAACCACATACATCACCACTGGAACACCCACTGTCCAGTTTCTGTGTATTGATTTTAATTTTTTTAAACATTGAATTAAAATACAGTTTATCTTGATAATAGCATTTTTTGGCACTCTCTTTAAGTTTTGTTCTCTAGACAAGTGTCTCACTCACCACACCCCAGACTCTGAAAGCCAACATCTGAAGGCCCTCCAGCTTCATGGTTGGCACTTTCTCAGGCTCACCAAGGCTCTGATTGGAGACCCTTGGTTTGGGTAAATTTCTGAGTTGCTATTATTTCTCCAAGAGATTTTCTCTCCTTCTAAAGCATCAGTATATTATTTTATTTTTCTCAAACATGTGACAGTAACTCACAAAATCATTCCTCCTGAGCAAGTCTTTTCTAATTTCTGGTTTACCTGATAAAGCATCTGGAGCCGGACTCTCAAGGAATTCATCTGTACCCCATCCTCCTCCCCACTCCCTCAGCTGGCTGCTCTTTCTCCCTTGTCTAGGGCAATGTTCATACTTTTTGGCCTATGGAATTGAG
Organism: Potos flavus; assembly: GCA_028534135.1. Taxonomy (NCBI): domain Eukaryota; kingdom Metazoa; phylum Chordata; class Mammalia; order Carnivora; family Procyonidae; genus Potos; species Potos flavus. The sequence continues at coordinate 65,452,127 of CM052900.1, read as the reverse complement.
TCAAAGAGGTAGCTCAGAGCCAGAACCAGTTAGCTGTGGATAACAATTCGTTTTCATTCCTGAAAGACTGCTAACTGCCCAGTTAACTTCTTCATCCAGAAAATGCTCTTCCTCCAACTAAGCTAACTGCTTCCTGACGGCAGTAAAAATGTTAGAGCCCATCAGTTACATTGGCTGACACTCAGGATCAGTGCTACTTGAAGTATACACTTTAAAAGGCTCATGGGGGAAAAAATCATTCCAAAACCACTTAAACCATCAAATGTGTTCACTGCATTCTAATTACTGTAGCAACTGCTTTGCAAATAAAAACTTTTAAAACTTACAAATAAAAAATAAACAAGGAAAGGGAATGCACAGCAATTTCTGTACATTGATGAAACTGAAGAAATTTTATGTTTAGAGCAAGGTACTTTAAAATAATATATACTTCAAAGAAGAAATATTCTTAATGAAACACTTTTTCTGAAATAAAATATCTTTTTTTTTCCTCCAAGAGATTCAGAAAGAGCATTAATAAAACCATACGTCCCTCTTTCAGGACTATAAATATCCATAGCGGCAATACCATGTGATTATCCAAATAAAATTAGCTTCAAAAGCAGAAGGGAGAAGAGGATGTCCAAGTACAGAGAGGTTAGGTGATCATTCAGCTGTGATCGCTTGTATAGAATTTTTAAATTATTTCTTGCCTTGTTCCAGATAGAATTTAAGATAACCTAAAAGGAGGCATTAGATAATATAAATCAAAAGGGGAGGCAAAAAGAGAAAGAAAAACAACGTTTCAGACATAAAATAGAGGCAGGAAAGAAGCTTAAAAAGGTCAGTAGAAATAACTCATCACGAGCACAAGCATATCTAATATGCTCTGGCTTCACTATTGGCAGAAATGTTTGACTCCTTGGGTGCCTGGGTGTCTCTGTCAGTTAAGCGTCTGCCTTCTGCTCGGGTCCTCATATCAGGATGCTGGGATGGAGTCCCACATCAGGCTCTCTGTTCAGTGGGGAGTCTTTCTCCCTCTCACTCTCCCTCTGTGCTCTCTCTCTCTCACTCTCTCTCAAAGTAATTAATTAATTAATTAATTAAAAAAAAAAAAAAAGCTCTTGGAAATGAGATTTGGAAAGGTCCTTGGAGGAGATACTTTACTCTATGCTCATGTCATGGAAATTTGGAAGCCAAGAGGAAGCAAATGGTATCTCGGCTGGGTAGAAGTTGACCCTCTTTCCCTCCAGCCTCACATCCTTTCTCTCCTTTTGCTGCTTCAGATTCAAATGAATCCTCAGTGGATCACCAAAAAGGAGCAAGACCATGGAGATTTAGAGGCAATATAGCAAAAAGTACTGACAGAATCTGGTTAATAGTCAATTAATCAACAAATACTTTAAACACTTAATTGTTCACCATTCACTGCGTTGATGATCAGGTGTGATAAGGATGGTAATACAAAGGAATCCAAAAAGACATGTGAAAGTTAGTCCAACCACCACTTTACTGCTGGTTCCTATCTCATCGAACAGATAAAATTTCAAAATCCTTGTGGATCCATTGGTGATCTTTTTTTAAAAAGATTTTTATTTATTTACTTTTTTGAGAGAGAAGGCACAAGCAGGGGCAGCAGTAGAGGAGACGGAGAAGCAGGCTCCTCACTGAGCAGGGAGCCCAACGTGGGGCTGGATCCCGGGACCCTGGAATCATGACCTGAGCCGAAGGCAATTGCTTAACTGACTGAGCCACCTAAGCACCCCTCCATTGGTGATCTCTAAATGCTGTTAAATTTTTCTTCTATTATCCTAGAAATAAAATAAAATGTTCAATCTGAGCATTAAATTTTTATAATTACAACTCATATAGTCTTAGCACATTTAGTAAGACACATGCTAGATGTGGGGAAGGAATGCAGAAGTTATCATATTTATTCAAGCAGATCACCTGCCTGCATCATGTGATCCCCACCTGAAGGGGAGGTGATGAAAACATGTTTTTTAAAGCATCTTCCTTTTTCCTTATAATACATATTCCAAAATTGTAGGAGACCATATATGATCTTGTCTGTTTATAGAAACAGCAGTCACCCAGAAAAAAAATAGTCCTCCTGTTGCCATAGTGATCATGATTTACAGAGCCATGCCACCAGAAATCTCATTCAATTGAAAAACTGAAGTCCCCAAGTAGCAATAAGCTGATAAAACTGTAATATCATGTAGGATGAAGAGGAAGTTGTAAATTCTAAGACACGGCAAGGCCCCTGGACAAGAAGTGAGTGCCTAAATTCCCTCCACCTCATGTCACAGGTAAGGCGGACACACTCACAGGAGTCCACCATTAGAGATCAAATAACTTCTACAGCTGAAAATTGTAGCTGCTATGTTTTTCAAAAAGATATGTTTCTAGGAAAGTGATGAAAAGGCAAAGACATACTGGCATGGCAATGAAGTTGATCTACAGAACTGACCTGCTAAATCAAATGGTATCACCTCAAAATGTGGACATGATATATTTCATACAGTTAATAGTTGTGGTATATGGATTTATTAACACCAAATAAAGAAGAGGGTATTACCATTCAGGCCACCACTGTGGACCAAGTGAACAATGCTCCTCTGAGGTTTATAGCATGGTGGCCTTTCTGCCGAGCACATCTCCCAAACGTGAGGTTGCTTCCTCACCACCATGTTGATATTATGTGACTCCCACTCCCTTGGCCATTGAAGTGTGCCTGAGCCTGAGGTAAGAAAGTGAGAGTCAGCATATGGCAAAATAGTAACACATGGACTTGGAAGCTGCTGGTGGACCTTCCATCCATCAAGTCAACTGAGGAATGGAGAAAGTCCTTCCGTAGTGTGAGACTCCTGAATAAAAGCATAGAAGTAGGGAAGAAATGGAGAGCTTTTCATATTTTTTGTTCCAGTTTTTCCTGAGGCCCACCTGGGTCCCTGCCTTTGGGTTCTGCAAGTCATTTCCATATCCTTGTAGTCAGCTACCTGCTTTATTTACACTAGCTGACACTTGAAATAAAACAGCTTAAATAACAAACTCCATCCACCAAAGAAAAGGCAAGTTCTTCAGCCCACCTCAGCTTAATCTTCGGGGTTTTTTAATATTTTATTTATTTATTTGAGAGAGAGAGAGAGAACGAGCAGTGGGGAGAGGCAAAGGGAGAGAGAGAGAGAAACAGACTCCCCACTGAGCAGGAAGCCTGATGTGGGGCTTGATCCCAGGACCCTGGGATCCTGACCTGAGCCAAAATCAAGAGTTGGACACTTAACCGACTGAGCAACCCAGGCACCCCTCAGCTTCATCTTGTTTAAAAAAAGTCTTTATCTTGGGGGGCCTGGGTGGCTCAGTCAGTTAAGTGTCCAACTCTTGATGTTGGCTCAGGTCAGGATCTCGGGGTCCTGGGATCGAGTCCCACTTCTGGCTCCACTGTCAGCAGGGAGTCTGCTGGGTTATGGACATTGGGGAGGGTATGTGCTATGGTAAGTGCTGTGAAATGTATAAGCCTGTTGATTCACAGACATGTACCCTGGGGCAAATAATACATTATATGTTAATAAAAAAAAAAAAGATTCCCTCCCTGTCCCTGTCTCCATCCCCCGCACACACTCTGTCCCTAAAAAAAAAAAAAGGAAAGAAATTTTTAAAATTAAAAAAAATTTTTTTGAAAGTCCTCATCTCTTCTTCCTTCTTTTATCCTTTGCCTCTAGGGAAGTTCCATCAATGTTGGCATTTTCTATTACCTGGTCACATCTCATGATGGTGCCTGCCTAGTGGAATATATGACATTTCCCTTAGTTACACTTGTCCAGTTTCAGCTTTAACTCTTAGTGGCTGGCTGCCCACATCAACTTCCTGATATTTCTCAGTAAAAATAATACTGTCAGCTTATACTGTGGAGCACTTACTATGTGCTGCACACTGTTCCAAGTACTTTATAATTATTAATTGATTAATTCAATTACTCCTCACAGTAACCCTATTACAGCTGAGGGAAGTGAGGAAGTGGGTGGTTAAGCCATTTCCCCAAGGACATACCACAAGTCAGTTGTGGAGTGGGTATTTGATTCCAGGCAGTCCAGCTCTGGAGCACAAGCCCACAACCACAGGCAAAAACAGCCTCCTTGCAGATTTAAGCTTGTGTGTACACCGAAAGGCAATCAGCAACATTCCCCAGGAGATGCCACATTTTGAAGTGTTCCTGGCTTGTGGAGAGGAAGCTTTGGACAGTTTTAACTATTTCTAGTGACATGCAATGCACATACACACACACATACACACACAATACACACATAAGTGTGCAAATAGATATGCACACACACAGAGGCATGCACACACACACACACCTCAACACATGGCCAGAGTTGAACTGAGTGGTCACTTCAACTTGAGGAAGCCATTAACGCTGAGTCTGGAGACCAAGACAAACCCAGTCTGGGACAAAAATCCTCTACAAACCTTAGTATCAAGGTTAGGTGAACTGCTTCTAATTGGACTAATGAATGGACTGGACCTTGAAGGATGATAAGACTTTAAGAGGTTTTCTTTTCTTTTTTCTTTTTTTTTTTAGCACGAACACATTTATTTCTTAACCAAAGGGATGATCCTAATTAAATCAACACTTTGAAATAGTTGCATGTAAAATGTTTGTTATAAAAATAATTGGACATAGTAAAGGGGAAAAAAGCAGTATAGAGATTTGCTCACTGAACTGAGCTCATTCATCCTCACAGCTAATTCCTATCCAAAAGGATGATGGAATTTTTACTCTACTTGTTCATAGACCTGAGTACAGGTGACATTGTTCATGACACATTCCACTACTAATTTCCCATCTTCCAATTTTCATGTTATTGTGCTTTCCTTCCCATTCCATTCCTGATGTTGAACCAATGCACCACCCGTGAAGTTGCAGACAGTCTGAGTTTTTCTGCCATCAATTGTAGTTTCTTCAAATTTCCCTTCCAGATTACATGAAAATGATCCTATTTTCAAAGTGCTCTCAGTGTTTATGGTGAGGTGTTTCCCATCAGAAGAGATGATACAATCTGGTTTGGTCATGGCACCCACTTTTTGCAGAGCCATTCCCACTCCTACTTCCTTCAAAGCCTTTGCTCTCCACTAAGCACCATCTTCTTACCAGCTGCTGAATGGTGGCCACTTTGGCCATGGATGGGAGGGCATGTGGAACCAGCAGAGCAGAATGGGGCATAGGGAGCGTGGCTTACTGCTTTTTTTAATGGAGAATCAATCTTATCTCAGAAAAGCCTCTTGCTTTGAAATCAGAGTTGCCAGTTGTTGAGCCTTGTGCCCATGAAAGATGGAAGATGAAAGGCAGGCTCCAGGAACTGCATGTGTGTTCTGGTATATTCAAGTGCCCACGAAAGCAGTGTAACTAACTTCAACTCACAGGGAAATACACTGCATTTCAGATGTATCTGGTCTACGGAAATCACAGGTTCATACAGAAATGAGGTTTGCAACCAGAAACGTAAAATGTGTAGTAGGAAAAGTGAACTTTGACAAGGAAGTGTTAAATTTTCTCCTTAGAGTCATTGGAAATAAACAGCTTCCCATCTAATGTAGCATTCTCTTCACCAGTACAGAATGCCTCCAATTACTCTTTTGTGCTAATGCTGTTGACATGCTGATATTTTGTGTAGTTGACATATAATATATTAGTTTCAGGAGTATAACATAGTGATTCAACATTTATATACATTATGAAGTATAAATGATAAATCTAGCTGCCATCTTGACATGCTAATTTTCATTTCTTGTACTATCCTGAAAATGAAAACATAATATTTACCATCCCCAAAAGTCTCTTATTTCCTCAGCCCTCTATACAGAAAGTTAAAGAAATAAAATAAATACAAGTTGTTACTTATCCTCAACTCTACTGTTCCTAATTTGTACACCACTTTGAGAATGACTTGTCTAAACTCTTAGGATGGGATTAATGAGCCACTAACAGCCAACCAAACACTTCCAGTAGTCTTTGTTGCCCTCATTGTCTTCCGTCACCTTGTGTACAGGAAATTGAGGATTTTCCTCTAGAACTGTAGTATTTTTCCAAGTGTACAATGCCATTGGAGCTTTCCATCCCTGGAATTTTTATCTGTGAGCTTGACCAAGAGGATTTCACCAGTTTCCAGACTTCCAAAGTCTAGCTTTTCCTCTCTCTCCCAGATCAATAAATGTGGGCAATTAAGAATAAATAGTAAACAGAAAATCCAGAAATGCTAAAGAAGAGAAAAAAAATGTTTAAAAAATTAACTCTTAATATATGAGAACAGAGATTGCCAAAACTCTACTGCCTTCCACAGATCGTGTGGGTTTTACGGATAACCACGCATGGGATTTTCACTGGAAAGCCAAGGAGACAATTATAGATCATTGCCTACGTTTCCATCTCTGCCACAATGACAGAAAGTAAAAGTTGCACAGCAGGCAGCAAGAGGAAGCACCAAAATCTCCAGAGAATGGTGAGTAATCTCTGTCTGAGAGGCTGACAGCAACCACTTTAAAAGGCTTATCTAAATTTATGAGCCTTCACCCTTTGCCTGTTCTCTGAACGTTGATTCCAAAAGATATGCCCCAGAGAAGATGTGTAGTTATTGAGCTTCCTAGATGGGTGTGGAAAGGTCAAAGTACTTATGGCAGGAAAAAAGGTTCTTGGGATAAAGCTGACTTAGAAATTACATGTTGGCATTCTTTCCATTAAGCCAGATAAAAACTTCTTGAATTTGGATAGAGATGTAGTTCCACCCGGTTTCTTTTTCTAAGCCCCAGTTAATATTTGTAGCTTGAAAAAGGTCATTGGGAGTTATGAAATTTATCAAGCAATTTCCCATACTAAGTGAATGGGGAGATCATGCTGGAAGAACCACAGAAGGGAGCTTGCAAAAATTACAAGGAGGTTTAAGGGATAAAGCACTGAAAAACAGATCTGATAATTTTCTACTCATTTATAGGAGACAAGCACCTACAGGTAGCTATGCAACTTGCCAGGTGGGAAGTTGGTGTGTCTGTCTTCCTGTACTTACATAAACCAAGTTAGTGTGTCTGTCTTCCTGTACTTGCATAAACCAAGTTGACACACAGTCTTCTCATGTGTAGAAAGGACATGAACTAGTCATCCCTCCCACTATATTTTACATCTCACTAATGTAATTCTCCCTCCAGGTTTTAAGATGAAAAACTTGCCCAGAGTCACCAAGTTAATTTCATTTTCTTAATTTTATTTTGTGAATCCCAAAACTCCAAATAAATGCTTTTTAGTTTCTGATGAGAAACATATAATTAGGAATCATCGTTGTGTTTATTTTAAGACTGTCTGAAAGACCAAAAGACCCTAATTTACATAATGTCATTCCTTATCCTGATTTTATAGAAGAAAAAAATAAAGAAAACATCAATTTTCAGGCAAAGAGAAGTGACTTCAAATCAACTCTAAAAAAAAAAAATCAACTCTAAATAGTCCAACTAGTGGGCAATAGGTAAAGACTTGGAAGATCCAAAATAGTAGATAAGTTTTTTAAATCTATTTACCTTTGTATTTCATTATGTGGTGCATGAACAATGAATCTTGGAACACTGAAAAAATAAAACAAAATTAAATTAAGTTAAATTTTAAAAAGATTAATTATTTTAAATCAGTGTGTATAACACATGTAATATGATAAAAACCATTCAAATTACATTGTAAATCTCTTAGTACTTATGGGTGAGTTAGTAGGACAACGTGAATAAACAGAGAAGGGAAAAGTTTCTCAACTTTAGAGAAAACTACACTGAAGTGTTTTTTCTGTATCCAAAAATGAGCATAGGCTGTGGAGAAACTGCTATTAAACAGCAACCCAACAACTACTAGCAAATACTGTGGCACCATTTCAGAATTTTAGTCAAAAAAAAGAAGAAAAATTCTTATTACAGATAGCAAAAGTAAAAAGTTTTTGTAATTTAGGAAAACAATATTAATATGCTGGCTTGGATAGCATAAACCATCGCAGCCTGCACAACAATCCTGCGTGAGAGGAAAATCCCATAACATCCTCAGAGTGGCTGCTGCTTGGCAGGGAGCACAGAGCCCGAAGTGCCCAGCCATGATTCAACACCAAAGCCTAAGACTTTGAGTCTGGAGATGATGTGTTTGCATTCTCATGATGTCAAGAATATTATACTTCTCAACCAAGACATTTCTGTAAGACCATTAAAAGACTGTGGAGAAGTTAAGGTACTCTGCTACTTCCTGTTCCATTTCTTTGTCCTGATTATGTTTTCTTCACCTGTGGACCTCAAAAGTAAAACGACCAGTAGTTTTGCCTGCAAAATGGGTTTATTTGGGAACAGTAGAGGAATAGCAATTTAGGACAT
>CM052900.1:65406850-65443254 GCA_028534135.1 Potos flavus | reverse complement strand
GTGGTATATATATACAATGGAATACTATGCAGCCATCAAGAGAAATGAAATCTTGCCATTTGCAATGACGTGGATGGAACTAGAGGGTATTATCCTAAGCAAAATAAGCCAATCAGAGAAAGACAATTATCATATGATCTCTCTGATATGAAGAATTTGAAAGGCAGGGCGGGGGTCGTGAGGGTGGGGGAGGGAAATGAAACAAGATGGGATCAGGAAGGAGACAAACCATAAGAGACTCCTAAACTCACGAAACAAACTGAGGGTGGCTGGGGGGTAGTTGGGGTAGGGATAGGGTGGCTGGGTTATGTACATTGGGGAGGGTATGTGCTATGGTAAGTGCTGTGAAATGTGTAGGCCTGATGATTCAGACATGTACCCCTGGGGCAAATAATACATTATATGTTAATAAAAAAAAGAAGAAGAAATTAGAGAAATAAGAAAAGGACCGTGAATTAAAGGAGTCAGAGACCATTCCCTTGGGGAAAAAAAAAAAACTCATGGTATGCCAGCAACAGTAAAAAGTTGGCTATTTCAGTAAAAGTCCTTTGACTTCCTTCAAAGCCATCTTGAAAACACTTTCTGCTATAACATAGAATCTTAACATTTCTAACAGGTAGAATTTTTTTCTTTTTTTTTAAATTTAATTTTATTTTTTCGGTGTTCCAAGATTCATTGTTTATGCACCACACCCAGTGCTCCATGCAATACATGCCCCCCTTATTACCCACCACCAGGCTCACTCATCCTTCCACCCTCTCCCTTCCAAAAGCCTGTTTGTTTCTCAGAGTCCACAGTCACTCATAGTTTGCCTCCCCCTCCAATTTCCCCCAATTCACTTTTCCTTTCCTTCCCCTAACAGGTAGAATTTTAAAACCCAATATGATGTTAAATATTTGTACAGAGTTTGATGACAGATACTATGTATATATTTATACTCTATCTCCTGTACATATAATAAAATAAAAATGAAAGTATGTTTTTGAGGAGAAAAAGTAAAGAGATGTTAGATATTATACTGGCACTATTTACTGAAGTTGAAATTACCTATACCTAAGATCCTACGAATTCAATCATAAATTTGCCGTTTTTAAAAATTCTAGGGGCACCTGGGTGGCTCAGTGGGTTAAAGCCTCTGCCTTCGGCTCAGGTCATGATCCCAGAGTCCTGGGATCGAGCCCCGCATCGGGCTCTCTGCTCAGCAGGGAGCCTGCTTCCGCCTCTCTCTCTGCCTGCCTCTCTGCCTACTTGTGATTTCTCTCTGTCAAATAAATAAATAAAATCTTTAAAAAATAAAAAAATAAAAAAATAAAATAAATAAAAATTCTAGCCAGAGGGCACCTGGGTGGGTCAGTGGGTTAAAGCCTCTTCCTTCGGCTCAGTTCATGATCTCAGGGTCCTGGGATCGAGCACCGCATCAGGCACTCTGCTCAGCGGGGAGCCTGCTTCTCCCTCTCTATCTCTCTGCCTGCCTCTCTGCCTACTTGTGATCTCTCTCTCTCTCTCTGTGTCAAATAAATAAATAAAATCTTAAAAAAAAAAATTCCAGCCAGAATCATTGCTATTCACTGAGAAGAATCATCTGAAAGCAACACTGAATGCTCACTCTGGACCATAAGCCTGGGACCTGGGACTCCCCCTTCTTCCAGACAGAGGGTGTTGCAGTCAAGCTTAGCTTCCCATATTCTATGGGCTGAATGTTTGTGTTCCCCCAAAATTCATATGTTGAAACTTAAGCTCCAATGTGATAGTATTTGGAGGTCCTTTGGAAGGTGATTAGGTCATGAGGGTAGAGCCCTCATTTGAAATTATAAGAAGAAAGGGACCTGAGCTGCTCTCACCCAGGTACTCGCTCTCTCTCGCTCTCTCGCTCTCTCTCTCCCCCTCTCTCTCTCCCAAGTGAGAACACAGCCAGAAGGTAGCTGTCTATGAACCAAGATGGCCTTCCCCAGGAACCTGATCATGCAGGCACCGTGATCTCAGACTTCCCAGCCTCCAGAACTATACAAAATAAATGCTATTTAAGTCATCCAGTCTATAGTATTTTGTTAGAGCAGCCTGAATTAAGTCACCATAGAACCAGTGGCTTTTTCCCGCCAGCAGGAGGGATTGCGTGCCCTCATCGACTCAGAGGACCCTAACAGCCCCTGTTAATAGCTTGAGCCCAGTGGGGGAAGTACATATGCTTCAAGGTTGCCCTATAAAAAAGGAAGAATAAAAGGGGTAAATCCCTCCACTGAAACACAAACTCATTCTAAAAGACCTACCAGGGCCTGCCTCACAGTGGGTTGAGGGGTAGGGAGGGCTTTTATTTTCTTGACTATCCTCGGTCTGCTTCATAGCCCCTTTCTCTAAGGAAGCTGATTTCCTTATCTCTGCCATGAGACTGTGGAACTCATCAGGCTCTGGTGCACAACACCAGGCTATTTGGCACTTGATTCTCTCCTCTGTCAGTCGAAACAGCTGGGGAGAAGCACCACATCCTGTGACAGGAAGTCCTATGAGAAGGCCAAGTCCCTGCCTGCCAATTTCTGAATTCAACACGTACTCACCTGGCATCCCAATCAGTCCAGAACTGATGAGAATACTAATACTCTCTAATTCTGGCATGATTACTGCATGCTCTTCTCCCACTCTCCCTTCATTCGTCATCAGGCTTTAAATGGAGAGTATATTGAAATTAAATGTGCCAAGAAGGGGAAAGACCAGGACAAGATAATATTAATAATATTGACTATTAACTATAAGCCAAAAAGTAAGACTATATTTTCCTGTTATTTTTTCTTTTTGTCATTAAATATATGTGCAGAAGAGCGCATAACAGAATTACAGCTTAAAGAATAATTATAAAGCAAACACTCTGTAATTACCACCCACATCAACCAATTGTGTGCTAGAGCCCCAGAAGTTACCCCTCTCTCCTGAGTCCTTCCCAGACCGCTACTCTGTCCACCTTAGAGGTCACCTACACCTTTGTGATGTTAGTTTCCTTGCTGTCTTCCTAGTTTTATCACATCTGTATATATACCCCTACCTAACATACTCTGACTTTGCCTGGTTTTGGAAGTCATGTAAATGGAATCAGTCTTACCATATAATTTTTGTATGCACATGTATTAGTTTATGTCTTGCTAGTTTTGTGCAATATCATGTTTGTGAGATTTATCCATTTTTTCATTCTCATTAATGTATAAGATTTCACTGTATTTATGAATGAATTTGATGAGCATTAGGTATGGGTATGTTCAATTTCAGTAAACAATGCCAAACTAGGGATGCCTGGGTAGCTCAGTCGGTTAAGCGTCTGCCTTTGGCTCAGGTCATGATCCCAGGATCTTGGGATCAAGTCCCACATCGAGTTCCTTGCTCGGCAGGAAGCCTCCTTCTCCCTCTGCTTGTGCTTGCTTTCTCTCTCTCTCTCTCTCTGACAAATAAATAAAATATTAAAAAAAAAAATAATGCCAAACTATTTCCCAAGGTGGATGAATAAGTTCATCTGCCAGCCAGCAGTGTCTAAGAGTTCCTGCTGCTTCATAGTTCATCAACACTTGGTATTATTAGTCACTTGAATTTTACCCATCCATTCAATGAGTGTGTAATAGACTATCATTTGAATTTTCATTTTTCCGATTACCAATGAGTTTGATTATTTTTTCATGTCCACTAGCTATTTACATATCCTCTTTTGTGAAATACCTGTTCAAGCCTTTTGCCCAATTCTCCTTTGGGTTTTCCATCTATTCATTCGCAGGAGCTCCTTATACATTCTTGATACTTTTCTCTTTTTCAGATACGTATGTCAGTATCTTCTTCTACTATGTGGAATTGTCTCTTCACTCTCTTTAATGGAGTCTTTTGATGAAATTTGCACTGAAATATAATGTATTCAATTTTATCAATATTTTTCCTTTTGGCTAGTGGATTTTGCATCTTTTGCATCTTTTTATAAAACTCTTCCCTCTGCCCCTTCTAAATGTTTTTGTCTAAATGTTTTTGTTTTCTTTTTACACTTAGGTCTTTAATCCACCCAGAATTGATTTTTGTGCATTATGTGAGGTCCATTAGGTCCAATTGTCCCAGCATCATTTACTAAAAAGACTCTTCTTCCCCCCTCCAACTGCTTTGTAGTACCAACTCTCTCATATATCAAGTGTCAACATGTGCCTTGGTCTCTAATTTTTAAGGCCCTCTATTATGAATTTTTAGTCCAAGTCTCCTCTACACGAACATTTCTCATTACTTACCATACCTTTATAATGTCCCAATACCTGGTAGGATCAGTAATCCCACCTCCTTTGCTTCTCCAAGTGTGTCTTAGCTACTCTTGGTCTTCTACATTTTCATATATATCTTCAAATGAGCCTCTCAGAATTTTTTTAACATTCTGCTAGATTTTTATTAGAATTATACAGGCTTGATATATCAATATTGAATCTTCTAATTCATGGCTATAGTATATCTCTCCATTGATTTAAGTCTATTTAAATCATGTTGTATAGTTTTCTGCATAGAGGTCTCACACATCATTTGCTATTTGACTCCTAGATTCTTCACACTCTTTAATGCTTTGAGAAATGGCACCGTTTTTTATTTTTCTGATTCATTAATTTGGTAAAAAGAAAACAATTGATTTTTATGTTTTTTAATGTACCTTCAGAACCTCTTTTTTATTTTAATGATTTTTTGTTAGGTAAAATTTTTTTCATAAAAAATCCAAGATTTCAGTAAATGTGTATGAATGGCTATATATGGAATTTGTTTTTAATACTGGTGAGATGGGATAGTTATAACTAATAAATAACCTAATGGTCTCTCTAAGAAGGCTAATGCACTACAATGGGAACTATTTTCACAAAATGTCAAGCAAGTTACACAAACATATTACATACCATGCAAGTTAATTTTTATTTATAAGAATGTGATCTGCGAATCAGCTTTCTATAATTTTACAACATTTAAATCTTTCCCCTGGAGACCATAGTTCATTCTAATGATTGGTAAAAACAAGCATTGATTGACAGCTTATCATGTGCTAGGCACATCACATGCTTCCTTTCATTCAATTTTTACAATGATAACCTGAGGAAGCAATTATCTGCATTTATAGGTGAAGAAACCAAAGCTGTGGGTTAGTACATAATTTGCCTGAGGGCTCACAGCTAGTGAGTGACCAAGTTAGGATTTTGGTCCATCGAGTACCAGTCCCCTCTGCTGCCTATGCCTCAGAGGAGAAGGTCATCCACCAGCTCTTCAGCAGACCACAGGATCCAGCTCCACTGCCCAGCCCTCTGCACACACCACCATGTGCCACTGGTCTTTGGCATAAGGACTTTAAGCTTTGAAAAATATTTCAATATTCCACCCCTTGTTATGGTTTGAGAAATAATAGAGATAGAGATATATAGATGTAGATATGTAAGGACATATAGAAGTAGAGCTAGAGATAGAAATAGAGGCAGGGACAGAAATAGAGATCATGTTGGCCTTTGTACAGTAAACAGTGAAGGCCTGACAGCTATCCTTTGAAAGACCTGCTTACAAGGCTGAAAGACCTTCACCTGCTTTCTGGAAACTTGGATTTCGGGAGTGTTCCCATCACCCTAATAGGAGCTGCTCACTGTGCCTAAACTGTTTGTACAAATAATGTGGTTTATGCCAAACACCTACTTTCCTCTGGGGAGTCTAGAATTTGGGTACTTGCTAAGCAGTCCCCAGTAAAATCTCTGGGCATTGAGCCTCTAATGAACTTCCCTTTCAGACAACATTTCACATGTGCTGTCACATCTCATTCCTGCAGAAATAAGTGTGTCCTGTGGGACTCCACTGGGAAAGGTCCCTTTGTAGGCCTGCACCTGGTTCCCCTGGACTTTGCCCCATGAGCCTTTCCCTTTGTAGATCCTGCTTTGTATCCTTTCACTGTAATAAATCACAGCCATGAGTATCCTGTATACTCCATGATTGAGAGTGAAATTGGGAGTCATCTTCAGGACCCCCAAAAGAGCTCACCTCTCCATCCAGTGAATATTAAGTTCCAATACATTTACCAGGGCCTTCATTTCTAAATAACAGTTTGTTTGTTTTTTTAACAACATTAACCAGCATCAAGTTTTTGTCACAACGAGTAAAAATTACCTTTCTGATGGGCTTAACCTGTGGTCTGAAGGGCTTTTTCCTGGTCAGTTTGTTCCCCAGATCTCTGAAGACCTACATTTGATCCTCTGTTCAGCAATGAGTGTATTTACTCAATGTCCTCCATTCATGGTTCCTTTGTTCCATCTCCACTTGTCTCACTCCTCTGAACATCTTTTTTAGAGAATATATTTGCACGCAGTTGTAAGAGAACACAGAAGAGACCCTTGTACCATTTCTCCAGCTTCCTCCATTGTAACATTTTACAAGCCTTCAGTACAGTATCACAAGTATCTTCACACTGTTAGAATCCACAAAACTCATTCAGATTTCCCCAGTTTTATTTGTACATTGTGCATGTATTAAGTTCTATACAATTGTATCATCAGTTAAGGTTAATGTACCCACAATCTCAGTCGAGATACAAAATGGTTCCAACCATACAAAGACCCCTCATGGTGTCCATTATAACCACATACAACTTTTTTCCCTAAAAACCACTAATCTATCCTCCACTTCTAAAACTGCCATTGAATTGGGGTAAATCGGAGGGGGAGATGAACCATGAGAGACTGTGGACTCTGAGAAACAAACTGAGGGTTTTGGAGGGGAGGGGCGTGCAGGAATGAGTAAGCCTGGTGGTGGGTATTAAGGAGGGAACATATTGCATGGAGCACTGGGTGTGATGCATAAACAATGAATCTTGGAACACTGAAAAAAATAAATTAAATCTAAAAATATATTGAAAATAAAAAAATTTTTTAAATAAAATCCTGCCATTGCAAATGTTATAGAAATGTACTCATACAGTATGTAACCTTTGGGGATTGGTTTTTTTTACTCACCACTATTCCCTGGAGATTCATCCAGGTTGTGGTATGAATCTGTACTTTGTTTGTTTTCACTGCTGAGTAGTATTCCATGATATGGCTGTTTCACAGTTTTATTTATCCATTCACCTGTTGAAGGACATCGGGCTGATTGCAGTTTGGGCACTTACAGTCAAAGCAGCTATAACAAGTTATAACATTTGTGTGCAGGCTTTTGTGTAAAAATAGGTTTTTATTTCTGTGGAATATGATAGGTGTACGCTTAGTTTGTTAGGAAGCTAGGAAATTATTTTCCAAGGTGGCTCTACCATTTTACATTCCTACCAGCAATGTGTGTGATCCAGTTTCTCCCGCTATTGATTTTTTATAACCCCAGATTTCCATTTTGAGTGACTGATAGATGTAGTTACAAGTCACTTCCAAACCATGCTACACATCTTAAAAATATATGGGTGGGATGCTTCAACTGTATCCACACCTGTCCTCCTACAGCATTGCCACCTTTATTAGAATTGCTAGATTAATTGTCTTCCTTACTAGGCTATCAATTCTCAGAGGGCAAAAACTGTAATGGTCTCATCTGCCATCTCATCCCCAATATCTAACACCGCTTGTATATAATAGGTGCTCAATTCAATTCTTGGTGGTTGAATGGATAGTACCAACCTCAAAAACCCAATCCATACAGTATTCCAGGCAACCTTTACCAACCAATTAAAGTTGACATGGGAGTTAAAAATCTCTTTACTGCCAGGCAATTAGTAAGACTAAGTCAATGAGAAGGCAACACTTGCCCACCATGGCTGGACATGAATTTGTGTCTTAAAAGTATTTTGGGATAATATATGTGCTTATGAATTAATAATTTCTTCCAGAAGAGCAAATGGCTTATTGGCTGCCTCATTTTGCTTGCTATGAGGAAACCAACTCTATATTAGAGTATGGATGCAGAGACAAGGTAAATATATTCACATGTTCACTTGCAAAACTTAGATCTCCACACATGCCCTACCCAAAAACCTGGTTTAACAGCTTAATAATAGTCTCTAGAATGAGTGATTTCTAACACAATTGTTTCCTGGACTTTCAAAACCTATTTTATGTTATTAAACTTCTTTTAATGCTAGGAGACGTTTCATATTTCCAGAGGAAAGAATTCATCTCTCTAGAAATGGAGAGATGTATACTTTAAAATGGTTAAAATGGTAAATTTTATATTTTATATAGTTGCCACAAGAAAAGGAAGGTAGCAGCTGGGCAGGAAAAATGAGTAGAATGAATGGTCAGCATTAGCTAAGTCTATCTTTTGCCTAACCAGAATTTACCTATGTGAAAACTTCAAGCCTTTGTTTCTTGATGTATAAAATGTTAATCATAGTGAAAGATTTCACAGTTGTTTGGGGGAGGGGGGATGAGATGCATATAATTGAATGCATGATCTAATTCTTGACCAAAGCCTTGGACACTTGTCATTAATCTGAGCGCCTAAACCCTGGGCCAGGAATTCATTTAAGGCAAGAATCAGACCAGGATGCTGCTCACTCCTTCCAAGGAAGCCTGTGTCCTACCATTCACCACTGATTCCAGGTTTCATATCCTTGTGAAAGCAAGATGAGTTAATAAATGAAAAACACTTAGAAAAATGACTGAAAGAGAGTAAGCATGTGTACTAGGGTAGTCCAGAGAAACAGAACCAACAGGGCATGTGTCTGTGTGTGTGTGTATTTTTGTGTGTTTGTGTGTGTGAGAGACAGACAGACAGAAAGAGACAGAGGGAGAGGTTTAAAAGAATTGGCACAGGCAATCATGGAGTCTAAGTCTGAAATCTGTAGGACCGGTGAGCAAGCTGGAGGCCAGGCAAGAGTCGATGCTGTAGCCTGAATCCAAAGGCAGCCTGGGGACAGAATTTCCTCTTCCTTGGGGATCTCAATCTTTCCACGTAAGGCCCTCAAATGCTTGGATGAGGCCCATCCACATTGTGGAAGGCAATCTGTTATACACAAAATCTACTTATTTAAATATTAACTCATCCAAAATGTACCTTCACAGTGACTTCTATGCTGTTTGAACAAAACTGGATGCCATAGCCTAGCTAAGTTAACATAAAATTAACCATCACTGCATGATATAGGCGTGATTTACTAAGCATAGGATTTGCTGCAGGTCTCAGAAGTCCTGATTTTTATACTCCTAAATCCAACTCCACCTGCTACCCTTGTCCAAGATATTTTCACGGAGCCCCTGCTCCCTGCAAATAAACTCCAATAAATCTGTCCTCCAAATTCTCCCATCCACTCCTTGTTTCTACAGAGACTCAGCCTTCCTAAGCTTCAGATCCACTAGGAACTTCTCTTTTTTTCATTTTTAAATGTAGTGTTTATTTTTGTTTAATTTTTTTATTTCTCTTCATATATTTTTTAATTTAATTTTATTTTTTCAGTGTTCCAAGATTAATTGTTTATGCACCACACCCAGTGCTCCATCCAATACGTGCCTCCCTTATTACCCACCACCAGGCTCACCCATCTCCTCACCCCCCTCCCTTCCAAAACCCTCAGTTTGTTTCTCAGAGACCACAGTCTCTCATGTTTATTTTTTTCTTCCAAATTTTTATTTAAAGTCTATTAGTTAACATACAGTGTAATATTGGTTTCAGGAGTAGAATTTAGTGATTCATCACTTACATATAACAGCCAGTGCTTATCACAAGTGCCCTCCTTAATACCTATCACCCTTTCAGCCCATCCCCCACCCACCTCCCTCAATCAACCCTCAGTTTCTTTTCTATCGTGTATTGTTAAGAGTCTCTTGTGGTTTGTTTCCCTCTTTTTTTCCCCTCACATGAGGGGAAAAAATTTGTTTTGTTTCTTAAATTCCAAATGAATAAAATCATATGGTATTTTTACCCTCTAGTTCCATCCACATTGTTGCAAATGGAAAGATTTTGTTCTTTTTCAAGACTGAGTAATATTCCTCTGTGTGTGTGTGTGTGTGTGTGTGTGTGTGTGTGTGTGTGTGTGCATGTGTGTGTGTTCATGTGTGTGTGTGTGTGTGTGTGTGTGTGTGTGAGAGAGAGAGAGAGAGAGAGAGAGAGAGATGTGGTGCAATATATATACCACATCTTCTTTATCCATTCATCAATTGATGGACATTTGCATTTTGGATTTTTTCCATAGTTTGGCTAATGTTGATAATGCTGCTATTAAACATGAGGATGCATGTACCCCTTTGAATCTGTATTTTTGTATCCTTTGGGTAAATACCCAGTAGCAAAATTGCTGGATGATAGGATAATTCTATTTTTAATATTTTGAGGAACCTCCATACTATTTTCCAGAGTGGATGCACCAGTTTGAAGATCCACTTCAAACCAACACCAACACTGCAGGAGTGTTCCCCTTTGTCCACAACCTCACCAACATCTGTTGTTTCCTGCGATATTAATTTTAGGCATTCTGACAGGTGTGAGGTGATTTTGATTTGTATTTCCCTGATGATGAGCGATGTTGAGCATCATTTAATGTGTCTGTTAGCCATCTGGATGTCTTCTTTGGAAAAATGTCTACTCATGTCTTCTGTCCATTTCTTTTTTTTTTTTTTTTTTAGTCTTTTTCTTTAATTTTATTTTTTCAGTGTTCCAAGATTCATTGTTTATGCACCACACCCAGTGTTCCATGTAATCCGTGCCCTCCTTAATACCCACCACCAGGCTCACCCATCCCTCCACCCTCCTCCCTTCCAAAACCCTCAGTTTGTTGCTCAGAGTCCACAGTCTCTCATGCTTCATCTACCCCTCCAATTTCCCCCAACTCACTTTTCCTTTCCTTCTCCTAATGTCCTCCATGTTATTCTTTATGCTCCACAAGTAAGTGAAACCATATTATAATTGACTTTCTCTGCTAGACGTATTTCCCCATTTCATAATTGGATTATTTGTTTGGGGGATGTTGAGTTTCATACATTCTTTATAGATCTTGGATACTAACCCTTTATCGGATATGTCATCTGTAAATATCTTCTTCCAATCTGTACTCTTCCTTTTAGTTTAGTTGATGGTTTCCTTTGCTGTGCAGAAGCTTTTTATTTTCATGAAGTCCCAGTAGTTTATGTTTGCTTTTGTTTCTGTTGCCTCCAGTGACATGTCTAGTCAGAAGTTGCTATATCCAATGTCAAAGAGGTTGCTGCCTGTGTTCTCCTCTAGGATTTTGATGGTTTCCCATCTCACATCCATTTTGAATTTATTTTTGTGTATGGCATAAGAGAGTGACCCAGTTTCACCTTTTACATGTCACTGTCCAGTTTTCCCATCACCATTTGTGAAGAGACTATCTTTTATCCATTGGATATTCTTTCTTGCTTTGCCAAAGATTAATTGACCGTATAATTATAGGTCCATTTCTGGGTTCTCTGTTTTGTTCCATTGATCTATGCGTCTGTTTTTGTGCCAGTACCATACTGTCCTGATAACCACAGCTTTGTAATATAGCTTGAAGTCTGGAATTGTGATGCCGCCAGCTTTGGTTTTCTTTTTCAACATTCCTCTGGCTATTCGGGGTCTTTTCTGGTTCCACACACACTTTAGCAATTGTGTGTTCTAGCTCTGTGAAAAAATGCTGGTGGCATTTTGATAGGGGTTGCATTAAATATGGAGATTGCTTTGGGTAGTACAAACATTTTAACATAACTATTTGTTCTTCCAACCCATGCACATGGGATGTTTTCCCATTTCTTTGGGTCCTCTTCAATTTCTTTCATAAGTATTCTATAGTTTTCAGAGTACAGATTTCTTACCTCTTTGGATAGGTTTATTCCTAGGCCTCTAATGGTTTTTGGTGTATTGTAAATGCGATCCATTCCTTGATTTCTTTTTCTACTTCTTTATTATTGGTATATAGAAATGCAAAAGATTTCTGTACATTGATTTTATATCCTATGACTTTATTGAACTCATGTATTAGCTCTACCAATTTTTTGGAGGTCTTTTGGGTTTTCTAAATAGATTATTATGTCCTCTGCAAAGAGTGAAAGTTTGACCTCATCCTTGGTGATTTGGATGCCTTTATATCTTTTTGTTCTTTGATTGCTGACGCTAATGCTTCCAGTACTATGTTAAATAGTAGAGGTGAGAGTGGACATCCCTGTTTTGTTCCTAACTTTAGAGGAAAAGTTCTCAGCTTTTCCCCCATTAAGGATGATATTAGCTGTGGGCCATTGATATATGGCTTCTATGATGTTGAGGTATGTTTCATCTATACCTACTTTGCTGAGGGATTTTATCAAGAATAGATGCTGTATTTTGTCAAATGCTTTTTCTGCATCTAGTGAGAGAACCTTATGGTTCTTATCATTTCTTTTATTAATGTGGTATATCACATTGATTGATTTATGAATACTGAAACAACCCTGCAGCCCAGGAATAAATGCCACTTGATCACAGTGAATAATTCTTTTAATGTACTGTTGAATTCAATTTACTAGTATCTTGTTGAGAATTTCTGCATCCATGTTCATCAGGGATATTGGCCTGTAATTCCCCTTTTTAGTGGGGTCTCTGGTTTTGGAATCAAGGCAAGGCTGGCCTCACAGAAGGAGTTTGGAAGTTTTCCTTCCATTTCTATTTTCTGGAACTGTTTGAGAATACCTATTAACTCTTCTTTAAATGTCTGGTAGAATTCCCCTGGGAAGCCATCCAGTCCTAGACTTTGTTGAGATTTTTGATTACTGATTCCATTTCTTTGCTAGTTATGGATCTGTTCAAATTTTCTATTTCTTCCTGTTTCAGTTTTCGTAGTTTGTAAATTTCTAGGAATTTGTCCATTTCTTCCAGATTACCTAGTTTGTTGGCATATAATTTTTCATAATATTCTTTTATAATTGTTTGTATTTCTGTGGTATTGGTTGTGATCTCACCTCTTTCATTTGTGATTCTATTTATTTGGGTCCTTTTTCTTTTCTTTTTGATAAGTCTAGGTAGGGGGTTATCAGTATTATTAATTCTTTCAAAGAACCAGCTCTTAGTTTTGGTGGTCTGTTCTACTGTTGTTGGATTTTTTGGGGGTGGGGGAGTTCTGTATCATTTATTTCTACTCTAATCTTCATCATTTCCCTTCTTCTGCTGGCTTTAGACTTTATTTGCTATGCTTTGCTAGCTCCTTTAGGGGTAAGTTTAGGTTGTGTATTTGAGACTTTTCTTGCTTCTTGAGGTAGGCCCGTATTGCTATATATTTCCCTCTTAGGACTGCCTTTGCCGCATCCCAAAGGTTTTGGACTGTAATGTTTTCATTTTCATTTGCTTCCATGTATTGTTTTAATTCTTCTATAATTTTCTGGTTAACCCATTCATCCTTTGTAGGATGTTCTTTAACCTCCATGTTTTTGTGGTCTTTCCAAATTTTTTCTTGTGGTTGATTTCCAAGTTTTATAGTGTTGTGGTCTGAAAATATGCATGGTATAATTTCAATCTCTTGTACATTTTGAAGGCTAATTTGTGACCCAGTATGTTATCTATGTTGGAGAGTGTTCCATGTACACTCGAGAAGAACGTATATTTTGCTGCTTTAGAATGAAATACTCTGAATATACCTTTTAGGTCCATCTGGTCCAGTGTGTCATTGAAAGCCATTGATTCCTTGTTGGTTTTCTGCTTAGATGATATGCCCATTGCTGTGAGTGGGGTGTTAAAGTTCCCTACTATTATTGTATTGCTATCAATGAGTTTCTTTATGTTTGTTATTAATTGATTTATATATTTGACTGATCCCAAGTTGGGGCATAAATATTTACAACAGTTAGATCTTCTTGATGAATAGACCCCTTTATTGTGATATAGTGTCTATAGTGTCTTCTTCATCTCTTAGTACAATCTTTAGTTTAAAATCTAGTTTGTCTGATATAAGTATGGCCACTCCAGCTTTCTTTTGATGTCCTTTAGCATGATAGATCATTCTCCATCCCCTCTTTCAATCAGTAGTTGCCTTCAGGACTAAAATTAGTCTCTTGTGGGCAGCATATAGAAGGGTCCTGGTTGTTTATCCGTTCTGATATCTTATGTCTTTTGATTGCAGCAATTAGTCCTTTACACTCAGAGCGATTATTGCTATTTGCAATTTAATGCCATTGTGTTACCTGTAAAGTTGGTATTTCTAGTGATGTTCTCTGTTCCTTTCTAGTCTTTGTTGCTTTGGGTCTTCTTTCCCCACTCAAAGCATCCCCTTTAATATTTCTTGCAGATCTGGTTTAATGGCCACAAACTCCTTCAGTCTTTTTTTTTTTTTCTTTTTTTTTTCTTTTTTTTTTTTTTTTTTTTTTTTGTCTGGGAAACTCTTTAACTCCCCTTCTATTCTGAATGACAGTCTTGCTGCATAAAGTATTCTTGGCTACATATTTTTTCCGTTTACCACATTGAATATAACCTGCCACTGTCTTCTGGTCTGCTAAATTTCCGTGGACAGATTTGTGAACTTGATCTGTCTTCCCTTACAAGGTAAGGACTTTTTTCCCTTGCTGCTTTCAGAATTCTTTCCTCGTCTATGTATTTTGTGAATTTGACTATGATAAACTTGGCAGTAGCAATGGTTGGCTTTTGTTGAATTTAATGGGAGTTCTCTGTGCTTCTTGGATTTCAGTATCTTTTTCTTCCCCAGTTTAGGGAAGTTTTCAACTATGATTTGCTCAAAAAAAATCTTCTGCACCTTTTTCTCTCTTCTTCTTCTGGGACTCCTATGATACAAATGCTATTATGCTTGAAGGAGTCACTGAATTCCCTAAGTCTACATTTGTGATCCAAGACCTTTCTTTCCCTCTTCTTTTTAGCTTCATTATTTTTCCACAATTTTATCTTTTACATCACTAATTCATTCCTTGTTTCATCCATCCTTGTTGCTATGGCATACAGTCGTGTTTGCATCTCAGTTACAGCATTTTTAATTTCAGCCTAATTTTTAGTTCTCTTATCTCTGCATTAAGGGATTCTCTAGTGTCTTCCATGCTTTCTTCAAGCCCAACTAGTATCCTTACACTTGTTCTAAAATCCAGTGCAGACATCTTACTTACATTCTGTATTGATTGAATCCCTCGTCATTACTTCTTCCTGTTCTTTCTTTTGGGGTGAATTCTCCCATCTTGTCATTTTGTCTAGATCACCATTTTTGGTGTGATTGTTAGGAAAGCTTGTTATATTCCTGCTCCTGCAAGGAATGGCTGTATTAAGAAGAGGTCCTTGGGGCACCTGGGTGGCTCAGTGGGTTAAGCCTCTGCCTTCAGCTCAGGTCGTGATCTCAGGGTCCTGGGATCGAGCCCTGCATTGGGCTTTCTGCTCAGTGAGGAGCCTACTTCCCCCTCTCTCTCTGCTTGCCTCTCTGCCTACTTGTGATCTCTCTGTCAAATAAATAAATAAAATCTTTAAAAAAAAAAAAAAAGAAGAGGTCCAAAAAAAAAGCAGGGAGTCGTATATGAACTCTGCTGTCATGTTTTGGTTGCTCCTACCCTCAGGTCAGTCCTCTGCAGAGTTTCTTTTTGCCTGCACTGTTAGGAAGGGGTGTTTGGACCTTGTCCACTGTGTGGCAAATGGCAAGTTTTAACTAGGTGTGTTTTGGTCTGCTTCTTAAAAGAAACTAGATCCAAAAGAAGAAGAAGAAGAAGTTAAGTCCTACTTCCGCTAAAGCTGAAGCTTTGGGGTGCCTGGGTGGTTCAGTTGGTTAAGCGTCTGCCTTCAGCTCAGTTTATGATCTCAGGGTCTTGGAATCATATGGGGCTCCCTACTCAGCAAGGAACCTGATTTTCTCTCTCCCTCTGCTGATCCCTCTGCTTGTGTTCTCTCTCTTTCTCTCTCTCTCTCTCTCTCTCTGTCAAGTAAATAAAATCTTTAAAAAAATAAATAAAGCTGAAGCTTTGAAGCACTCTATGATCAGTAACTTGCATTTGAGGAATTTGCACTGGTCTTCTGGGGGAGGGGTCTGTTGTGCTGATTCTCTGGTGGACTTACCTTAGTGGAGATGCACCTTGGTATAAACAGCTCCAGTCTCCATTGGGTGGTTGGGGGCTGCAGTGTTGCTCACTGAAGTCAATCAGTGCTGATGCACGAGCAGATGTCATTTGCCTAATGGTATCACTCTGCTTTTCCCCAGAGCAGGGAGTTTCTTCCTGCCACTCTTCAGGAATCTCTCATAGAAGAGCAAAGAATCACTCCTCTTGTTCCCCCAGCTTCCACAAGATCCCTGCCTTCACCTTGTCTTGGATGTGTCTGCCAACAGGCAGCGCAGTGCTGTTGTGTTTTATCTCAGGTACATGGCTGGGTTTCAAAACTCCAAATTTTAGGGACCCGTATGGTGCTGACCCATGCTGATACCCTTGGGGAGTCGCCACACTTTTGCAGTTTGCCTGTTTGTCCCAGAAAAGCAGTTGCATTACCAAGCAGTGGATCAGGGTTTATGGTAAAGTGCAGCAAAAAGTCAGCACCAACATGGTTGGAATTGGATGGTAATATGCTGAGTAAAGTAAGTCAATCAGAGAAAGACAATTATCCTATGGTTTCACTCATATGAGGAATATAAGAAACAGCACAGAAGATCATAGGGGAAGGGAGGGAAAATGGAATGAGAAGAAATTAGAGGAAGAAAAACCATGGAGGCTCTTAACTATAGGAAACAAACTGAGTGTTGCCATAGGGGAGGTTGGTGGGGGGATGGGGTAATTCAGTGATAGCCATTAAGGAGGGCATGCAATGTAATGAACACTGGGTGTTATACACAACTAATGAATTATTGAGCACTACATCTGTAACTAATGTTGTATTATATGTTGGCTAATTGAATTTAAATTAAAAAAAAAAAAAAAAAAAAAGCCAGCACCAAGGTTTGCTGCCCTCAGCCAGTGTCTTTTTTCCTATTCTAGGGAACAGAGCAGCATGTTGGCACTGCCAGTTCTTCTGTCCCTGGAGAGGCCATGCCACCACTCCGAATGTACTCCAAGCAAGGGAACTATTTCTCCCCATGTGACCTAGGGGATCCTCAGACCATGCTGCCTACTTATGAGTCTCTGCCCTCCTTCCCCATTGGAGCACCACCAAGCCTGCCAGGTATGACCCTGGTGATGGCACAGATCTCCAAAACCATACTTTGTGCTCCAATGCTTATAATAACTTGCAGAAGTCAGTCCTTCTTCTTTTCCAGTCACTGGTTTTGGGAAAGAGTTTTTCTTCTGTAATACCCTGCCTGCTTCTTCTCTCTCTCTCTCTCTCTCTCACTTGCTCACTCCTCTCCCCATGATCAAGGCTCCCTCCCCTCTGCCAGCACCTACAGCTCTTCTCTCCCCCAAATCAACTCTCCACGGGTCCTACCTTCCACGAGGTGGTCATTTTTCTACCTGTAGATGTGGAGTTTTGTTCTCTCAGTCCTCAGATCAATTGCTTGGGTGTTCAGAATGATTTCATATTTATCTAGCTGTGTTTGAGAGATGGGGCAAGCCTAGGGTCCCCCTACTCCTCTGCCATCTTAACTCCTTCCTTCTACACACACTAGGAGCTTCTTGAATCATTCCTGCTAATGCTCCAGTGCCCCATAAGCCTCGGCGGCAGGTGCATGCTTGGGTCCTTCCTGACCCTATTCCTATCTCAGTCACACCTCCCCAACCTCATGTGAAAGGCTTCATTCCTTTTAGATTCTTGCCATCCATCTATACCACCTTCTGGTTCCACTCAGCCTGAGACACATGGCTCAGAACCTTCTCTCCACCCCAACCCTATCCATCATCCTGGGTGTTTTGAGTATGCATGAGGCCAACCCCCCAACAAGCTGGCTTCTCAATACTTTAATATCCTATCTCCATGCCCTTCGCTCTTTCCTCTTCATGCTCATAAAGATGCCTAACAATTGCCACCACTTAGAACTGCTTCACCTTTGAGGCTGTAAATGGACTCATAGCCCCCTCTGACCATGTTGACTTCACTTGCAGTGTTACTCCTCCATTATTTCCACTACATCTGCTTTATTACTCATTACAACTTCAAGGCTGCAAGCCCTTTGACTTAACCCAGGCAATGAATTCCTGCCCAACTTTGCCTCCTTCTTTGTCCAGCTATGTCCATATCCCAACCCTTCTGCTAGAATGCAACCCACTGCCTCCTTCCTGGTCCTTTCCTTACCACTTCTCAATAAAACCACATCTGCCTGCCTGCCTTCACCTGAAGAGATGGGGCCACAACAGTGACACTCCGTCACCTCATCTACACCCAAATCACTGCCTGGTAGGGTGTTATGTTGCCCCTGTTTGCATAGTAACAGGTTCAAATGCTTTCCTCTGGCCCCATTACCATTTGCAAAGATTCCTTGTTGACATACTGTGTTTAAGTGCTATTTTTATCACTTTAAAAATGTTTGATTTATCTGGTCATCATTGTTCCTTTTTCTTGAGACTTAGTGTGTCCAACAGAAACAATCTAAATTCTTCTTAAGTCAATATCAGTTCTGTGTGGGTGATGAAGAACATCTGCCAAGCTCAGGGTCAACAAGTTTTCATTCTAATGCATTATTATTTGATGTTCTACCATGTAGGCTTGGAAATCTAGCACTATCTCTGGTTGATGACTCAACAGGTGAAAAATAAAGTCTATTGCAGAAATTGGGAGAAAAAGCAGGTAAAATATTTTTACAAAGTTATATGCAAATAAATACAAAGCACTGAGCCATTGAAAGCATTACAATTATTCTGCTGTTCTTGCTTCCCATTGTCCTTTCTGTAGCATCTGAAGAAATAATCTTATGAACTCTGATACAAACTCACAAAAGATGGAAAAGTTCATAATACATCTACTTATGAAGATAACTAGCTATAGACAGAACTGTTGTAACTAAAGTAATCAAAAAAAAATGCAAAAAAAAAAAAGAAAAAATGCATCTGTGGGGAGAAAGAATTATCTTATTTACCTCAATTGCATTGAAAATACCCAGTTAACATATTTTAAGAGAATTCTTTCCCACTGGATTTTCAGCCAAAAATGGCATCTGTGTTGTGCAGAAGCCAATACCACATGAGCTTCCACATGCCGGAATTTCCTTTCTACTCTTTCTGTTGAAACGGGTGCAAAACTTACTCTCATTGTAGGAGATAGTCTGTCCTGAATGAAGAGAATACCAAGAGAATATATAATTCTCATGTATTAGGCTATGCAGAGATTAGATTCCTGCCTTTATATTTCATTCATAAATCACTCCTGGTGGCCTGGGATGTCTACCCCATGACCTCATTCACCCTCTCTGCATGGCTCCCCCATCTGCACTTCCATCAGCCCACTCTTCTGTCTCCATGTACAAGTTCTTCCCCCACCCCTGAAATGCCTCCCTTTTCCCATGCACCAGATTCCCAAAGAAACAAGTTCAATATATCATGAACAATTTCCATGCTCACTTTTTTAGGACCTCTTGAATCAGTTGGAAAGTATAGAAATAAACTTTGACTAAGCCAGAAGGAATTTAGTAAATGATATTGAGTTGTTCAAAGTACCTCTCAGAGGCTGGCAAACCAGTAGCTAAAGTTACATAGCCAAGAAAACAGCCCAAAATTTATGCCACAGACTGTGCCTGTGGAGACTTCCCCACTGCCACTGCCTTCCCAGTTGCCATCCCCAGCACCAGGCTCTGGACCTCTGCTGGAATTCCCCACTGTCTTCCTTGAGAATGGGCATTGCCCTGCTACTGCTACTGCCTTCACCAGAATAAATCCTAATGGCCCTTGCTTCTTTGGGACATCAGATCCCAAGCGAGAACCTGATCCAAGTGTTTGTGACAGAAGCATGAAGGTCATTGTGAGGGTTAATTTGAAGTGTCAACTTGGCTAAGCTACAGTGCCCAGTTGTTCTATCAAACACCAATCTAGTTGTTGCTTTAAAGGTATTTTTTTTCCCAAATACTTTTATTTTATTTTTTCAGTATTACAAGATCCTTTGTTCAGGTACCACACCGAGTGCTCCATGCAATACGTGCCCTCCTCAATACTCACCACCAGGCTCACTTAACCCCCCACCCCTTCCCCTCCAAAACCTTCAGTTTGTTGCTCAGAGTCTACAGTCTCTCAAGGTTCATCTCCCCCTCCGATTTCCCCCAATTCACCCTTCCTTTCCTTCTCACAATATTTTTTAAAGCATGATTAACATTTAAATCAGTAGATGTTGAGTAAAGCAGATTATCCTCCATAATATGAGTGGGTCTCGTCTAATCAGTTGAAGGTTTTAAGAGAAAAGATTGCGGTTCCCCAAGGAAAAAGAAATTCTATCTCCAGACTCAACGTAGAAATTCCATCTAACTTTCTAGCTTTTGGACTCAAGACTGTAACATTGGCTATTACCTGAATCTCTAGCCAGCCTCTAGGTTTTAAGCTTGCCAACCCCCACAATCATACAAGCCAATTCCTTAAAATAATAACTCTCTACCTTCCCCGTGTGTGTGTGTGTGTGTGTGTATAAACATTTATATTTGTATGCACACACACATATATATACATATATTTCTCCCACAACGATTCTAAGAACATGCTAAGTGACCAGAGAAAATAGCAAATTATACTACTTTTACTCTCATATAAATTTTACATGCAAAAAAAAAAAAAAATCCTAACAATTGTTCACTTTACCAGGTTTGCAGCTGCAACTACTAACAAAGTTTCTTGCACATCCAAAATCAGAATTGTCATCTTTCTTGAAGCATGGATTTAAACTGCCATGAGGCTGCAGGATTCACTCAGCTAGTGAGGAACATGGACTTGGCTGATAAATACACTTCAATGTTGGCCTGTTGCTCTTTACAAATCACAGATTGAGCAACTCTTGTGAAGAGAGATTTTGTTTCCTTAAGAAATAGCCTCCAAAAGAAACTCAACTTTTAGGTTGTTGATGAAAAAGATGAGGTTCTAGTGCTGAGATGATTCATAGTTTAGAGCAAGAAAATGGAGGCTTTAGATAGACAAATAAAATAGGATTGACATTGACCATGGCTTACATTTCTCCCCTAAACGAATTCACTACATTCCCTGTAAAGACAAGGAAACAGAATTATTGAAAGTGGATCACGAAGTCTTCAAGCCAAGGAAAAACCTGCTCATCAAATGAAAGATTAAAACTTCAAAACTTGGAAAGTTGTCCACTGGTGATATAAAGAAGCACATGACTGTCAACTATAATGTATTCCTGGAGGAAGTCAAGGACTAGGTGTTCTGAAATGTGGGGTTAACAAGTCTCCAGATGCATTATGATAAGAGCTACATACCTGGCACTGTGCTATGGGCTTTCCTTGGACAATTTCATTTAAGCCTCCTAAGACATGAGACGGTTTTCTTACTATCATCATCATCATCAATGTCATCATCATTTCTGATGAAGGATCTGAAGCTCAGAGAAATTAGGTGATATTTCTAAGATTGTGAAACTAGTCATTGGTAGAGCCAGGATTTAAACCCAGCTGGTCTATACTCTGACCATCACACTGTACTACATCTTTTCACACATCTTAAAGTATTTCTAATGGATGTCAACTGTAGCTAGCTTTTTGGTTCATATCTGGCATTTTTGTTGTAGTTGTTAAATCATTACTATCTTACACAAGAAACTAATATATTTTACATCGATTATACCTCAGTAAAAGAAAAATCCAAAACATTAAGGAAAAAAAGTGATAGAGCCTGTTTCTCCATATTGACTCTGAGCTGACCTCATGACTTTGGGGCAATAGAAGGAGTGACATTGTACCAGGTCTGGGCCTAAGTTTTAAGAGCCCTTGCATATTTCTACCCATGCTCTTGGAAGCCTGCACCAGCTATCATGGGAACAAACCCAGGCTAGCCTGCTAGATGATGGTACACATCCCCCATCTTTCCAGCTGGCAGCCTGACAACACCAGACATTTAATTGGGGCCATCCCAAGTCATCCAAGGTTGGCCATCATCCTGACCCATTGGCCGATGCAGGCATATGAGTGTGCCCAACCAAGATCTGCCAGACCTGACTCAGATCAGCACAACTTCCAAGTTGACCCATAAACCCATGAGCAATGATATGTGGTTGTTGTTTTCAGACACTTAATTTCGGAGTGATTTGTCACACAACAATAGATATTGTGATATAGAAATATAATCAGAACTATTAAAACTGGCTCAAGAATAAGAACTCCACTGGTGCCACCTCCTTCCCTCCTCCCTTTCCATTTTTGGCTTCTCTTCCTGTGGCTCTGGGTAGAGATTTCCAGACAACTTGCAACCACAAGACAAAACAGAATGGAGAAGCAGGCATTGGTGGGGCACAAGTGTTGAGTTCTGTCACCTGCTCTGGACTACCCACCTCTGAACATTATGTGAGGCAAATAAAACCTTTTATTTATTCAAAAAAATGAATGGATAAAGAAGATGTGATGTACATATATACAAGGAATATTACTCAGCCGTAAAAGAGAATGAGATCTTGCCATTCGTGACAACATGAATAGACTGAAGGGCATTGTGCTCAGAGAAAGACAGATACCGTATGATTTACTTACATGTGGAATCTAAAACCAACAAACAAAAGGAAAAAAACAAAAACAGACCCATAAACAGAGCAAACAAACTGTTGGCTGTCAGAGGGAAGGGGCCTGAAGGAATAGGCATAATGGGTAAAGAAAAAGAAAGTGGGAGGTACAGGCTTCCAGTTATGGAATGAATAAGTCATAAAGATGAAAGGTACAGCACAGGGAATATAGTCAATGGTATTGTAATAGCGTTGTATGGTGACAGATGGTAGCTATACTTGTGGTGAGCACAGTATGACATATAGAGATGTTGAATCACTATGTTATACACCTGAAATTAATGTGAGTGTCTGTCAACTATGCTTCAGTTAAAAAAATCAAATAAAATCAAAATCATTATGATTAATGATTAACATTTTATGTCAATTATACCAATTTAACTTGTGTTAACTATTTAAGCTTTGATAAATAGATAACCACCCAAACTGTGCTGTTTTTAAGACTCCAATCATTTAGATAGTGTGGCTGGGTTATGGACATTGGGGAGGGTACGTGCTATGGTGACTGCTGTCAATTGTGTAAGACTGATGATTCACAGACCTGTACCCCTGAAGCAAGTAATACATTATATGTTAATAAAAAAAATTTAAAAATTAAAAATTAAAAAAAGAAGACTCCAGTCATTTTTGCATCCGGGCTAGTAGCTAAAATCTGTCTCTGGGAAGACTTTATCTTTATCCTGAGAGTGAGTACTTCTATGATCAATTTTGCTCATACAAGTATAAGCTGATCCTAAAGTTTGGTGAAGTAATACAAATGCACAACTTCCAACTATATTTATTTTATTATGCTTAAATATGGAAAAAGTTAACCTCTGTTGTGGCGGAATTCATCTCTATAGGGATGAATATGAGGTAAGAAGATTTGGGTTTCCCACTGACAGACGTATAATCAGGGAGTCGGCACCCAAGTGTTCCATGAGGAGGAAAGGTATGATTAGGAGATATACCCCCATCCCTGCTGCCCAGAGGAGGCATTCAAAGGGAATGTGGGGGTGGGTAGAGAAGGATTCTGAGGGTGCAGGCCATGACTATGAGGACAGAGAGGTGTGAACGATCTCCTGCTCTGAGTTATACTCCCACTGTGTGGTCTCCCAGCCTCCACACCAGCCCTGTGCTCACTTGCTCTGTCTTGTGGACTAAGGGAATGGGACTAGTTCAGCACCCGGGGTGAGGATACAATAGATGGAGATATTCACAGAGACAGTGACATCATGAGTGGCCAGAGACAGAAGGCAAACAACTAGAAGTCACCAGAAGCAAGAGGGAAAAGTAACAACCAGGAAAAAACCCTCACCACAACCAAGGACCTTCAGAGACCCTGTTTGGGATGGAACTGAACTTGCTGCAGTCATGTAAGATGAGGACTCAATTATTTTGTTTAGAAATTAACAGGGAAGGGGTGCCAAGGTAGCTCAGTCAGTTAAGTGTGTTCCTTCTGCTCCAGTCATGATCCCAGAGTCTCAGGATTGAGCCCTGCTTCGGGCTCCTTCCTCAGTGGGGAGTCTGCTTCTCCCTCTTCTTCTGCCACTCCCCTCACTCATGCTCTCTCTCTCTCAAATAAATAAATAAAATCTTTAAGAAAAAAATAAATTAACAGGGAAGTTGACTTCCAAGGGCTGGAGACACAAAGGTACATATAAAGCACAAGTTTGGGGAGATGGGGAAGGCTAATAATGATAATAATTAAAAGTTGATTACCAAATTTGAGATTAAAAGTAATAAGTTTCAATATATTTTCAGATATGTGACTGGGAAATAAGATTTTTAGAATTGAGTTTCCTCTAAAGCAATAATACTATGCCAAAATTCACTGCAATAACAAAATTCTAAGTTATTGCTTTTTTAAAGTATAATGTATATCCCTGAGGAACTCTACAATGGCATTATGGCTAACATCCCCATTTAGCTCTCATTTTCATTTGGCATTAATGACTACCGCTGTGAGATAATTTATAACTCAAAAATATTATGATTAGTCATTCTGGATTGTTTTATTAATGTGTCAAGACACTACGTGCAAATAAGAAATTGACTTTTTGTCTTATTTCTTCCCAAACTGGAATCACTCGAGGCATGGGGTTTTGCTGTTGGAAGGATGATTTAAAAAATGGACAGGTCACAGTGGGAGGGTTTTTTTTCACAGTGGGAGGGTGAGAGTGTGAAAGCACACCAAAAAAAAAAAAAAAAAAAGGAGAAACAATTAGAAACAAAACCGTTTGTTTTTAGAGAGCAATATGAAAGACTGAATAAATAGACAAATGTCCCCTTCACTGTTCCTGCATAATCACTTGGAACACTTCATATAGTTTTTAGAAACGTGACAAATCTTCATTTAGAAAAGTCTTTGAAATAAGGGCAGGACAAGTTATTAGAGGATGCGATCTCAGGTTTCAAATGTAAGAACACAGCTACACAATTTTTCCCATTTGCTGTTGAACACTTTTCCACATTGTCTCGGAGGCTCCTACTGCCCTTTCTCTGGTTCCATGCCTGCCCCCTTTAAGGCAAACACGGTCTGGACCCCTCCTTGCTGAAAAAAGTCCTTCAAATCAGAATCTCCTAATATTCCACTTCCTCGATGTGGCAGCCAAGATTTGAGATGGGAGAGGAGGGGCTCCCAGACCATGTCATGTCTCAGGAGCATCTAGACGGCTTCCATTAGCAACCACCTGATCTGCCCTGGGACACAGGCGTTGACCAGGCTCATAGGTAATGATTTAACTTCCGCTCCTATCACTTACCGAGAACTCTCAGGGGGCCTGTCAGCACCAGCTTTAAGTTACAAGAGGTGAAATAAAGCAATTACATAGGAGACTTTTAACTGCATCCCACCACCCCTTGGAACAGGCAAGTCTCATTCTCCTCCCAGCCCTTCTGCAAAGGAACTGCGAAGGCAATCGCTTGCACAGTAAGGTAAAAAGGCAAAGAGGGTCACGTTTTAAATGCCCATCTCATTCAGAGTGAGCCTTCCTTTCCAAGCTGGGAACAGATTCATAGATTTAGCTGGCAACGTTCATCGTGCTTTCTGAGAGGCAGACAAAAATGAAATCCTGATACCAGATTATATTGGCAAGAATCTTACGAGTAGCCTCTTCCGTGCTTGGTTATATGGCTCCCAAATTTACTCAACACTTGGGAGGTTTTAAATTCTCTTTTTGCCTTCCTCAAGATAGGTCCCGGGCAAGGGGAGGAAAAGACATTTGACCACAAATCAAGGGAAGCCTGAATTAGCCTCACTGGATGTCTAACATACAGGCACATAAAGTATAACTGACCATCTTTTTAGCTGGGATTGAAGCCACAATGCTTTCCTTCATTGTCAGAGCATGAAGAAGGTACACTAGAAGGAGAATAGGTAAATCATCCTTACAAACAAACTTCACTAGAGGAAACATTTACATTTTCTCTATATCGAGCAAGGGCACACTGGTGAAGTTAGAGAGAAGGCAAAAAAATTTAGATGAATATGAAATAATTGAGAACATGGAGCCTTTAACCTTAAAAAGAGCCTCACTAGCTCGTAACCTGAAAATGTATAGCTGATTTTTTTTTTCTCAAACATTGTGTTTTATTTTATTGAGATATAACCGGCGTATAACATTATATTAGTTTCTGGTGTACAACATAATGATTTGGCATTTGTATATGTTGCAAAATAATCACCACAATAAGTCTAGCTAACATCTGTCACCATACGTATTTATAATTCTTTTCCCTGTGTTGAGAACTTAACTTTAAGATAAGCAAATGAACCCCCTGAACATAAAGTCCAGGCACCTCTCCATCAGCTGTTTCTGTGCTGCACCCTCGAACAGGTGAGCCCTTTGGAAGGCATTTCTCAGCTTCCTATGGTCCTGTGCATCTTATGGACACAGGCCCCATAGGCTTTTAAACCTGATGTTCTTTCTGGGAACTTGTCTCTCAGGTGCAGGTCTTAGAAGTTAGTGTGCCCCCTGAGGGGTTCAAATCCTATTCTTTGGGAAGAAGCTCAGATTCTGAGTTTTCTCCCAACTGTGGGTCACTGTGCCAGGGGTGAGGTTTACGGTAAAATTATCGGTTATCCTCCCCTACCTGCTTCGATATTGTACACTAATACCATTAGTTTCAAGTGTACAGCATAGCGACTCCACAATTCCATATATTATTAATTATTTATTAATGGTCTTCATGATAAATGTAGGTATGGATTTTTTTTTCATGTGCCGGATGTGTCGGGGTAACAGCTAGCTTTAGGATATTTTTTCAGAGGAAATTTTTTTATGCGTATCTGTAGATTCAATGTGTCCATGGAAGGAGGTGAGTTCAGGATTTTCCTATACCGTTATTTGAACCAGATCTCTGTAAGTGATTTTTTATATGAGAATGGCCATCCTTGAGCAAACAACTTCATTTGAACATCTCAGTAATCTAAAAAAGACTGGAAAAATAAACAGCAAAAGTTTTTTGGGGCGCCCGAGTGGCTCAGTCAGTTAAGCATCTGCCTTAGGCTCAGGCCATGATCCTGGAGTTCTGGGGATCCAGCCCGGAGACTGAGACCTGCTCAGTGGGGAGCCTGCTTCTGCTCCTCCCCCTGTTCCTTCTCTCTGGGTCACTCTCCCTCTCAAATAATTAAATAAAATCTTTTTAAAAAAATAAATAAACAAAAAAAAATTAAAAAAATAATAAATAAACAGCAAAAGTTTTTAATCCATTTTGATGGGTATATTTCAAAATCTAATAGGCAGTTAAATGGTGCTGTTTTTTAGATTTTAAATTTTAAATTAAATTAATTTTAAATATTCTAGAACCCACATTAAAAAAGAAAAATAGAACAGCTGAAATTATTTTTAATAATATAGGTTAATTAATTCAATATAATAAAAATATCATTTCAGTGTGTAATCAATATACAAATTATTAGTAAGCTATTTTATGCTTTTTCTTCCAAACTAAGTCTTTGAATTTGGTGCATATTTTACACTTACAGCACATCTCAATTTGGTCCAGCCACAGCTGCAGTACTCAGTAGGCACATGTGGCCAGTGGCTACCCTTTTAGACAGTGTAGCCCAGATGACTAAAGCAATCCATAAAATAACGTAGACTCCACTAGGGCTCAATTCTTAGATGCAATGGTTAACTACATTAATTACACAGGTATGTTGCTTTGGTTTAAAATGAACAGAAATAATGATCCCTGAAATTGTCATTTTGCAAACTGTAATGTACATTTGCTTTGAGAATATTCAATTCCATCAGATGAAGAAATTTATAGTTGGTCAAACAGGCACAACTTTTAAGATAGTTTAAATTGTTAAAAAGCTGATCAGCAACAAGTTCATTGAACATAAACAGAAATCACAATGTGTGTTACACATAAAATAAGTAGTTAGTAAATAGATCTTATGTGTTAAACCTAGATAGATGAAAGTTCCAAGATATATCTAATATTTGTGAGGCACTTGGGTACTAAATATTCATAATATAGTAAATATACAGGAGGAACTACCAAAACCCCCAGCTAGCAGGATATACTAAATACACATGAGAACTTAATAATCATGAGGTCTTCATTTGGCGGCCCACTGACAGCCTATCCTGGCACCAGGCGATAAGCATTGAGTGCCCCAGTATTCCAAGAATGTGCCCTATCCTGTGTGTTAACTTGCCCTTCTCTTTTCCCTTGCTTCTCACTGTGCTTTAAATTGATTGAATAAACCATGTGATTGAGACATTTTAATTTGGTTTATGAGCCCTTCTGTTCTGTGACCTCTGGACCAGCTTGCCTGGAAGGGCATTTGAGTGATTTTCCACATATCACAAACAACGCTTCTTCAACCAATACAAGAAGTGGGTGTGCAACACCACTTTTCCATGAAGTACAGCTGATAAAATACTGTGAGCATTAAATGAGCCAGAAAAATTTATAAAAATTTGGAAGCCTGGGGCGCCTGGGTGGCTCAGTGGGTTAAGCCTCTGCCTTCGGCTCAGGTCATGATCTCAGGGTCCTGGGATCGAGCCCTGCATTGGGCTCTCTGCTCAGCAGGGAGCCTGCTTCCCCCTCTCTCTCTGCCTGCCTCTCTGCCTACTTGTGATCTCTCTCTCTCTCTGTCAAATAAATAAATAAAATCTTTAAAAAAAAAAAGAATTTGGAAGCCCATATACAAATAAATTCTAACCAACATTCAATTAGAAATTGGTGACAGCCTTATGTAAAAAACAAAATTTTTTAAAGATTTTTTTCATGTATTTGACAGAGAGAAAGAGAGAGAACACAAGTAGGGGGAGCAGCAGAAGAAGAAGCATGCTCCCCAGTGAGCAGGGAGCCTGATGCAACACTCAATCCCAGGACTTTGAGATCATAACCCAAGCCGAAGGCAGACGCTTAACCAACTGAGCCACCCAAGCACCCCTGTAAAAAACAAATGTTGTAGCTTCTTCTCCCCTTCTCTCTTCTTCCTAAACCACCACCTACCAGCATCTATATGGCATAGTGATTGAGTGCATGGGGATGGTACACAGTATGAACTCACTTTCCCACCAAGCTTTGTGAAAGGAAAAACCGTTTTTGTACTCACTCAACACTTCTGACACCAAATGTATGGGTTTTTTTTCCCCACACCAACCTATTCTCTGGCATCAGCTGGATGTCCTACAATTCAATTCAATTCTGACACTATCTACCTAGAGTTAGCATCAAATCCCACGGGCTAAGGGCTCAGCCCCACGAGACTGCCCCCCAACTTCAGATGCCAATCACAGAGGATGAGTGGTCAGGTTAACCACACTTCGGTCCAAACTGGCTGCAACCCAGAGGTTCCCAATTCCCCATTTTCAGTTTTAATAATTTGCTAGAATAATTCACAGAACTCAGGGAAAGGCTTACTTACATTCACTAGGACATTATATAATAAAGGATACAATAAAGGACCCAAATGAACAACCAGATGAATAGATAGGGAGGGCTCAGTCCAGAAGGGTTCTGAGCACAGGAGCTTCTGTCCTAATGGAGCTGGGATGCATCACCCTCCCAGCATATGGATGTGTCCACCAACCCAGAAGTTCTCTGAAACCTGCGCTATAGGGATTTTTACAGAGGCTCCGTCATGCATGTATAAACGGTTATTAACTCATTCTCTAGCTCATCTCTCCTCCCTACAGGATGGGGATGGGGCTGAAAGTTCAAAGCTTCTAATCATGGCTTGGTCTTTTAGTGGCCAGCCCCCAACAGGAGCCCACCAAGAATTGCCTCATTAGAACAAAAGATGTTTCTATCATCCAAGAAATTCCAATAGATTTAGGAACTCTGTGGAAGATGCTCCTATCACTTCCATCATTCAGGAGATTAAAGAGATTTTAGGAGATCTCTGTCAGGAACTGGGGTCCACAACTAAATATTAGCAGGAACCAGGGGCAGAGACATCATATATATTTCTTATCATTTCACCCCATGAAATCTTGAGCAAGTTTCTTTACTAAGCTTCAGTTCTTGGGTATGAAATGAAAGTAAAGGTAGTAACAACTTCACAAAATTGTTGGGAAGATTAAATAATGGAATTTGTATAAACTTTTGGCACTTTAATAAGTATAGTCCTATACAAGAACACAAGTGAGCAATTAACATCTTATCTCTATTACTTGAAGTCTTCTTTAATATATTTCAATAAAGTTTTAAAGTTTTATCACTAAAGGGTAAATAGATCCTCAGTATACTCACTAGAATGGCAAAATTTAAGAAGAGAGATATGACTGTATCAAGTTTAGAGAGATCTTAAACAAACCAGGATCCATACATTGCTGGTGGACGTTGTATACATTGCCACATCCATTCTGGAAAATAATCCGGCTATAGTTTTTTTTAATATTTTATTTATTTATCTGACAGAGAGAGAGAGAGATCACAAGTAGGCAGAGAGGCAGGCAGAGAGAGGGGGGGAAGCAGGCTCCCTGCTGAGCAGAGAGCCCTATTCAGGGCTTGATCCCAGGACCCTGAGATCATGACCTGAGCCGAATGCAGAGGCTTTAACCCACTGAGCCACCCAGGTGCCCCTTGGCTATAGTTTTGAAGTTAAACAGAAACATGCTGTACAGTCCACCAATTCCAAGTGTGTGCCCTTGAGCCATGGTTCTCAATGTGTGCTCTGGCAGACACTGAGGTCCCTAAAGACACGTTCAAGTGGTCCTCCAAGTTAAACTTATTTTCACAGTAATTTTAAGACAAACTTGCCTTTCTCACTGCGTTGACATTTGCACTGGAGCGATGGTGGGGTAACGGCAGGTGCTTAGCGCAAATCAAGGCAATGACACAAACCACACAAGTAGTCGCATTCATCATGGCCAAGTGCTTGCCATGGTGAACAGATAAAAAGTCAGTTGCACATAAGCATTTCGCCTTCATTTGATGAAGGGGTAAAAGTTATTCGTTTTACTAAATCTCAGTCCTTCAGCGCATGTCTTTTTAATAGTCTGTGTGACTAACCGGAAAGCATAAAGCACTTATGCTGCATGCAATGGTTTCATTAAGGAAAATTTCTTTCAAAACTGAACTACCTGTTTTTTCATGCAGTACTTATTTCACTTGAAAGCAGGTTGGCATCTTTTCAAAAATCGCCCAGTGAGCCTGTCACTTAAAAATAAAAGTAACTGACAATATTTGTTATAAGTAATCAAATTGGACCTTTCAAGCAAAAATTAGAACTGTGGAAATTTTGCTTCTGCTACCATGAGCCCTACAGCTCCCCAATATTTAAAGACTTTTCTAGTGATATTAGGCGTGATATAAATTAATATATATTTTTTGGTATTGTTAATGAAATGTGTCAACATTTGGAAGATCTGCATATCTCACTGAACGGTTATTTTCCAAATGACCAATGTGTAAAAACAACGTTTGGGTATAAGATCCGCTCAAAATACAATGTACTTTGTTGTAATAGAATATAAAAAGGTTCCTTTAAAAAAGACCTCTTATCTAGTTTTAGTGTCTTATCAAAAAAAAAAAATCCACAATTCTCAAAAAAAGTTTTTTAAGAAGATTTTCCCTGGATTTTCTCCATATATTTCAACCAAAACAACAAATTGCAACTGACTAAATACAGCAGTTGATAGGAGAATTCAGCTTCCTTCCATTCAGACAGATATGGAAGAGATTTGTAAAAACATAAAACAATGCCACTCCTCTCACTATTTTTTTGTTTTGAAAAATAGTTATTTTCAGCGTGCCTGGGTGACTCAGTTGGTTAGGCGTTTGACTTCGGCTCAGGTCATGATCTCAGGATCCTGGGATTGAGCCCCACATTGGGCTTCCTCTCAGCGGGGAGCCTGCTCATCCCTCTGCCCCTCCTCCCCTCACGTGCACGTTCGCACACACTCTCTTTCTTTCGCTCAAGTAAATAAATTAAATCTTTTAAAAATTTATTTTCATGAAAATGTTATTCATGTTAACATGTAACAGATGTACGATAGTTATTTTAAATGACTTAATATTTCTAAATCATTCACTGTTCATTTTTAGTATGGTAAATACCAATAAATGTAACCTACATCAACAGAAGTCCTTTTAAGAGCATAAAACGGTCCTAGAACAAAATGTTGAAGAGTTGCCCTGGAGAAATTGTCGCCTTGTGCACAGGAGTTGCAGAAGTGCGTCCATGGCTGCACGGAGTGTAGAAGCAAGAAAGTGGAGCCAACCCCAATAACGATCAACCAGAGAAAAGATAAGTACGTTACTGTATACTTGTCCAGTGGGTCCAGTGGATCATTATGTAGTAGCGGTTAAGAAAGAAGGAACTCAGCTAAAATCACTGTGAATCAATCTTTGGAAAATAATACTGATACCTGAAAAATATGTTGCAGATGAATACTTTCAATGTGATTCCATTTATAGAAAATGTAAAAGCAGGCAAAACGGAATATACTGATTAGGGAAACTTCTGGAATAAACCATAAAGAAAAGCAAGAACTGCTAAACACAAAATTCAGGGTGGTGGTTGTCTCGAAGACTAGGGAGGAGAAGAGGTTACAGAGAGACCCAGGGCTCCTTGAAGGGCCTGGTAACCAGCTTTTCCTTAAGCTAATGGGTACAGCGGGGAAGTGTTCAGGTGTTTTTCTTATTATTATTATATTATTTATGTTTTTAAAATATATGTAAATATATGTTTGTAGATATCCAATTTTGATAAACAAAAGTATTATGGCTCAAAAACAGAGAGAGATCAGACCCCGTGCACGCAAAGGGGTTATGTTGGTTCCCAGAGCGTTAGCTACATTACTAGGAAGGCAGAAAATGCTAGTGCCTTCTGCTCGGCTGCCCAGGCAGCAGCCTTTTCAGTCCTCTTGTTGTACAGACAAACGAGATAGGTCAGGTGATGCTCCAGGAACAAGGGTAGCCCTGGGGAACGGACGCAAACCCATCTGACCAGTCACCGAGAACATTTGGAGTAAGCACCCTTTGGTGACTCCTGATATTGGCCTCCTATGGTTTGGAGAAAATAAATAGTAGAAAAATTATGACCTCAAAGCTGCCTCTTTCCACAAAGAAAGTGGTCCCATCAGTGTTATGGAAGGAGTGTGGTACCAGGGTGAGCCCCGCCCAGCTCACCTGAAGGCTGGAGTCCTGTGCGGTGAGCAGACCCCCACCCGCCACCACCCCCCCTCCGCTGGTGGCTCACTCAGAGTTTGGACGGAACCAAAAACACTTATCGCCTGCAGCATTTGTTTGAGTTGAGGCCACAACAGTTAGTTCCTGGGCTGAAAAGCTTTTCTATAAACTCATCAAATTCCAGAGACTTCTAGGCCAGGAACCACACCAACAAGATGCCACCCTCCCCCTCGCTCCTACTCACACTAAGGCCAGAGAGCAGATGTGCAGAGATGGGGTGAGAGGCTAAGGCAGTCCTCAGCATTGCCAAGGTACAGTGCAGCATGTCCCGGACTGGGCCAGTGCGTTGGAGCACCTGCCAAGCCTTCTGTCCATGGAAACAATCTGCCTTCAGGATCCTCACTCAGCTGGCTCTCACCTGGACCCCAGAAGCTCAAGGCTTCCCAGAGGGTAGGGCTGGACTCATTTTACTTGCCTCACCGCTCTTTCATGCTCTGTGATCACATGCCTTTGTGAACTGTGCCTTGCCTGGTTGCAAAGGAGCTCCTTGTATTGAGCTGGATAGTCAGAAGAACAAAAAAGGACAACAAGAAAGTTCGGTAAGTGTTGCTTAGCAGCAGAGAATCCAAACAAGCCAGTGTGATTAGAATAAATTATCACAAGAAGGATCATTCCCTGAGATCATGGAGACAAATTACCGATCTCAGATGGGCTAGAGGCAGACAGGCTTGAACACAGGGGACGGAATGAAATGGCTGATGGAAATTCTATATGAAAAAAAAAGGAACAAAACTTTATCTCCTGGTTAAACTCCTCAGATTTTCAGCTGGGGACTTTCTCAAATGTCGTGCACACTGGAAGCCTCAGCTGTTATTGATGTTGTATGTTTGGTCACACTTCAAGGAATCCGAAAACTGACAGGGCTTTTTGGGATGGGATTTAACACTTCTTCAAGCTCTATGTGAGGGTCATATAAATATTATTGCATATATTCCTAAAAACAGCACTGCGAGGTGGGTACTTTTATTATCACAGAAACTACAGCACAGAGAGGTTAAGTCATTTGCCCTAGGTCACAGAGCAAGGGAGCAGCAGAGCCAGGACTTGTGTCCAGGCTGACCAGCTCTACAGCCCAGGCTCTTACACCACCACTTTGGCAAAGGACAGAAAGAAAGTGTGATGATGTATGATGAGGGTGGGGGTGGGGAGGTGGGCAGGCAAGC
This sequence comes from Potos flavus, assembly GCA_028534135.1. Lineage (NCBI taxonomy): Eukaryota > Metazoa > Chordata > Mammalia > Carnivora > Procyonidae > Potos > Potos flavus. The sequence continues at coordinate 65,408,944 of CM052900.1, read as the reverse complement.
AATTCCCTGGTGCGACATCAGATGCCAGTCACCTGCAGGGCACACATCCCTGGGTGTTAGGATGCCTGGTTGATGCCCACAAATGCTTCTGACTGTCAGAAGGAACTCTGACAGTGAGGAACCCCCTGCACAAAGCAAGTGGAGCATATCTGATAAGCTTCACTCATTACGGGACAAAAAGACCCTAATCATGAGCATGCCAGCTGCTGTGACCAGGGAAAGACCCTGGACCTCCACCCTGGCCTTTCGAGCACAGTCATCTCACTCACCCACCCCTGTTGGGACCCCATAGCAAATCCCACAGGTGATGCCTGATCCCAGGTACCCTGTGTCTCCTTCCTGATTCTCAGTCTCTGGGTTTCAAAAGCTGAATTTTCTATACGTGTTTCCCTGGTTCTTTGAAGATCCATTTAGACTGCATTGCCTGGCTTTTGTGATCTGTCCCTGGTGCCCCATCTTTCCCAACTTTACCTAACCTCTTAATGACAGTGGCACCTGCAGAACACCCCCACCCCTCCCCACTGCTGGCCTGGGGTCCCCAAAGCACATTTAAGGGAGCAGAGGACACTGCTATGATGTTACTGAAGATGCTCCAGGTGCCAAGTCTGGGCGTGATGGGGTCTATTTTATGTTTATGCTAGAAATTATTACTAGAAGATAATGTGTACTTACTGACTCATCTTAATTTATCTGTATTATCTGCCAGCATAAATAACTGGTCTTTATGAGTTGTTCGCTTATGTGTGAAACTGACGAACAAGGAGCTGTCAGAGCATTTCCAAGAATCTCAAGCCAGAACCGAAGGCTTCAGCCAAGACCCTGTCATCTTTCCTCCACTTTTGTCTCTCCTTGGGTCTTTCGGCTCAAAATTGGAAGAAGGCAGCACGACCCAGCCTCCCACACTCTTCTGTTTGCCCCACTTTTTTTTCTGTGCTGCTGCCAGCTTTTCTTCCTCTATCATGAAGATTGACTTGACGATTCAGATGATGTCAATCTTCAATGCACCTCGGAAAGTGTAAGAAAGTGCTGCTTTCCACTCGGCTTTCAATTTGTCCAGATGTGCACATAAAAGCAAGCAAGGGAGATTACAAAGTGTCATTTTCACATCTTCTCCTTCCTGAAAATAAGAGCAAGACTTTGCTGTGGGTCAAGGTTCTATAAAGAAGCAAACCTGCGATTAGAAATGACATTTCACTATGTCCACCCACAAATCAGTGACCCAAACAAGGCCATGATATTCAAATACAGAAACCCATTTTTATTCATGGAAAATTGTTAAGAAATCCATCTATCTTTTATTCGCCTAATTAGCTAGCGAAGCAACATAATTGCTGAGTGGTATTGAAAACGCGGATATTGGCAAGTAACTGGAAAACAACCCCTCAGCCCGAAAATTTAGGTCATGAGAAAGTGTAGAATAGACAATTATAGACCAGTGAGTGCTTCAGGATAATGGCTCCCAAATGTGATTCTAAACTGAACTGTGTGTGATAGTGGCAGAACACCGTGCAATATTGAAGCCTCTCTCTTGTAAGGCACCGACCCCACAAACTTATTGCTGGTTACTGGGGTAAACAATTGAGTACCAACCATGTTAGAACCTGTTATAAGCCCTTAACTCAAATTCATGATTTATATCCACTGCAATGCCATCAAATAGGCATTATTCACACCATCTTATTTATGGAAAACTCAGCTGGAGAAAGTGTTTTGCCCCTGGAACCACAATGCAAATTGCCATCCTCTATAGGAGGCATCCTACTAACCCAGCTCACGCCACCTGGACCACCTGCCTGTAGAAGGAAGAAAATAACTCATTCCCTATCTCTTGACTGCTGAAAAAAGAAGTCAAAGGGTACCTGGGTGGCTCAGTCGGTTCAGTGGCGGACTCTTGATTTCAGCCCAGGTCATGATCTCAGGGTTGTGAGATCGAGCACCTATCAGGCTCTACACTAGGTGCAGAGTCTGCTTGAGATTCTTTCCCTCTCCGTACCCCTGCTTGTGTGCATGCTCGCTCATGTGTGTGCTCTCTTTCTCTCAAATAAATAAATAAAATCTTCCAAAAAAAGAGGCTGAATTTAATCCCAAAGTATC
>CM052900.1:65389270-65406350 GCA_028534135.1 Potos flavus | reverse complement strand
CCCTTCTAAAACCCTCAGTTTGTTTCTTGGAGTCTACAGTCTCTCATGGTTCATCTCCCTCTGTGATTTCCCGCCCTTCACTTTTCCCTTCCTTCTCCTAATGTCCTCCATGTTATTCCTTATGCTCCACAAGTAAGTGAAACCATATGATAATTGACTTTCTCTGATTGACTTATTTCACTCAGCATACTCTCTTCCAGTCCCATCCGTGTTGATGCAAAAGTTGGGTATTCATCCTTTCTGATGGCCGAGTAATATTCCATTGTATATATGGACCACATCTTCTTTACCCCAAAGATACAGATGTTGTGAAAAGAAGGGTCATATGTACCCCAACGTTCATAGCAACAATGTCCACAATAGCCAAACTGTGGAAAGAGCCGAGATGCCCTTCAACAGATGAATGGATAAAGAAGATGAATGATTTTTCTTAAAGAGTTGACTTCATATTTGCCAAGAAAATAGGTAGTCCGATCAAACCAATCCTCTCCCTCTCTCCCTCCCTTCAACATTTTATTCATTTATGTGAGAGAGTGAGAGAGAGGAGAGGGATAGAGGGAGAGGAAGAAGAAACAGACTCTGTGCTGAGCAGGGAGCCCAATGAGGGGCTCCATCACAGTACTCTGGGATCATGACCTGAGTCAAAGGCAGACTCTTAGCCAACTGAACCATCCAGGTGCCCCAAACCAATTTTTTCTTGACTGAAAGTTTTCTAAATTGCTTTGACCTAGATATTTTTACTTCCCAAAACATGGAAAAACAAGAGACCGAACTTTTCTCTGTGGTAATTACAGATTCTGCATTAGCAGATCAGTTTTCATGTTAACATAGTGGTCTGTAAGGTTATTAGGTTTTTTAAGACATTCAGTTTTCAGAAGTACTGGTAATGAGACAGTGCAGTTTTCTGAATTTCATAAGAGCACATTGTTCGATGTCATACGTTCTGATTTTAGTTGCATTTTGCATAAATTCTAAAGTAGGTTCAATGACAGTCATTCTGATGGAAATTGTTAATGCTTTAATTCCCAAGAAATGGTTAAGGAGGGCACGTATTGGATGGAGCACTGGGTGTGGTGCATAATCAATGAATCTTGGAACACTGAAAAAATAAAATTAAAAAAATAATGATTCAATAAACATTCTTCATAAAAAAAGAAATGGTTTTGGACATGGGAAGCAGTACTCCCATGTCCTCATATTTTAATTTATTATCCCATGTATTAAAATGATCTCTAGACACCTTTTTCTCCTTCAAATCTTTACATTCAGCTTATAGAACTTATTTCTAAGAATTACAAAAACAATCCATTTTTTTCTTTGCTTAAGGCTTTTAACATTCATTGACTAAATCTGCCTAAAATTTTAATACCACTTGTATATTCAACAAAACTGCAAACACCTGACAGGGTAGACTTGTAAATCTGACAGATAGTATTTAATGCTTATAAATCTAATCAGGCATACATTTAGTAGAACAAATTTTGTTAAGCATTTTTAAACATCTTTAAAAATAGCCTAAACAAAGAGCACAATGATTACAGAATTTGTTAATCCATCTAAATAAACACAGTTTGCACGATGTCATCAACTATAGGATTGAATAATTTCATCGGTTTCTCTGTACTTATTATTTTTAAAAATCCTTTTGTGTTTCATTGGCTATCTGTTCTCAATTTGTGAAAAATAATTTCACTAAAAGTTGAAATATATCAGAAAAAAGGTATAGAATTCAGGTATTATTGGATTTCTTGTTGAGGGCACAGTAGGTTCTACAAAGTTTGAGAGAAAACTCAACTAAATAAACACATTTCTCAACTATTATGCATTAATCATTTATAATAAAATTAACCTGAGTAGGTATGTGCAGTAATTAAAAAAAAAAAGACCTGACTTTTAGATCTTGAGAGGTACGTAGACATTCACATTAAAGGGAGAATGAAATAATATTTTGCTCTTCTGGAAAAGTCCTCTTGTGGGGATCTTGTTGACCCTCATATCTTAAAATTTGGGAAAGGCCTTCCCATTGACAGGTGAAGCCTGGTCCCACACTTTGCACCAGGCCAGTCACAAGTATCAGACTGATAGAATATGTCCAATTAGAAAAAACTCCTTTCCTTCCTATTTAGCCACAGCAGAATAATTGAAGTTAATTTTCATATAATTAAAATTTAAATAATTTTGTAACCTCTAGCTGTCAAATCTCGGAAAGCTTAGAGCCAAGTTTTGATGCTTTTGATTTATTTCATAATTACTTAAAAGGTTCTCTGTTCTCATTCTTTGCCTTTGAAAGTAGAGCATATTTGAGACTAAATTTTGAAACCACTCAATGTTAGTAGGTGTCAGTTATTTTCCAAATCTGAACCTTATGATGAAATCACTTTTTAGTTTCAAAGTTCTCTCTTGTTTTGCTGTACAAAATGTTCTGTTCTGGTTAAGAGATGTGGCTCCTTCAACTTTCCGAACAAGGTCCCAATGGAAAAGTCAGAAAGACGAATGAGCTACAAATAATGTTACTTCATTTATGTAAAGCCGACACTGAATTCACATTCTCTTTCAGTTTTAGAAGAGAATGTTGACTACTCTTCCAAAAACAGAATAAAAGTGGAACAACCACTTTTATGACTGAGGAATACTGGTTCTAGATACTTTACCTTCCAGTAACCGTCTATGTCATTGTCTTTTTTCCCTCCCAAAGGAAGAAAGAATCAGGGAACTTGGTTGAAAGAACCAATGTACAAAGATTACTGAATAACAGGTAGAAAGAAAATATTTGCAAGAATAGCACAAAGGTTGAAGGGGGTGGAAATGGAATTACACTTTTGTGAGGTTCTTACATTATGCATGAGGTGATGTAACAATGAATATAGACCATGATGAATTGAGGATGCATATATAATTCCCTAGAACAACTACTGAAACAATAAGCTAAGCGGTATAGCTAAGGAGCCATTAGTGAAGATAAAATGAAATACTCAAAATACTTGATTAACCCAAAAGATGATAGGAGAGGAGGAACAAGGAAGGGGCACAGAAGGTAAATAGCAAGAAAACGGATTTAACCCAACCATAACTACATTCACGGAAGGGGTCTGGGACTCCCGCCCCTCTACATACCTCCAGAATTTTAACTTTTCAGCTGCCCTTCCCTGCTTGTGTTCTCTCTCAATCTATCTCCTGCAAATCAATCAATCAATCAATCAATCAATCAATCAGAAGAGACATGTGTTGCTGGGTCTGCTCCAGGATTTCCCCAATCAGCAGTAGATGTTGAATTTTGTCTGTACCTTCGTGTCAGATCTTGGAATCATCCCATGGAAGTTTGTATTTGACCTATGGATGTGATCTCCTAAGGTCACCCTCAAATTAATCTATGGATTTCTCAAAGCTAAAGTGCCTTTATAGGTCAGGAATAAAAAAAAAGCTCTTTTGGTCATGGCAAATTATTCTTTAATATATAAGTAAATGCCATTCATATTTTCAAATTCTTCATCTGTTTTTTAGTTTATTAGCAATTCCTCTTGGCTTTGGCCACCTGAGCATAACTATAATGTTATGTCCTCATGCTAGTGTTTGACGAAAGTGATGCTCAGACCATGATCAGGTTGAAAGCCTGGAAATGGATTGAAGGAATCCCAAATTCCAATTGGAACCTCAGTTCTACAGTTGATTACTCCATTCTGCACACTTTAGTAACTGAAAGGTCATAGTGAACAGACTTGGAACTTTGGTTTGAATGACTTTGGCCTGCAGAGTGTTCAGTGTTGACTAATGAGGCTTAATCATACAGAGACCTTACACAGATGTGTCCTTTAAGATGCTTCTGGCTGCAAGCAAAAGAAAACTTGCCTCATCCTAGCTTAAAATCAGTGACCGTGTCGCATGTGAGAAGCATAGGGAGATCCCATTCCCTGGCCCTTTCAGTTCTATCTTTCACTGTGTATCTGCTCACCCTTGGGCTGGACTTCCCAGGCTTCATACCAGACTTGCTCTCCACACATTAGAAGTCCCTAGCAGACATCCTCTCACTTCTCATGGTCAAAAGCAGTACAGAGCCAAGGGCTGGGCAGTGAGGTCAACTGGGATGACCTCTCTTGCTTTACAACCACCATCTTCTCCTGAAGAGGAGGGAGGAGCCTGAACACAATGGAGCTTCCACTGGCAAAGGAATGGATGTGGAGTGAGCTAGCACCCGTGTCTACTGTGCCATGAATGGTAAAGCAGGACTCCTGATTGTGAAAGGTCAGGGAGGGTGACCCCCGTAGAGCCTTCAGAGGATAGGGAGGAATCAAGACCCTTGTTGGGGTTCTGCTCATAGGCCTGGAATTTTAATTTATACCACTACTGGTATAAGGAACAACCCATCAGCCTGGTGCCTTGGGCTTTCCAACAGCTACTTTCCATTATGGGTTTCTCTCTCAGGAAGAGTAACGGGGAACCAGGGATTGAATAAGCGAAGTGCCCTGAGAAGTTTGAGTCTCAAATGGAAATGGATTTGGCCATAGAGAAAGCTTATCCTAAAAGTGACTGTAGACTGCGGCCAGCTTGGCCTGGGGATACTGAGTACCCTCCTTGTCAGTGTCAGAACCTGATGCCACAGCCTTAGAAGCTGATGCCATGGGCCCTGCTTTTCTCGGCCAAATGCTTCTTCCCACAGTAGGCACCTCTGGAGGACGGTCCACGAGTCTGGTCTGTAAGGGGTGGCTGTGCATTCCTGAGCTTTGGACTGTAAACGCTAGTCTAAACTTTTGGTCTTTGACATACTGCATATCCACTGAGGGAAACCTATTCTCTGGCTTTTGGGGAAGAACTCAGAGGTACATTTCAAGCTAGGGGAATATAATCCCTGAACATGAAGATGTTTCACCGGATTTGGCTCTTAACACCTGTAGCTGCAAAAAGAGCACATAATGTCCTTGGAAGGTACGACTTTGATGGGTTTCCTCTGAATGGATCCCTCCTCCTTATTGCCCTGGATACTGTTCTCAGATGTTTGCCTTGTGCCACGGCGAGCAGACACGCCCAGGGCCACAGCACGATGCCCAGGGACCAGAGAGGTGTGCGAGCTAGGTCTCCTTCCACCAGGGCTACAGGCTTTCTAATAAAGACAAGAAGTCCTTCAAAAATCACTCCCTTAGAATATAAATGCTAGAGCTACATTTATGTGTAAAAATCCCATTTTACAAAATACCATTTTAATAAAAATTGTTCTGAGAGGAAGGTGTCTGAGTGGCTCTACATATTCAAATTATCCAGTTACCACGAAGTTTTTATTGGTGCACTTAAATTTGGAAAGAAATTTGTAAGAAATAAGTCTCCTAAACTCCCGCTTATCTTATTTTTTCCTACTAAGTTGCTGCTAAATATAAATGACTATCAAGGAATGAATACATATGATATGCTAGGCATGATGCTGAGGCTGGACGGCTATAGTTTTCTTAAAGAGGTTTTTTCCGAATTTTTTTTTTCTTTTTTCATTTATTATTATTTTTTATCGAAGTATAGTTGATATACAATGTTATATATATATTATATCTATATATTATATCTATATATGTATATAGTTGATATACAATGTTATATTAGTTACAGGTGTACGAGGTGTACGAGGTTACAGGTGTACGAGGCTGGACGGGAAAAACCACACAAGGAGGCTGGGAACACTTTCCAATACTGATGAACCTAAAATTGGTTGTGTTTAGCCTCCCAAAATACCAGGCATGTTCAGACATTTTTCCTAAAGATGAGATGTAGGAGGAAGGCCATAAAAGATGACTTTCATGAATATCAGCCCTAGATGGGCTCCCTTGTCAGAAGCACTCTGCTTAGAGCTCAGGAGAGGTGTTGAAACTGGCTCCCAGGGCAGAGCTAGGTGCTGCCAAGGCCACAAGTTCTGGGTCAGCCTGGGGCTGCCCTGATATGTGCTGACGGCCTGGGAATAGAATGGGCATGGGCTCATTCACAGCTGATGACCACTGGGGCCATTTCCCCATCCTGTACTTTGACTTTTGAAGCTGAGTCCATAATCAGCAGTGGCTTTCTGAAAGTGGGGCTCCAGTTTCAAAACCCCCCGCACCACTTCATTGTGCCAAAGACCACACGGCATATAAAGAAATTCAGAAAGCAAATGAGCAGCCAGACAAAACACTAGAGAGCAAAGTGGTGGTTGCCAGAGGGAGATAGGGTGGGGGAAGGGGATGAGTGAAATCGGTGAAGGGGAGTAAGAGGAACAAACTCCCATTATAAAGTAAATAAGTCATGGGGTTGAAAAGTACAGCATGAGGAATATAGTCATTAATATTGTAATAACTTTGGTGACAGATTGGTGACTATACTTATTGTGGTGAGCATTGAGTAATGATTAGAATCTTCATATTGCTATATCGTACACCTGTAACTAATATAACATTGTATATCAACTATACTTCGATAAAAAATAATAATAAATGAAAAAAGAAAAAAGAAAAAAATTTGGAAAAAACCTCTTTAAGAAAACTATAGCCACGTCCCCTCCATCCTCTCACTCTCACTCCCCCCTACCCTACCCTCAGAAGGCAGGGAAGAGAAAAGGGCAATGAATTATCCTAGCATAGAGTAAGTCACAGACCAAGCTCAACTGTTCAGAGTTGGGAGGCACTCCATTCAGCTGGAGATGTTAAGCTGACTTCAGAAATGAAATCATGTTTTTTTCCCCCTATGTATATGATGAGATTATTGCTCTCCCCCATTAAATACTATATACACTAGTCTCAAGGTTGGTTTTGTTTTGTGTTGATACTTTGGTGGATTGTGGGGGCCGTTGAACTTCATGATCCTTGCTGAACCTTCTGTGTCCCCTGACCACACACACACACACACACACACACACACACACACACGTCTAGTGCATGCTGACTCCTCTCTCTGGAACACTCCTGCACTCCTAGTGCCTGTCCACCTTGAATTTTGCAGGATTGAAGGATTTGTATGCTAAAATGTGAGCTTCTGAGATTTTTTTTGTGTGTAAGTTACATTAGTGCCCTCCTGGGTCAGGACTCCTCCTTACCACACATCACAGGTCTGAGAACAGTGAAGAAAGAGACCATCTGTCCGAGCTGCCCACAGCCGAGGACATTCCTCCAGGACATCATTTTAGAGAGTCATTTTGACAGTCATTTTGGAGAGACTTGGGAAAAGAAACAAAGGAGAACAAAAAAGGGCAAAAGAAATGAAATTTCAAACCAAGAAGATTTGGTGGAGAGACTTTCCAAAAAGATCTACATCAAAGAGAAGCTGGGAGGGAGTCCTCCCTTCTCCCATGTTCTGGCCTTTGACAGATTTGATGCAGGAGAAGAATTACCATTACCATTACAAGAATGGGTTTCATAGCTGACAGAAATGCCTCTTTGTGTATTTGCTAGCATGTGCTCTACAGATAGTAGCAGTTCAAATATTCACGGACTGGCAAATCTAATTTGCCATACATAAAATATGTATATAATCTAAAATTATATATGTATAATCTAAAATTTGTCCCTACTCCCCCCTTTTTAAAGATTTACTTATTTATTTTTAGAGAGAAAGTGTGCATATAGTGGGGGGGGCAGAGGGAGAGAATATCAAGCAGATTCCCTGCTGAGTGCAGAGCCGAGCCGATGGGGATGAGGGGACTCGATCTCACGACCCCAAGATCACAACCCTGAGATCACAACCTGAGCTGAAACCAAGAGTTGGATGTTCAACTGACTGAGCCACCCAGGCGCCCCCTACCTCCCTTTTTAAAAAACATATATCTTACTAGTTAACGTTTGTGTCACAGTGTTTCAGGAACTTGAGCTCAGAGGTTGACAGGGGGTTGACGTTGTGGTTGTTTGGGTCTGTGTGGACGCGCATGTGTGTCCTGACTACACCCAAACCCTCCAGGCAGGACTGCGTTCACTTCACTCTTAGAACCCTCCCCTCTTGATGACTGACCCCCCCGGGGGTTCTGCCCTCTCCTATTGACTAAATCCATATGTAATTGTGATGCACTGGTATTTTTCTAGTAAACATTTTTATGACATTTAATTGGGCAAGGACTCAGAGTAGGAGAAAGAGGAATCGATGCAGGCGTAAAGCAGGAGGTGGGTTAATAGGATCTGGAAGTAGAATCAGAGGAGGACAGAGGAGGCTGATGGGACCCAATGTTGAAAGCCTGCTGTCAAGTCTTCAAATGCCCCACTAAACTCTTGGGCTTTGTCCTACGGACAAGAGGCATAAACAGCCTGTGAATAATGAATGATCTTCTAATAGTGTTTCAGAGAGAGTGGTCTGATATTGGTAAAAGCAAAGTGGTTGCAAGCTTTCATTTACTTTCATTGTTACATAAAATACATGATGCTTTTTATCCTCTGCAGAAAGGGGAAGGAGACATGACCTCATGTATGTATCATCCCCAAGCCCCCATCCCCTCCCCGCCACGTTCCTATGCCTCTTACCTCTAGTCCCGGGCTCAGGTACAGCCATAGATTTTCTTCCACTTAACTTGGGAGTGGAATTATGCAGCCCTCACTGACGGGACATCTCCCTTCCCTCCTCTATGTCCTCCATTCTTCAGGCTGTATTCCTACCTGTTTCAGTTGTCATTGATCACAACCGTGCACTCATTTTTCTCCTTCCCTCTCTATCAACCATCCCCAGCATTGTCGCTCTCCTCCAAGTTTCTCCATTCAAGCATTTCCCCCAAATGTGGACAGACACCCAGAAGAGTATGCAGAGAGTAGCTCCTTTGGGCTCCACTGACATTCGAGATGGAAGCAACCCGCCAGGATATGGGGTAAAATGTTGCAATTTCCTTAGTGGGGTCATCTCATTGAAGAGTAAGGGGCACATTTTCAGAGGATTTAGAGTTTCAGTGACTTTTAAAGGAATAGCAATAGATAACTTGTAAACGTGTCTCCAATGTAAGGGAGACAGATCCATGGTTTTCCAGAAGAACTGGTGGCGTGAAAAAGCCATGGATTAAAGAAAATAAAAGGTTATTGACCAGAGCTTTCAAAAAACCTGGGTCATTCTCTTATGAGACCTGTAGAGACCGCCCCCTGTGTGTCAAACTCAACTTTCTGGATGCTACCACTGTTGGTAGTTACCAGAAGTGCCTCATTGACTGTGAACACTGAGAAAGTCCTCTAACTCCACACTTTCTTTGATCCATCTATTTTTCTGGATCTCACATTCTTGACCTTTTTTGTATCTTAGGGCCTGCCTACCATGCTGGGTTTCAACCCTGGTGGACACTTGGGCATCCTCCTCAACAGGGGATCAATGAATCTTACCTGTTAGGATGTTGTGAAAATTTACGTTAACTACCCACAAGAAAAATAAGAAATCTGTCTCTCTGAAAATGATTGAACTCTGTGAAAGTATGTAAATATCTATTTCTGGAATCCCAGCAAGTGTTCTGGAAAAACATTCTAAAATGTCAATAATCAATTATTAGAGTTTAGGAATATCAGTCAGTGCTACCTAATTTATAAACACTGACCAATCCAGGGCCTTTAACATGAAAATCTCACCTTCTTCTCCTTTTAGAGGTGGACACTATTCTTTGATTCCAGGCACAGGGAAGACTTCTTCTCCCAGCCGCCTCCCTCCCCCCAGTATGAAGAGAGTTCAGGGAAATGGCCTGAGAGGAAGTGAGGCATTATACTTTCCAGGCTGTGAATGTACAAAGCCTGTAGTGGATTCTCTAGTCTCACTTCCCTAATCTTGGCACGAGGAAGGCTACATTATAGCCCTTAGAAATGAGAGATAAAAATGGGGGTCCGGAAGAAGACACAAGGGGACAAGAGGACACAGGACACAACGTGGCCTTTAGGGAGGTTGTCATGTTTATGAACAGAGGCTGTCCCATAGGGCCAAGCCTCTGTTGGCTGAGAAGATCCCTCAACTCGTTCCCTTTCCTAAAGCCAAGTAAGATGAAGCTCCAAAATATGTGCATGCTGGAAGAACGGAATATTTTTATTTCCCACTTGGATATTCCCTGAACTGTTGCACTAACTGATTTGCCCTTTTGTTACTGGACCTGAGAAAAGGGCTTGATGAGAGATGGGGTGATAATTTGGCTCAGTAGGAAGAGGAGCAAAGACTTCCTCGGAATAAGGGAGTTGGAGTCATGGAGGCAAGTGAGATGAGATGGCAGGTTTGCTGGTGATCACCTCAGTGTTGGGAAAGTAGGTAGATCCGAAAGTAGGTAGAGCATTTTTGTGAGGTGCCACGAGGCAGAGACAGCTGAAGGGCACATCATATCTTACAAGGGACCACTTTATACATAGGGTAGCTACTAAGGATTCAGTTGTCAGTGGGTATTGTTGAGGACCCATCCTCATCAATTCTACAGAAAATGAACTAATTTCAGACAATTATAATCAATAAAAACACAGCAAGTGTCTCTTCCTCACCATGTTCTTGCTTATATAATGGATTAGCTGTTATAACTAACGCAGCACATTCAACATGAGCAGAATCACGTAAGGAGATTCAACCTCTTCCTCCTCTTTTCAGCAACAGAGGGGCAAGCAGTTAAAAGGGTGAGTGTATGCAAGGACGCAGCAGAAACTCTGCATTCCTGCCCCTCAAGCAACAGGAGCTATGCGTTCAGCAGGACAGTGCTGGGAAGAATGGAGGGTCATTTTAATGGACTATGAGATTGACATGTTGGCCAGGTTGTTTCAATTGTTAAAAGTGACTAAAAATAGAGAATCATACTGAAACCCCAATAAGGGAGCTCATTGGAGAGAAAGGGGGAACTTATTTTGGCAAAGCGATCAAAGTTTCTTTGGGAGATGAGCATTATGCTCTTATGTAACACAGTCACATACATGTAATCACATACAGCCTGTCACCTTTGTTACATTCTGCTGGTTAGAAGGAAGTCACAGGAGCTATCCACACACAAGGGCACGAACACCAGGATGTGGGAGTCATGGAGGCCACCCGAGAGTCCTGGTGCCACACTATCCCACCATAGACAACTAGAAAGTCAGACAAAATATAGGAACCAGCTCTTTCAGACACTGGACAACAGCTAGTGCAGGAGTATGATCCCCTGGGACAAAGAAATGAGGTGCACCCTGTGGTTGTCGTGGCCGACTGCCTGGACGTAGTTGCCAGGACAGTGGATAGATAAGTCATTCTACTCAGCTAAATAGAAAGATGAGCATTCGTAGGGACCAGAGTTGCTAGGATTTGTGGGCAAAATACCAAAGAGACTTACACAGAGCAAACTCTGAGGATCTCTTTAGAGGAATCCCCTCAAGTCTTAGGCTGAATACTGGCTTGTGCAGGCACAGAGTACCTGTCCATAGGGCTGAAAAGCAGTTAGCCAAACAATTCCTAGAGCTTGCACAGGGCTGGGAAGAGTGTTCCCTCCTGCAGGAGGGAGAGAGCTCATACTACATGGAAAATCAGACAGAGTCCTAAGCAGTGTCACACCTTTGTTGACTGAACTAAGCTAGTTGACTAAACTTGGCTCTAGAATAAAGGCTGCTCTAGATTGTCCTAACAAGGCTTAAAATCAAACTTTAAAATTTCCTAGGTAACCTGTGTGCCTACTTCCTTTGAAAGAATGCAGTGAAATTCAGTAAGCGGCAACATAAAAGTCACACATCTGGGTCCAATTAAAAAAAAACTCACAAAACATGCAAAGACAAAAAAAAAAAAAAAATGACCCACAACCAGGGAAAAATCCAGTTAATGAAACAAACCCAGAAATGATAAAATGAGAGTATTTGCAGACAAGGATGTTAAAGCAGCTATTATAATATGCTCTAATGCTCAGAATGTAGCTGAAAACATGGATGTGATGAGGAGAGAAATTAAAGATATTAAGAAAGACCCAGATGGAACTTCTGGAGATTAAAAAAATAATAATATTGAAAATGGAATACACACTTGATTGGATTAACAGCACACTAGACACTTCAGAAGAAAATAACAAGAATCCTGAGTACACAGCAATAGAAACTATGTAAAATGAAGCACACAAAGAGAAAAAACTGAAAAAAGTCTCAGGAATTTGTGGGATAATATCAAATGCTCTAACATATGGGCAATTAAAATAAGAGAAGGAGAAGGACTACCAAATAAGAAACAATGGCTACACATTTTCCGCACTTGATGAAAACCATAAAAACATAGATCCAAGAAACTCAATGAACCTCAACAGAAAAAAACATAAAAAAATCACAAATAGCCCTACACCTCTGAAAGAAATTGAATTTATAGATGAAAACATTCCAATAGAGAATAGAGAACTCTCCATCCAACCAGCTTCAGTAGTGAAATATATCAAAATTTAAGGGCAAAAAAATATCAAGGTATACCAATTCCTTCCAACTCATTTTCAGAGGCCAGAATTACCATGACATCACAACAAGAAAAAGTATTACGAGGAGAAAAGAAAAGGAAAGACACCTATAGGCCAATGTCCTTCATATACGTGGATGTAAAAATTTTAACAAAATTTTAGCAAACTGAATCCAAAAATATATAAAAAGGCTAACATAGCACATTCGAGTGGGGTTTATTGCAGAAATTCCAAGTGGATTTAACATTCAAAAATCAATTGGTGGAATTCACCAAATTTACAGACTAAAAGACTAAAAGAGGATGAATGAAAAACATATTTTCATTATATGCAAAAAACATCATTTCAATGTATGCAAAAAAAGAATTTGACAAAACCCAGTGCCTAGTCACATAAAAATTTCTGGCAAAGTAGGCATAGATGGAAACTTCCTCAATTTGGTAAGGAATACTTATTAAAAACTTTCCATGGACACTATACTAAATGTTGAGAAACAATGCTTTTCCCCTAAGATTAGGAAGAAAACACTGATGTCTATTCTATTCAACATTATAACAGAGTCCCAGTCCACACACTACGGCAAGAAAAAAGAAAGTATATAGGTTGGAAAACACATGTAAAATTTTAGTTATTCACAGATGATATCATCATCACCATGTAGAAAATCAGAAGAAATGTATAAAAACTCCTAAAATTAATCAATGAGACTAATAAGATCTCAGTATACAAGGTCAATATAAAAGTGCATTTCTCTATGCTAGCAACCAACAATTGAAAAATGAAATTTAAAATAGTGTAAAAATACTTTAAAAGCTCAACAAAATATGTATAAGACTGTATACAAAACAAAAAACACTGCGAAGAAAAATGAAAGAAGACAAAATTAATGGAGAGATGTATCATGATCATGGATAGGGAGATTCATATGTCAATTCTCCCCAACTGATCCATAAATTCAGTACCATCACAGTAGAAATGCCATCAAGCTTTGTTGTAGAAATTGACAAGCTGATATTTATCTATCTATCAGGGGGGTTGGGGAGGGCCAGAGGGAGAGATAGAATCTTAAGCAGGCTCCATGCCCCATGTGGGGCTCGATTCCGTGACCCTGAGATCATGACCTGGGCCAAAATGAAGAGTTGAATGCTAGCTACCCTGGCGCCCTGACAAGCTGATTTTAAAATGAGCACTGGGTATAATACAAACTAATGAATCATTGAAAATTATATCGAAAGCTAATGATCTGGAGCCTGGGTGGCTCAGTAGGTTAAAGCCTCTGCCTTCACCTCGGGCCATGATCTCAGGGTCCTTGGATCGAGCACTGCTTCCCTCTCTCTGCCTGCCTCTCTGCCTACTTGTAATCTCTCTCTCTGTCAAATAAATAAATAGAATCTTTAAAAACAAACAAACAAACAAAAACCAAAAACTGATGATCTATTATATGTTGGCTAATTAAATTTAAATTTAAAAAATGTACATGTAAAGGACTTAGAAGAACTGAAACAATTTTGAAAGAATGAACCAAGTTGGAGGACTTAATGGTACTTTGGTTTATTTATTTATTTATTTATTAAAAGTTTTTTTTTTAAGGATTTTATTTATTTATCATGACCAGAGCTGAAGGCAGACGCTTAACCAACTGAGCCATCCAGGTGTCCCAACAGTACTTGGTTTAAAGACAATAACCCAGTCAGTGTTGTACTAGCATGAAAATCACCGAACAAACTGGGAAGACAAAATACAGTCCAGAAATAGAGCTTGGCTGAATACAACTGTGAGAATTAATAAAGGACAATGGCACTGAAATGGAGTTGGGAGGGCAGGGGGGGAGGCCAGCAGAGGGAGTCATACTACCTAATGTTGATGCTAGGACCTATTGTCAGTTACAAACTCCAACAGAATAATCAACAGGAAGGAATCACCAATTACAGGTCCCAACAGGAAAAGATGTACGCTGCATCTCCTACCCCAGCAACTCAGACGATGAGAAACTGTCATCACCCTGAACTCTTGCTTTTCTCTAAGGGATTTTCTTTCAGAACAACTCTCCCCAGAATCTGAGGGGCAGGGTGGGGGGTTGTGGGGGTAGGGAGGGAAAAAAAAGAAACGAGCTGAGATCGGAAGGGAGACAAACCATAAGAGACTCTTAATCTCAGGAAACAAACTGAGGGTTGCTGGAGGGTGGGTGGAAGATAGGGATAGGGTGGCTGGGTTATGGACATTAGGGAGGGTATGTGCTATGGTGAGTGCTGTGAAATGCGTAAGCCTGATGGTTCACAGACCTGTACTCCTGGGGCAAATAATAAATTATATGTTAATATATATGTTAATGTTTATATGTTTATAACATATAATGTTATATGTTTATATGTTAATAAAAAAATAAAAGGATTCCTAATATCTCAGAAAAAAAAAAGAATAACCCTTCCCAACTTCCTCCTTCTTCTCCATAAAATGTTCCTCTCCTTTGTTTGTTGGACTTGTCTGTGGTTTTGCTGTGGCTTCCATAACCTGAATTGCAATTCTCTGCTATTCCTGAAAAAGCTAATTTTTGCTGGCAAAATAGTGGACTGTTTTATTTTGAAGGTTAACGAAACTAAACAAATGATACCTACTTTGGGAGATTAAAATAAAAGCAAGACACAATGAAAATATCAGATGTGGTAGAGTGTGGTTTGCATGGATCGTGATGTGAGTTTGTGTTCTAAGGTCCTTGCTTTACTTGGGAGGAGGGGAAAGATACTGCTTAACTTTTGAGTTTTATAAGCTAAGTATTCCTGTTGAAATATTTATGGTAACTCTCTCTCTCTCTTTTTTTAAGATTCTATTTATTTATTTGAAAGAGAGAGAGAGCAGCACAAACTGAGGGCAGTGACAGGCAGAGGGAGAGGGAGAAGCAGGTTACCAATGGGCAGGGAGCCTACGGTAGGGCCCAATCCCAGGACCCTGGGATCATGACCCAAGCTGAAGGCAGATCCTCAACTGACTGAGCCACCCAGGAGCCCTTAGAGTAACTCTTGGAATAAAACCAAGCCATGACTTTAGAGGTGAGAGGGAAGTAAGTTGAAACCCCACCTCTGCCACGCGTACATGTTGTGACTTAGTGTTTGCATGTGTACTGATGCTTATTTCACAGGTTGTTGAAAGTGTTCTGTGAAAAAAAAAAAAAGTGTTCTGTGAGACCACATAAGGGGGAGGGTTTAGCTCAGAACCTGCTTCATGCTCAGTGCCCAGTAAATGCTGATCCTCTGGCCAGTTTCCTGGTGTTAGCTGTGGCTTTCTTTGCACAGGTCCAAGGCAGCTTTCTGAGTCACCAAGGTCCTTCCAGGATTCTTTGGTAGATGAAAGCAGAGCGCTGATTCTCCCAGCCTTGCCAAATTTACTGCCCGGTGTGGGTTTGTGTGTGTGTGTGTGTGTGTGTGTGTGTGTGTGTGTGCATGCACATACATTCCTGTCGCTCCAGGCACAACTGTTGTATCTGGCAGACACCAAACTGCATTCACTCCGCATAGAGCACACAGGAGAACCATTGATAGGTTCCAGTCCCAGTGCCTAACAGTGTCTCCTACACACAGTAGTGGCTAGATAAATACTGCTAGTTATGCTTACCTGTCAATCAGTCCTCTCTAAGGGTTTTAGAGGATTCTTATTTGAAAATAAGAAAAAAAATGAAGTGCAGGAAGCAGTTGGGTTTCTATTTAAATCAGTTTTAAAAAGGAAAATATGATTTACTCTTTAAATAGAGGCAGTGAAAGGTGCCTTGAGTTGCTTAGTAACCTCACACTGTTCTCTTTATACAGCACATGCCAGGAGTCTGTGGTTCCATGCTGTTCCTTTAGGATGCAGAGAAGTCCCAGGGAGTCTGAGTTACAAAGTAAAGAATCTATGTACAATGAATCTTGTAACACTGAAAAAATAAAATAAAAGTATTTGGGAAAAAAAAAGTAGAGTCCAACTAAGGCAAAAGGTTGTTAAAAAATCAACATATAATTAAAATATTTTTCTTCAATATTTGTTTGGAAATAATTTCATGTTTGCAAAATGTTGCAGAAACAAAACTCATGCAAAGAACTTTATAGATAGATGCACCTTTAGCTAATATTTTATCCCATTTGCTTTATCATTATTTCCTTGTGCCTTTTCTCTCTCTGTCTCTCTTCACAAACAGATACACACACAAACATACACATTTGTTTTTCTGAACCATTTGATGGTAAGTTACTTCCATGTCTCCTTGGCCATAAATATTAAAATGTGTATTTCCTAAAAGGGATTTTTTCTTATAAAACCATAGTACAATTATCAATTAAGTAAGTGTACATTTACTTTTCTCTGATTTACTGTCCATATTCCAATATTTTTGGTTGACTTAATGTCCTTTATTGCAACTCTTCCCTTTCAGTACAAGATCTAGATTAGGATCAGGAATTGCTTTTTGTTGGCATGTCAATGTGTTTAACTTAACATAATTTAAATTAATTAAAAAACAAACAAACAATGGAGGGAACCATATGAGTGTTTTTTTAAATTTAAAAATTAAATCCATGATTATCTAAGATTTGGGGCATAGAATTCTGTCTAAAATTTGCTATCTTGGCATTAAAAGGGATTAGAATACAAGAAAATAAGTTTGTAGGTAATGGAGAAACAGTGACAGAATTATTCCTTCTGGTGATTAGAACAGTCATTCCTAAAGGGCTTGATGAACTTTAAAAATAAGGTCTTAGACACTATCCTCTGAAACTCAGATTTAATAGA
>CM052900.1:65366214-65388770 GCA_028534135.1 Potos flavus | reverse complement strand
TGGACCACATCTTCTTTATCCATTCATCTATTGAAGGGCATCTTGGCTCTTTCCAGAGTTTGGCTACTGAGGACACGGCTGCTATGAACACTGGGGTACATATGGCCCTTCTTTGCACTACATCTGTATCCTTGGAGTAAATGCCCAGCAGTGCAATTGCTGGGTCATAGGGTAGCTCTATTTTTAATTTTTTGAGGAACGTCCACATTGTTTTCCAAAGTGGCTGCACCAACTTGCATTCCCACCAACAGTGTAAGAGGGTTCCCCTCTCTCCACAACTTCTCCAACATTTGTTGTTTCTTGCCTTGTCAAATTCTGCCATTCTAACTGGTGTAAGGTGGTATCTCAACGTGGTTTTGATTTGAATTTCCTTGATGGCTAATGATGATGAATATTTTTTTCATGTGTCTATGTCTTCTTTGGAGAAGTGGCTGCTCATGTCTTCTGCCCATTTTTTGACATGATTATTTGTTTTTTGGATATTGAGTTTGAGAAGTTCTTTACAGATCTTAGATATCAGCCCTTTGTCTGTAGTGTCATTTGCAAATATCTTCTTCTATTCTGTGGTTGTCTCTTTGTTTTGTTGACTGTCTCCTTGGCTGTGCAGAAGCTTTTCATCTTGATGAAGTCCCAAAAGTTCATTTTCACTTTTCCCTTGCCTTTGGAGACATGTCTTGAAAGAAGTTGCTGTGGCTGATGTCGAAGAGGTTGCTGCCTATGTTGTCCTCTACGATTTTGATGGATTCCTGTCTCACATTGAGGTCTTTCATCCATTTCGAGTTTATCTTTGTTTGTGGTATAAGAGAATGGTCCAGTTTCATTCTTCTATATAGAGTTGTCCAATTTTCCCAGCACCATTTATTGAAGAGACTGTCTTTCTTCCATTGAATATTTTTTCTGCTTTTTCAAAGATTAGTTGACCATAGAGTTGAGAGTCCATATGGGCTCATTAACTAATTTTTGAACACTGAACCAACCCTACATTATCTGGGATAAATCTCACTTGGTTGTGGTATAGAATTCTTCTTACACAAACTGTTGGATTCAATTTTTGTTGGAAGATTTTTTGCATCTATGTTCATGAAAGATACTGGTCTTCAGTGTTCTTGTAATGTCTTTGTCTTTGGTTTTGGTATTTGGGTAATGCCAGCCTCACAGAATGAGTTACAAAGTATTTGCTCTACTTCTATCCTCTGAAAGAGACTGTGGAGAACTGGTCTAATTTCTTCCTTAAATGTTTGGTAGAATTCAACAGTAAACCCATCTGGGCCTGGTGCTTTCTTGTTTTGGAAGATTATTAATTATGGATTCAATTTCTTTAATAAAGGCCTATTCAGATCATCTGTTTCTTCTTCTGTGAGTTTTGGCAAATTGTGCCTTTCAAGGAATCTGAAATTTCATCTAGGTTATCAAATTTGTGTGCACAGGATTATTCACAGTATTCATTTATTATCCTTTTAATTTCCATGAGATCTGTTGGGATGTCCCCTCTCTTGTCTCTGTTATTAATTTGTGCCTTCTCTTTTTTTTCCTTAGATAGCCTGGCTGGAGGCTTATTAATATTATTGCTTTTTTCAGAGAATTAGTTTTTGGTTTCATTGGCTTTTTCTATTTGCTGTTTTAAATTTCTTTGATTTATTCTTATTATTTCTTTTCTTCTACTTATTCTGGATTTCATTTTCTTTTTTTTTTTAAGATCTTATTTATTTATTTGTCACACACACAGAGAGAGAGCTCACAAGCAGGAGGAGCGGCAGGAAGAGGGAGAAGTAGGCTCCCCGTTGAGCAAGGAACCTAATGTGGGACTCAATCCCAGGACCCTGAGATCATGACCTGAGCTGAAGGCAGACACTTAACTGACTGAGCCACCCAGGCATCCCTGGATTTAATTTTCTTTTCTTTTTCTCATTTCCTAAGTTGGAAACTTAGATTATTGAGTTTTCTTCTTTTCTAATATATGCATTCAATGCTATATATTTTCCTCTAAGCACTGCTTTCACTATATCCCACAAAGTTGGTCAGTTATATTTTCACTTAGTTGAAAATATTTTTTAATTTCTCTTGTGATTTCTTCTTTGACCCATAGATTATTTTAGAAGTATGTTGTTTAATCCCCACATATTTGGTAATTTTCCAGTTATCTTTCTTTTATTGATTTCTAGTTTAACTCCACTATAGTCTGAAAACAGACACTGAATGACTTCTAGTCTTTTAAATTTGTTAAGGTGGGTTTTATGTCCCAGAATGTGGTCTTGCTGAATGTTTCCTTATCTTGAGAGAAATGTATATTCTGTTGTTAGTGCGTGAAGTAATCTATAGATGTCCATTATATCCAGTTGACTGACAGTGTTGTTGAGTTTAACTATGTCCTTACTGATTTTCTGCCTGCTGGATCCATCCATTTCTGAGAGAGGGATGCTGAAGTCCCCAACTATAAATGTAAAATTCATCTATTTTTCCTTATAAACTCTATCAGTTTTTGTCTTGCATAGTTTGATGCTGTTGTTAGGTGTATACATGTTAACAATTACAGTATCTTCCTGGAGAACTGACCCCTTTATCATTTGTAAAGCCCTTCTTTATCCCTGATAAACTTTCCTTACTAGCAACAAATACCCTCAATTTTTGCCTGAAAAAATCTTTATTTCTCCTTTACTTCTGATAATTTAAAAGAACATAGAATTCTAAGGTGGTGGGGTTTTTTCTCAACACTTCAAATATTACACTCCACTCTCTTCTTCCTTGCATGGCTTCTGAGAAGTTTCGCTCCTCTATAGGTAAAATGTTTCCACCACCACCTCCCCACCCCAGCTTCTTTCAGGATTTTTTTCATTAACTTTGATTTTCTGCAATTTGAAAATTATATGCCTCAGTGTAGGTTTTTGGCATTTATCCTGCTGGTGTTCTCTGAACTTCCTCGAACCATGGTTTGGGCTCTGCAATTAATTTGGGGGAACTTCTCAGTCATTACTGTTTAAGCATTTCTTCTGTTCCTTTCTTTCTTCCCCTTCTGACATTTCCATTACATGTATTTTACACCTTTTGTAGATGTCCCACAGTCCTTGGTTATTCTGGTTCTTTTAGTCTTTGTTCTCTTTGCTTTTAGGTTTTGGAGGTTTCTACTGATATTTCTTCTAGCTCAGAGATTCTCTCCTCAGCCACGTCCAGTACATTAATAAACCCATCGAAGGCATTCTTCATTTCTATTATGGTGTTTTTTAACTACAGCATTTATTTGTGGTTCTTACTTAGGACTTCTAGCTCCCTGCTTACATTGTTCACCTGTTCTTGCATGCTGTTTACTTTATCCATTAGAGTCCTTAGCACAGTAATCATAGTTGTTTAAAATCCCCCGCCTGATAATTCCAACATCACTGCCATGGCTGGTTCTGATACTTATTTGTTTCTCTAAACTGTGCTTCTTGCCTTTTGGTATGACTTGTAATATTTTCTTGATAGCTGAATGTGATGTACTAGGTAAAAAGAACTGCTATAAATAAACCTTCAGTAATGTAGTGGTGAGATGGAGGAAGGAGAAGCATTCTATCGTCCTGTGATTAAGTCTTGGTTTTTTAGTGAGCCATGGCCTCTGGACTGTGAACTTCGCAAATGTTTCTCAGGGTTTTTTCTCTCCACTTGGGTGGGACAGGATGGCTGGAGTGAGCTAAAGTTGGTTACTTCCCCTCCCCAGGCCAAACAGACTCTGATAATATCCCAGCAGATAAGGCTCTAGTTAGCTAGTTTCCCCTGAGAATAGGCTTTGTTAAGAAAAACAGGGTGCTCAGGCATATTTCAAGATGGTCCTTTTCCCCTGCTCTGCCAAAGGCCTGAGGGGACTTTTCTCAGATATTTACTGGGGAAGCTGGTCTAACTTCTGGAGATAAATCTCACTACTATGACTGGGTCCCCCTGGAGTTTTTAACTCTCAGACCTGCCCACATTGAGCCTCCTGAAATTCAGTACAGTTCAGGTTTTCCAACCCAGGCACTGGTTCCCTCACTGGTTTCTGTTTATGCGTCTGCTCCAATATGCTTAAACTCTCTGTATGTTACCTATCTGTCTCTCCAATCTTGAGAGCTTCTGCTAGCCCTGTGTCTTCCTCTCTCTCATCTATCCAAGAAGAGTTGTTGGTTTTTCAGTCTATTCAGCTTTTTACTTGTTGTTAGGATGGAATGGCAACTTCCAAGTGCCCTATATGCAGAACCAGAAACCAGAAGTCCCTCCTTTTCCTTTTAAATGCTAGTTCCTAATCAGCACATGGTTATAACCAAAACTAATCTGTGCAATGCAGAGTATACACCCTAAATGATCCTAATACATACAAATCTAGTTATGCACCATGCAATGGGGAAGAAATGTCTGTGTTGTTATAAGCACTTTTAAGAAGAAAGTTTATTTTATATTAGTTATCAAAATAGTATGTAGCAAAGTCCTTATTTAAGGCTTATTACAGACTTTTTTCTTGAATTATATTTAGAATGTTAAGTCTTTTAAGTACATGACAGTAGAGAGAGTGTCCATTTATCTTCATTGAGTATTAGTCAGTACCTGGCATACTCTAAGAGGTCATTAACTGTTGAATGAAAATAGCTGACAAATGCTACAGGGAAGTTATTAGAACCTGAAAAAGAATGCCTTTCGCTCGTAACAAGAAAATGTTCTGAAACACCAGATGAGACAAAGATGCCAGCAGTTAAACCTACCAAATACTTCATAATCTAAAACAGTTCATTACTAGCAGAATGCTCAAACGAAATTTAAGACTTTTAGAGTCTGGTTATAACACAAGAAGGCTCAACTAAATCCACAGTAAAGAAACAATATTTTAGAAGGCAAGTTCAACATTTTAATGATATGTAGTGGAAAGTGTATTAAATTAGCTTTATAATTAAGCTTAAAACATCCTCTAAGCCTACAGAATTATTCTTTAGAGAAGCATTTCCCCGCAATATATGCAAAAACGAAAATAAACCAAAACATGTGGGCCAGTTGTTCCTCCAATATGAATTTATAATCACCTGAAATGAATCTCAGAGCTATTTAGAGAATAAAGTAGATTATGCAAATTTGGAATACAACATGCACGGAGATAAGAGGTTTTTGGTTTGCTTGTCTGTTTCATAACTAAGAATATCAACTATAAACCTTGAGAGCAACTGGTCTCCTCCCTCTTTTTCCCCCACATCCAACTTACCTCTAGGTTTTCTAGATTCTATTCTCTCTGACCCTGCCTTACTAAATGGACATCCTCACAATCCTCATAATGGCTTGAATCTGTAGTCTCCTTACTGATGTTTTTCCCTCCAGTCTTACCCTTTCAATTTCACCAGCCCCTGCTGTCTCTAAAATGGTCTTTCTAAAATGACACTGTGATTATTTTTACTAACCTCTGTCATTTTCCACAGTCTTCAGAAAAGAGTCCAAACCTAGCACAGCAAAGATAACCATGATCTGGCCACTACTATGTCTCCAACTATATTTTCAGCTTCATAACCAGACTCCAGCTATCTGGAACCAGTGGAAATTCCCCAAATGGGTCAGGATCTCAATGTAAGTGCACACATAACTCTCTCCCTGGAATCCCCTACACACACCCTGCTCTCCTCTCTCCCCTCTCCCCTTCATTAGCTACCACCTCCTGATCTGCCAAGAGCTCCTACATCCCTTCTGCCTAAGACCCTTCCAAGCCTGGACTACGCCCACTCTCCACATGGTCACACAGCCTTTCCCCATAGTGTTACAATGAAGCATGTGCTTGTCACACTTCACACAGGAGTGGCATTACATTACTGTTCAATGAACAGTCTAACTTTCCCCTGAAAAATATCTCGTAAAGTTAGCTTTCTTCAAATTCAGAAGTCCAGTATAAATTTTTTAAGTACAAGATTAATGGAGTTCCCAATATCATCATCAACCTTCTCTGTCAAAAACTAGCTTTCAAATTAAAGTAAAATGAATTTCATTTAAATAAAAACTACAACAAGCTATTTTTTCCGCTAATAAATCAGTAGTAGTAGTATAACTATTTCAGCGGTTTTAATTTCATAAACATTTCAAACATCAAATCATAAGTTCTGGCAATGCCTATTACCATAAGGATTACCAAATATTAACTTTCAAGGGATTACAAATAATTTTTCTAAAAATCTTAAAGGAAGAAGGGATTTTAAAAGAACATCAACCCCAAACATAATCACAGCTTCCTCAATTATCTATGCCAATGGAGGTAGGTCATATGGGTCCCAAAACCTAATAATCAATATCAAAGCATATATTTATCATTTTAATACATAAGATTATATAAGCATATTTAACTTCTTGGAGTTAAACTTCTTGTTCTCCAGTATCCTTTTTCTCTCCTTCCTCCTCAAAAATAGAACCAATGAACTTTAGTAGGACATGTGACTTTAGTGAAGCCTCCATTTTCCTGTTCCTTAGCCACGTGACTAAGTACTGACCAATAAGAAGTGTTGGGGGGGCAAATTCTTAGGAGGCTCCCAGTTGCCTGGCCCATCCATCACCACCCACAGCGATGAGGATGAGGGCCACACCCTAGGAATGGCAGCATGCAGAGCAATACCTCTGTACTAACAGTTCTGGACTACCCAGCCTCACCTTTTCATGAGAGACAGTTTAGAACAAACATCTGTCGTGTTTCAACTACTGTTATTTTGGGTCTTTGTTATATCATTTGCTTATCATTAACTTATCCTTCCCATTATTTCTCTTCTTGAATAAAAATATGAGTATCTATACTAGATACACATTGGCTTTAACACAAGTGTACGTGACTAGGTCAATTAATCTGGCATGTAAAATATGCTAAGATAACAGTTCACCTACAAACTTAAATAAATCCAGACAGATGGCAGAACTCAGATTTTTTCCAAATATTGAAATTCTGACATTTTCCTCAGTGTCCTGCTTCAATATGTAGCAGTCTCTGACCATTTCCACCTGATAGCTCATCATTTACGTGTTGCCTGTTCTAATTCTCACCCATGCAGAGATGAACACAAAGGCTAACTGAGATGTTAAGCCAGAACTAACAAAAAAAGATTTAACAACAAACAAAATAGAAAACCTTAAGCACCACAGAAAATAGTCATCAAATTATGACCATATAATATTATCATCTATCCCAACTGAGAAACTAGCACGTTATTCAAGACTAGTTAAGCAAAGAGACAGAAGAGCAAAAATCAAACAAAAACAGCTAGAAAAAAATGCCAGAATGTGATGACTTGCTTTTATATTATCCTTTGGGAAGAGTTCTAGGTTTCAAGTTGAGTATTAATGATGTTTCTAAATACATGATATTATGAGCAACTTGGTCTGAAGAGTATTAACCACTGATAAGAAATCATTTAGTGGAGAAAACACAAAGTAAATTTTTCATTAGCAAAATGTAGAGGAAATAAAAATTCTTTGTTTTAAACATTTCAGGCCACAAATTATATTCAAAACTGTGCCAAAAATCATTCAAGTAAAAAAACAGCAGCTACTCTAATAGCTACCTATTTTCTAGTGCTATGCCACAAATACTTTCAGTAGTAAATATTCCATTCTACAGGCTAACCTATATGTTTGCTTTTATTTATTTGTTGATTTTAAAGATTTATTTGAGAGAGAAAGAGAGAGAGCAGGGGGAGGGGCAGAGGAAGAAGGAGAGAGAGAGAGAGAGAGAATCTCAAGCAGACTCCCCACTAAGTGCAGAGCCTAACTCGGGGCTCGATCTAATGACCTAAGATCATGACCTGAGCTGAAATCAAGAGTTGGACACTTAACTGACTGAGCCACCCAAGCACCCCTACATTTGCTTTTATATTTAATAATCAACCCATATGCCTATAATTTATCATATTTACCCTAATTTAACATGATATTAAGGTAAAATAATTTCTCCTAATAATTTTCTCCAAATTGGGAGCTTTGTTCTAAAGCTTCAACTTAAAAATTGATTTCAGGAAGTAATTGGTCTCTATTTGTCACAATATGTCTATTCTTATAGTCCCAATTTTTTAAAGTATGTATTTAATATATTTAATATTTTAAATCCAAGATACTTAAATTTTTTTATTTCTACAAGATAACGAATCAACAAGGTTAAACTAAATCATGGCTACCAAACAGTAAATAGATATTATTCTATCATGATACCTAGAGGAACTTCAGAATATTATTTAGAGAACAAAGGCCCAAACAATTAACATGTTCTGCTATCACTCAACAAATAACTTCTGCATTCTTGGAATCCTCAAGCATTAAAAATAATAGTAAGAGAAGCATGAAAAACATTACTTCAAAGAGACTATAAATTATAAAAAGGTGTTTCAAAAATGTATGCTAAGAGGGGCACCTGGGCAGCTCAGTTGATTGGGCATCTGACTCTTGATTTAGGCTCAGATCATGATCTCAGCATCATGAAATCGAGCCCCATATCGGGCTCTGCACTGGGCATGAAGCTTCCTTGGGATTCTCTCACTCTCCCCTGCCCCTCTCCCCCTGCTTGTGTGCATGCTCTCTCTCTAAAAAAGGAAGGAAGGAAGGAAGGAAGGAAGGAAGGAAGGAAGGAAGGAAGGAAGGAAAGAAGGGAGGGAGGGAGGGAGGGAGGGAGGGAGGAAAATGTATGCTGATAGATAATAAAACACATACAGTTACTTGGGGGAAGAAAAAACAGGTCTTGAAATGGCTACTGGGGCCAATCCATGAGTTCCTGTGTGTAGGAAAGGAGTGTCTGATCGCTGGGCAAGATCTACACACTGCTTGCCTTTCTGCACAAAAGCCAGGGTGTGGAAGAAACAAAAGGAATGAAGAGATTCCTGTAATTAAATCAGTCAGCAAAAAGACCTGGTTTCTGCAGTCGAGACAAACATAGGAAGGACTTGGGGGGGCGATTGGGCGGGGGCGGGGGGAGGATGATCGATACTGACAATGTTGATTGTCACTGAGACTGACAATGAAATAGACACTGACCATGAAAACAGGCAGAGAGGAGACAGAAGGTGGGCTAGTGGTACAGCAATATCACCTGAACACCAAAGCAAAGCCCTGTCAAGTGTCTTGTTAAGAAGTGTTTTACTGTGTGGGTGCCTGGGTGGCTCAGTTGTTGAGCATCTGCCTTCGGCTCCGGTCATGATTCCAGGGTCCTGGGATCGAGCCCCACATCGGGCTCCCTGCTTGGCGGGAAGCCTGCTTCTGTCTCTCCCACTCCCCCTGCTTGTGTTCCCTCTCTCTCGCTCTGTGTGTGTGTGTGTGTGTGTGTGTGTGTGTGTGTGTGTGTCTGTCTGTCAAATAAATAAATAAATAAAATCTTAAAAAAAAAAAAAAAAAAGGAAGTGTTTTACTGTGTTGGTGTAATGGGAAAGTGTACATTCATTAGGCCCCCAAGTATGCTTTACACAACAGAATGACAACAAACTTGGAATCTGAAATATACAGACGCATGTTCAAATCTAACTCCATAAATGGGAGAACCTGGGCACTTAACCATCCTTATGCACTGGACTTCATATCTGTAAAACAGAACAGGAACGTTCATCTTGCAGAGATGTGTGAAGACTAACAAAGACCATATAAATCCCTGGCTACTTCTTCTCTCTCATGGTTGGGAATAGGACTGTTCCACTCCACCTCCATCTATTATCTATATAGCACACCCAATAACTGTTAAGAGTAGGAAATATTCTGAACACTTTTAAAGAACTGTGTTGCTTCCTAACCACTACCTAGCCCCACCTTCAAATAAAAAGTCTGGAACATACAAAGTTAAATCTTTACCTAGGAGGAAAACATGTGCTCAGCACAAACTGGACACCTACCCTCCCCAATTTACCAATTCATTTCAACAAATATTTATTTGCTAAATTGGTTCAGATAAGAGTTTTAATCTCACCAAAAGAAGAGGTACTGGCCGGGACACAATCCCCACCAAATTACCTTTCCAAGTAACAATCCCATCCTGCCTCTTCAGGGCCTTCCCTTTATCAGTTTCTCCCACTCTAACTCCCCGTGATTGCATTTAAACATTTCTTATACCAAAACAAACAAGTGACGACAGCAAACATCCATTGTCTACCTCAGGCCCCCCCCACGAAGCACCGTCCTTTCTCCTCTGTCTCCTAACAAAGCTTCTAGAAGGAATGACCACTGTGACTTGCTTTACCTTCTCACCATCCCTGGGGCAATCTGCCTGCTCGTGGCCACCAAGCGCCCTGGCCCAGGGCACCAGTGGTTTTCTTGCTGTCACATCCAAGATGCGTGTTCATGCCTCCTCACCCTGGTCTCCTTGGTGGTATTTTACACTGCCTACCACTGACTCAGTCTTGCTTGAAATATACTCTCATTCTTTTTCTTCCCTAACAGCATATGTTCCCGGTTTTCTCCTAACCCCATTTCTCGTTAGAATCAGTCTTTCACCCACCCCCACTCTCCTTGTGTAAAATCTATTCCTTTTCTGTCCACATCTTAATACTTTTGTCTCAGTCTCTAACAGTGGTTCTTAACCTTTTGATCCCAGACCCCTTTGCAAATTTGAGGAAAAGCATGTACCCTGACCACAGAAAGTATTTATACACAGTCTTTTGCATATAATTTCAGGGAGTTAGTCCAAACACCTCCCAGAGAAGAGTCCCGCTCTTACACATGTTTTTGGGGTAATCTCATCTACTGCCAGGACTTCAATCCTCTAATGACTGCTTTAGCTCTATAAACTCTAGCTCACATCTTACTCTGGAACTCGAAATCTGTATTTCTATCTTTTGAATTTCTCCTTGGATATAATATAGGGACATCAAATTTCTGGATCCAAAAAAAATCAACTCCTCACTGCCATTCATGAATCCTGTTTCTCCTTCATCAGGTACAGAAGAGACAAGTGACCAAGGAACAGGCCCGGCAGGAAGCAGGGAATCTGGAAGGGCATACATATAGTCAGCTCACCATAGAAAGCTCAAGTAGACAAGCATGAAGACACTGAGGGTTAGCCTGTAACCGTGGAGAAACCCTGAGAGGACCTTGAGCAGAAAAGCCAGCCTACAGAAAATAACAAGCAGATGGGCTACAGATGTGAGAATTCATGTGGCCAGAAGGAAAGGGAGATGGGAAAAGTTGCTGCCTTGCTTCCCACCAGCTTTCTGGTGTCCAGTTTCAGTGAAACTGTGTGACTTCACCTACTGTTGGATTCCGTGAGCTAAGCCGACATCCTTCTAATACAGCGTCTTACATTTGCACTAACTTGAGTAGATTTTTGTTTCTTGCAAATAAACCACTCCTGATGAAGTAAAGCACATATACACAGAAGTTCAGATTGTAGTTTACAAAGGTACTCTTTCACTAGTATACTAGAACCAATCACATTCTTGTGATTGTTTACTCTCTTGTGATTGTGACTCTCACAGAACCTTCTAGTGGCTAATTTGTTTCTATAATTTTATCATTTATATTATTTATTATGCAGCTTCTATTTAAACATGCGGCTTCTACTGGAAATCCAAAAACACAGTACAAAGATTTTTTATTGACATCTAAGAATAAATTTTTACCACCCTTCGATTTTATCAGAAATATAAGTTAACAAGTTAGAACACATATTCTTACTTAAAATAACTTTTAAAAATAGCAAAATTGCTGTAGGTTGTCAAAACATAATAAATTGGATATACTTGATTCTGAACATGCAGAATATATAAAAATATCTTAGAAAACAGGTATCTGTAATACATCTATACACACATACATACACACACAATTCTCTTACGTAGGCAAAACAAAATTAGACAAACAAAAAAGTAGTCTCAAAATAATGCTTTACTAACATTACTAACACACTAACCATCAACATATAACCACCTTACCAAATAAGCCATTTCATTCATTTATATGTCTAATGTGTCTGAAAAAACAGATGTCTGCTGTCATCTAAATACCTTATGATTAAACTTTCTTAAAACTGTGTTAATGTTTGAATACTTTAAAACAACACATCACTCTTGGTGTGCCAAATAAAACCTCTACTACTAAAATCTGATGAAAGGCATGGTTAGGAAATGTTTTTTGAATAGCTTTACAATGTCTATCATAAAAACACTCCTGAAGAGATCAAAGATATAAGGTCATTTTCGGAAAATAATAACTAAGATAGGAAGCTGATAACAAGTCACATTTCTCTCAAGATCACTACCTGAAGGGAAACTTATCAAATAGTACTCAGGTGCTAGGAAAGAAGCACTAGATATAAGACAAAATTCTTCCTGGCTCAAGAGTGCTAAGTTCTGGAATGTCAAGTGCCTGGCCATTCTCTCCTGCTCCTCCAGTGTCCCAGCACAACCCACGCAAGATCCTTCACTGATTGTTATATTATCTCTTCTCCAGATTCAGTGTCCTACACACTGATGAATACAGACTGCTGGCTCCAAAGACATTACATTACCCCTGTAAAAACTAAAATCCCAAAATGCATTTTGCTATTACGACAGTAATAACTGACTCTTGCAAGCAGCACCATTGGATGCTCAAAGAATGAGTAAAAGTTTGCCGGGAAAAACAACCAGTATTTACAGTCTCCAAGTACTTCCCCAAAGATTACTTCTAATTACAAGGGGGAGAGAAGCTCATTACAGTAGAGAAACCTTATGCCACTTTAAGCAGGTGGAAGTTAACACTACCAATAATAGGGTAAATTGACTCAAGTGCTTCCTGATGAAAACACTACAAAGAACATGACATCACCTCTGTGGTGTTCCTGCCAAAAATGCATACCCTAAAGCTAATCAGGAAGAAACAGCAAACTGAAATTGAGGGACATTCTACAAAACAACTGGCCTGTAGTCATTAAAAATATCGATGCTAAAAAAGACAAAGAAACACCAAAGAACTGTTCTATTTAAATGACACTAAAGAGACAGGATAACTAAATGCAATGTATGATCCTGGACTGGACAAAACATATTTGCTACAGATGACAGTGCAAACAATAAAGAGGAAATGTGAATATGAGTTATAGATTACAGGAGCACATCACTGTGCTATGGTGATATAAAAAACCCAGATCCTAGGACTTACGCGCTGAAGCATTTAGGGCTAACGGGTCATAATGTCTGCCACTTAGTCTCAAATACTTCAGAGAGAGAGACAGGGAGACAGAGACAGAGACAGAGAACATACAAATGCAGCAAAATGTCAACAAGTGGTGAATCTAAAGGAAACAAGCACTGGTTCACTGCACTGTTCCTGTAATTTTTCAGTAGTTTAAATTCTTTCCAATTAAAATGTTTAAAAAAAATAAAACTTTTTTTTCATATCTCCCTTCTCCTTTGCAAGCAGGAGGGTGAAAACTACATCTGAGGGATAGGGGAGCAGGAAGCTGAACAATCCCGGTTCTTTTATGACCTCGCTCGCTCGCTCAGCAACTATACCAGCTCTGGACTTGCCTTGCCAACAAGTACAGTTCACATTTCATGAGAAAGATAAATCCCTGACATAATGAAAAAAAATCCTAGAAGGAATAAAATTGGTATTCAGATTACTGTGGTTGTGTTAAATCTTCCTGTAATACTAAGGCATGTGACGACCTCAAAGGTGACCTTTTAGTAATAGCTCAGCCACTCCCAGGCTCCCAATTTCCGTTCTGGTGACACCACTGGGGCTTCCCACACGCAGTGTGCTGACAGAGTGCCTCTGCCTAGAAGTCCTCCCTATCCTCTAGACTTATCTTCACCAACTAACTCCTTCTTGATCCTTAAGACTTAGCCCGAGCATTGTCCCCTTAGGAAAACTTTTTTGAAGGCCCAGGAAGGATGAGCCACAGTTCCCAAGCTCTGATGACACCTACTTATACTTCTGCCCCAGCCCTCATGACACTGCACTGAACCTGTGTGCTATGCCCTTATTTTCTACTTTCTATTTTGGCACATAGTCAATAATCTAATAAGTATTCCTGTTCATGTCTAAATCAGAGACAAGAGTAATAATTACAGAGTTAACAATAAACACTCCCTCAATTGGAAAAGTAACTGATACAAATAAAGAACAGCACAGTGTTTAACCAAATGCTAAAATGTTTTCTCATAAGATATTTCTGGGCTGTTTAGCAAGCAGGGGAAACTGTCATCCAGGACACTATTTTTGTTCAGGCATCTCCAAATACCTGCCCTTAAGGAAAGTGGGGCAAGAAGCTTCTGTAGGTACAGAGAATTACAGGAAAATGTTCTAGAATGTCCTCTGATACTGTGGACTGTGTATGATACTGTGTATGTCTAAGAAACCTGGTCTTTTAGGAACACCGCTGGCTCCTATACTAACTCCTTGGTAGCTTTTTACTGAATTCATTTTTAAAAATAACAAGTGAGGGGGCGCCTGGGTGGCTCAGTCGTCAAGCATCTGCCTTTGGCTCAGGTCATGATCCCAGGGTCCTGGGATCAAGCCCCACATGGGGCTCCCTGCTCGGCGGGAAGGCTGCTTCTCCCCCTCCCACTCCCTCTGCTTGTATTCCCTCTCTCATCGTCTCTCTCTCTCAAATAAATAAATTAAAAATATTAAAAATATTAAAAAAAAAGTGAGGACTGGTGATGAATATTACTTAATTCACGGTGGGGTTAGATATATAGTAGGTACCTAATGCATCACTGTATAATTCTTTTAAAAAGTAAATTTAACAAAAATTTAATTAAAGGACATTATGTCAAAAGCTGTCTTTGTTAAGACAACAGGCTTATCACCATTTTTTTAAATCTATACCTCAAAATTTCAGTGGTGATGAAAACTTATCAATTCATTTCTTACCCATGAGATTTTGTTCCCCATCAAGAGACGATGTCTGGATGACATACTTAAATGGAAACTAAGAATTCAAAAATTTAATTAAATCTCTAAGATGAATAAATACAAAGTTTGCTAAATCTTTTTCTAATTAATTTTTAGCATACTCTATTCTATTGAGCTTTATTTAACACACACACACACACACACACACACACACACACACAAAGCCCATGAAATGAAACATTCATGTGATCACAAACATAACTGTCCCACCCACTGAAAGAGAAAGGAGAAAAAGCATTTAAAAGCAAAGCAAGTTAGTTCATTTTTCTCTGCCTCCCCTAGACAAGACTTTTCTTTTCTCCATGCTTAACTGATCCTTCAAAACCCTAATTAGGTGTCTGTTTGTCTAAAGAGCCAAGCCTAATTAAACAAAGCCACAACATGAATTTGATCCACAGATACACTAGTCACATGTCCTTAAGTGTGAAATCTGCATTTGATTTTACATTTCATTATAAAATACAGCGACTCCATTGTCCATCAGTGGTTTTATATTCTTTACTGTCTAAATGCTCATTATTTACCTCTTCCAAAGGTTTACTTAGGCTGGTACTTTGCAACAATTTAGGATTTATGTTATGCTGCCGTCTCCAAATCAGTTGTAATTAAGTGGTACATAGTGTCCAGACAAATCAGTACAGCCTCAAAACATCTCTAGCAAAGTAGAAGCAATTTTAGCCACCAACTTGATGGTGAGACAATGGGCTATAAAGAATTCTTTACTTGGAATTGGTTTTGATGTATTTTCTAATCGAGTTCTATTTGTTTTTGAAAAATACACAAACATGATACTAAAGACATTTTCAAAGATTCTTCCACTAAAAATGTTGTATGAATAATGTGAGAAATTCCGGGTACCCAAAGGGTGGCCACAATTTTCTAAATTAATCCTGGAAAATGTTAAATCTGGAAATGTTATATGCTTATTAAAAATCACATGGAATATTTTAGTAACATGATTATTAATGCTAAAAGGCTAATGCAGATAAGTTTTTCTCTTCCTTCAGTTCAGTTCATAAGTAACTATTTTAATCACTGTATTTGTGGCTATGTACTTACAGAATAACTAATATTCTAAGCAGACATAGACATCAGAGAACAAAGTAGTATCACTCATACACTTGGCTTGGTGAGTTCTCTGTTATGTTATTTACCTGCACATAAAATAACTGGAGAGAACAACACTCTTATAACTTATTATTCTGCTTTAAAAAAAAAAAAAAGACTGAAAAATAATCTAGAAACAAATAGAAAATTCTACACAAGATCCTCTACCTACAAAATTCAGTGTTTCTTTCCTGAAGTCCTGAGCTGTCCATATGCACATACTGTTGCTTCTGAATTAGAGGCTGATTACATTTAAAATCATTCTGTAGGAGAAAAATGATGACATTTTATGATATTGAATTACAAAGTATAAACTGAGGGTATATATAAAAGTTCTCTAGAGTACGTTGTCACTGTTTATATATTTTAGCAAATTTATTAATATAAAAATCTGGAGCTATTCAAAGAACAAGGGGCACAGCACGAATGCACAGTGGGTGCGGGAAGAGCATTCAGAAGGAGGGCTGTTAAGTGGGACTGACCTGCTCAAGACCTCCTGAACTGAGGAGACATGGATGTGTGCTGACCAGCCCCTCCCTCCCTGGCAACTCGATTCCAGCCCCCATCTACTCCCCAACCACATCAATGAGGGTTTTTGTATTCCGTCATTCCATGTAAACACAGGAGAAGGGAAGAAACACCAACTACACTAAGACCTGCAATTCATGATAATTTTGAAATCAACCATAAAATCGTGAAAAAGAATTAAGTATTTTCACATGATATACAACTCTATATAGTCCCTGTTACATAAACTCAAATCCATCTCTACATTATCAAAAACTTAATATTTAACTCCTTAAAATTAAGAATCAAAATCCATAGACAGCTCAGTTCTCTAATTTCATTAAGTATCCAATTTATACTTAAAATGTAACTTTAAACTTATATTTAAAACAAATTCCTGGTAGTAAAAAATAAATATTATTTTACCATATCCAAATTATGATTTAGTCTCATAAACAGAAGTTTTCGAAGGAATGCAACATCAAAAAAATCTAAAAATCACGCAGGGTAGAAAAGTGAAAGAAAATCCAGAGTGTGTGGGAAATCTTAAAGTGTGGCCTAGGAGCAAAACAATGAGTACAGATAAACATGCAAAAATGTCATGAAAAGCTGCTATTGCCATTCAGGCAGATTTTCATTCTACTTTTATCTATGATTATATTTTAATTATGTTCAACTATTTCTTTCACTACATAATACTAACATAAATCATTTATAAAAACTCATTTTAAGTAAAACAAACAAAATGGTAAAAGGAAACAAAATCAACTCTATTTTCATGTTTGTATTTGTGTAAAAATCAACAATTCCAAGAGAATTTTGTAAGATTCAATCAATAAACATCTTTAGGACACCAGTGCATATTTTCAGGGGGAAAAAAATCATTTATTTTAGGCAAGTAGAAAGGCAGTCTCCACCAGCATGATTTAATGAAGACAAATTAGATACCTGCATAAAGGCATAGGTTCAAAATCCTTTTTACATCTGGGAATATATTTTGCAGAAGATTTGCTTTTCAAATTGCATTCTATTTGATCTCATGTTAATCTGACATTTAAATAAATTGTTATTACTTGAGCAATTTTCATTCTCTGGCACAAAGAGACATGGAAATGTATATGTCACAACAAAATACATGTCACAACAAAATTTTTCTTCCTATGAAAATTTTTTTCAAAAAGAAAGTGTAGGAAATACTGACATTAAGCTTCTCTATCAAAGGAGATTTGTCATAATTAAAACAGTTAAAAGAGCTTAGCATATAGTTAGAGAGGAGGAAAAAGGATATTCTCTCATCAGCTAGTCAGTGATAGAGAGCAAAGAACCAGTTTCTGGCTATAAAGACATTTATTTTATCTTTTGTAATCATACATTGAAAAATGTACTGAGAAACTAAATCAAGTTCCTAAATTTAAGGAAAATATTCCAATTGCACATGTGTCATCTTCAATGCATGATCATTTAAACAACAAAAATTCTCAACCAAAAAATTTTCTCCACTAGCAAAGAAAAAAGGTTAAGTAACATCTTATCTCATACCCATCTTTTCTTCCACATCAGAAATACACATTTAAAAAAAAGATAAACCCGACAATAAATCTTTCATGAGAAATAATTATTAAAATGAATTTTTCTTATTAACAAAGCAAGATTTATACTTCGGCAACCTTAAATTCAACAAAAAGAGACAGTAAAATTGTGTTTCACAGAAGGCATATATAAGTTTGTGGGTTGCAACAGCCTCAAATTCTACTAAATGACAACATTCTTTAAACTAATTTCAAGAAAGAGGCATAAACAAACCAAGAGATATAAAATTACTAACAAATTCATTTGTGTTGAAAATGTGGCCCATGGTAAAGTGAAATAAGGAGAGAAATCCTGTGGAGTATTCTGTCCTTACTGACAGCCTTGAAGTTTTTTCCTCCTGCTAAAGAGATAAAAACCATTTCTAGTGCCTTCTGCCTTGATTTCTTTCTTCTTGCACTGAGTATATGAAAACAAGTAAAAACACCTTCAGTTCATCAAGTGCAGATAGCACTAGCTCTGAAATCTATCCAAGTTCATCTACTACTTGTTATCTCAACTTTCAGTGTTCTAGTCCAAGCCACTAGCCATCTCTACTCTCAACCACAATGAGAACCTACTAAAATGGTCCTTTGCTTTCACGCCTACCCATGTATATAATCCATTCACCAGGGAGTAGCCTCAGAGATCTTTTTAAAACATATATCAAATCTTCTCATTCTCTAATTTTAAAATCTTTCAATGGCTTTCAACTCATCTTGTAAAACGAAGAGTCAAATGGTAGCCCACAAGACTGTACATGATTGGTTCCCTAACAACCTCTTCTTTCCCATCTTGTTCCATGCTGGCCCTCATACCACCCTCAAATTAGAGTCTCTCAAGCCTGGTGCTATTGACAGATTGTGCAGGACACTTCTTTGTGATGGGGCGCTGTCCATGAATTTTAGGATGTTTAGCAGCACCTCTAGCCTCTACCCACTTGTACCAGAAGCACCAGCACCCCCCATTGTCTCTAGACAACCAAATATGTCCCCAGACATTGCTTTTAAAGAAGCCAAGCTTTATGGCCCTTTCCCTGTCATCCCCTTTACCTGAAACGCTTACCCCTAATACTTGGATTGTATGGCTAGTTCCTTATCACTACAATGTCAGCTTAGCTGTTTTGGCCTACTCGGAGAGGCCTTCTCTATTTATCCTATACACAGCTGCACCTATTTCCATCATATCTATAGCCCAGCATTTCACACAGGGTATAAAGTGCTCAAAAGGTGGTTATTGAAAGAATGCATAAATGTCAGTATTTATGAAAAAAAGTGCTTAAGTGGCAACATCTTAACATTTCATATATGATGCCACCGCAGCGCTCCTGCATAGTCCCCTATACTGTACTGCCTCCATCTTTCAAATGCATGCCTTCCAAAGCACCACTAATTCTTTCCTTTGGAGGTACTGGTAGTGTTACTGTCAGTTACAAGGAATGTGTATTTGTTCACTGCACCTTAACAAAACAGTCCAACCCCAAAGCATCCTTCCAAATGGTGAAGAACAGAGAGGTACATGACCTGTTCAGCAGAGCATTAGAAGCACTCAACACCCAACCCACAGTGAAAAATAGCCACAGCAAAGGGAATTCTGGTTTGTTCCATCATGGACACAAAAGGCTCACTGTTGTATCTAAACAATCACTCTTCAATTCATCTTGTTTTAAGTAGGTACAAAAGGTCCATAACTTTTATTTGAAAAATAAAAACAAATGAGAGGAAAAACATGACTTCCATTACTTCAAAAGCAAAAGGCTATAACGAATGAAATGTGAGAGCCAAATCTTAGTTGATCGATCAGCTTTTAGTGTTTTCACATGAACCAATAAAAGCCATTCAGGTTAACCATATGCTGAACAGTTAAACCACGCAAAATTGTAAAGTCTCTGATCAGTAATCCAACTGGATTCCATTCAACTCCAAAAAGGATGGATTCCCTTAAGCCACAAATATCCTTTTAGTTACTTCTGGAATTGTTTTGGATATTAGTACTTTGAATACACATTTTTTGAGAACATCAATGCAGTTGGTCTTTCCAAAATGTTATCATTGCTCTTGATTACTAAAATATATTTCTAGATATTTCATTGAAATTGCTGATTTAAAAAAACTATCATTCGTCCGTGCATTTATCAGAGAACATTTATCAGAGAACTTTGGCAAGTGAGAGTTTGCTGATCAGTATGAGAGGAAAGAAAAGCCAGTACATACCAGTTGTGCACCATGAGTTTCTGCACAGCCAGAAGGGCGTTGTAGCGAACCTGCTGGTCCTCATGGTGCATGTGGTTCATGACCAGCTGCTTCCCACCAAGCTGTTCAATGACCCTGCAGAACAGAAGCCACTTTGTGAAGATGCTGCAATTCCTTGCTAACTCACGATGAGAGTCGGCAGAGAACCCATATACCAAAGTGCCAGTGGGTTTTAAAGAGAAAAGTTACAATATAGGTGAGTAAACCAACACATCTTTTTCCATACCATTTTTTCTAAATCACAGATTTAACATATTCAAGTATTTTCTCTCTTGAATTCCTACTGGGGAATCCAGCTGTTATTCTCATTTCCTAATCCAGGCAAGTATCATCTACCTGGATACCTCACAGATTATTATAGCATTCTAGAGTACAGTTTTCTAAGTTGTTGAGTATTAAAACTGATTACCAGTATTTCTGGCCTGCTTAAAAGCAGTATACTGAACACCACCTAATGTCTGTAACTATCAGATCAGTATAAAATCCACCAGTTGCTATGCTGTGAGCAAGGCTCAGATGCCAACAGCAGGGAACACAGGGTTAAAAAAACACCTAACAGAAGTCATGTTAATTTCCTGAAAAAGACTTGATTTATAAGATATCTGCCCTTTCTTATAATGATGAAAGATGCCACATGACCTCCTGGCCAGTGAAACAGAGGAGAAAATTCCTACTGTCAAGAGCACCAAGGTGACTGACAACTAACACTGCTTTCTATCATTGTGTCCCGTAACACCCTGAAAAATCCAGTTATTACACATGCAAAAGTGAAGCAAAAATGGTGATTTGCTTCATGAATAGAAAGAGGTTCTTAAAAGAGTGCAGCTGTGGCTAGAGCTATGGAGGTTCTTAACCAGCCCAGCAGTGTGGAGTCTCCAGCCCACACCATCTGGTGGGCACCACCACCACGACTACACAGTCAGCAATAACGCAGGAGGGGCTTTGGTGCTTGCAGACAGTCTCAAGGACGGGTGGATGGGAGTCAAGAGTGAGAGAGAGAGGCTTTTATCTGTATACCTTTTTATATTTTATTTTTAAAGCATCTTTTTTTAAAAAATGTATTGAATTGAGGGGAAAAGTACAGTATAAATACCCAAACATCAGTTGAGTGCTTGTTATGCGCCAAGTACTGTGCTTTAAAACATTACTTTATCTAACATCAGCTCTGCTCATTATTGGATAGGTTACATTAAGTCATTTAACCTAGTAAACTCCTTCATGGCAAGTGAGGGGAACAAAGACACCTCCTTCATGGCATTGCTGTGAAGACCAAAGGCCATAAAGCCCAGGTCCCTGAAATATGGTACGCCCATGTCTGCTGTTTGCTATAATGATAATGACATGGGTGATGGTGATGGTGGTTGAGGACACAGGGGCTGCTCCCCTTCAATCCATTCTCCTCAAAGCAATCTTTCCAAAAATCTGAATTATCACTTTACCTGCTTAAAACAATGGCTGACTGGGTCCTGTGACTTGGAGTCACAGTCACACACCTTTGCTCTCTGCACTCTGACTCCCTGGCCTTCTTTCAGGTCCTTCAACCACAGGCTCTTGGCACATGCCATTTTCTCTCCCAGAAGCTTTCCCACTTCATATAACATCCCACTATATAAAGATAACTTCTATTCACCTTTAAGATCTTGCCTCAATTGTCACTTTCTCAGAGAAGCCTTCTCTCTGCCCAAATTAATCCCTCGAATATGCCCTTTCATGGCACTACGTATCTTTCCTTCCTTGTACTCATCTGAGCTGCAATTTTATACCTGAATGACTTTATAAACTATTAAATTTGTCTTCCTCATTATACAAGAAGATCCATGAAGGACAAACTATGCATGGTGTTGCTTACCCTATGTTCCCAGGACTCAAAACAGAAAGTCCTCACCAAACATCTATTAACTAGATTATTATATTTTCTTAATATGTACTACATTAATAACAATATCTATTACCATCTAGTTTATTTTTGTCAAAATGACATCATTAAAGGACAAATAAGCCTTCAAAAAAGAAGCAAAGTAGCAAAACTGCCAAATGATAACCCTCCCTCAATTGCTATTAATAGAATCCTGATAGCGAACATTTACACAGCACTTACTATCTGCCAGTTGTTCATCTTTGCACTTCCCATTATTAACTCTTTCAAGAGTTTTAAGTAGCACAGAAATCAGTTGCTTTCTTATATACTAACAATGAAAATATGGAAAGGGAAATTAGAGAATCCATTCCGTTTACAATAGCACCAAGAACTATAAGATACCTTGGAATAAATCTACCCAAAGAAGTAAAGGATCTGTACTC
>CM052900.1:65355542-65365714 GCA_028534135.1 Potos flavus | reverse complement strand
ATTATCCATTGTCACACTAGAAAATATTGATCTGCCTAAATGGATGATTTAACTAGACATCAGTTTACCTAACATTTTTGTAATCATGTTAATTTTGTGGAACACATACACATGGGATGATGATAATAATGTGGAATTCCTTCTGCCTCAGTATCACTGAGATGCCAAATCAGTAGATATCAGACACTAAAGTGAATCTGTGAGACAACATCACATAAAGAATTTATAAAGAACTCTAATAATTTTTAATCCCCTTGGGGAATTCTATGTCAAATATTAAAGAATCCAGGAAGGGGAAGGATGATTTGTATGTACTCTATGGAACGTGATGAACCACATGGTAGGTCCGTCCCCAGCAGAAAAGAAAAAGGTGGTGATGGCTTCCAACCCCATGCCAAGGAAACCACACACAGAGACAAGCACGTATTCCCTGCAGTGGCCCAAGCCTGAGAGGTCATGGTAATCCATAGCACCAAAGTAGAGGGAGCTGCGTCAGGATAAGCCGACATTCCCAGAGGCTGGGGGTGCAAAGAGTGGCACCATAAGCCAAATGAAACACAACAGTTGCTCACCCCAGCCCAGGAGAGCTGCGGTGAATGGCCCAGAAGAGGTACCTCCAATAAACCCAAAAAGGTGCTCCAAAGAGAAATTATCAGCTTCAGACATCTACCAAGGTGGGAAAACATAAAGCAGCCATCAATAATACCAAGTAAAAAAATCCCTGCTTCTCCCTGTCACCTCCTCCTTCCCCATTCACCAGCCTCAGAAAGACTGAGGCAACAGTAGGTAAGCTCAGGGAAACAGTGCCAGGAAGAGAAAGGACCGTAGGCCTGCACCTGCTGAGGGCATCACAGATAAAAGAGAGAAGTCCTACTTTTGAATAAGTAGCATGAAGGACTACCAAATGTCTTCAACCAAATCATTTTTGTGATTTAAAATGATCATAGGGCTGTGAGGGGAAAAGTAACATAACCCACTTACGTTTTCATCCAAAGGCATGAAAAGATTATCATCCCTGAATAAGTTTTAAAGGAGTCTCAGGGAACAAATCTAAAGACATTCTTATTTTACCACGACCTCTTATTCAACCAACCAATCTGGTATTAGTATGTATGAGCTACTTTGGGGGGGTTGGCACGGCTGGCTTCTTACTCCTGCTAGTTAAGGTAACACCCCTGTCTTCCCCTGCCCTTGCCTACTCCTCCCAGGGGGGACTTCTGTGCATGGTGAGTTTGCAAGCAGGAATCCATGACACACACATCCACTTTTCTCTTCCACACTGGTTCAGTGCCACTTGGGGCTAATGGGTTCAGTAATAGGAAGGCCATCTGTCTATTACTGACTTTCTCAGGGAAGATTCTATTTTGGCCTCTATCTGTTATCTCCTTTGTCAAGTTTCTCAATAGTCTGGAATTCAGGCAAGTAGGAAGGGAATTATTTATTGGGCCCCATCTGGATCCTCCAACACATGGAAAATACAGCCGATTCTCATTATTTATGATGGCTGTGTTCTATAAAGTCACCATGAATGCTGATTTAGTGTATACTGAGATTCCTAGGGGAAATACGTTCCTGCAAGCCTCTGGTCGTGACATTCCCAAAACTTGTCGTACACAGCCTTGTTTTACATGTTTCTGTTTAAAGACAACTTAATGTCTATTATTGATTCATCAACAATGAACTCATAGCCAATAGCACCATAACTCATGCCGGAATGAGGCTTCTCTAACACATGCATTTCCTCCATAAGGTACAGCCCAGCCTTCTTGTGCTCAGGACACCAGACAACACTTAAGCTTGGGGGCCATTTTACACAATGAAATCACCAAGAAAAAGCACAAAAATGCAAAAAACATGGCACTAAACAAGTCTCAAAAAGGGCACCAGTTTATAGTACAACAGCTAAGACAAGAAGGCAGAGCACTGCCTTGTTTGACTTCAGCTGTGTGCCCAGCAACTCAAATTTTCCTCTGCCCTGCATGTGTCAACAAATGATCTTGAAAGCATGAATATTAATTTAGGGATTATACATAAATTTTAACAGAGAAAGTCACAAATACAGAACCCATAAAAAATGA
The DNA here is from genome assembly GCA_028534135.1 of Potos flavus. Lineage (NCBI taxonomy): Eukaryota > Metazoa > Chordata > Mammalia > Carnivora > Procyonidae > Potos > Potos flavus. Next base: position 65,363,636 of record CM052900.1, on the reverse strand, counting down.
GGATTAACTGTACATGAATAAATACAATCTTAAAAAACCACCATCATATGTGTAAAATATGATGGATTTAAAAATCAGAGATCACATATCATTTATAACAACAACAACAGCATTTCATACATGCCGGGCACAATGCTTAACATATTTTTTACCTCATGTAATCTTCACAACAAATGTGCTGCCTACCCCTCTATACACTGGTGTTTTTGACATTTTAAGCCCTTAACCCTTATACTATCTTCATATTACCAGCAGCGAGTAAATTTTAAAGAATTTTGCTTTTAATAATTTACATTATTTTATTTATTCATTAAGGCTTCATTTTCAAACTCCAGAGATTCCAACAGATCTCACAGAGGGATGGACAATCTCCACTCCACTGAAACCCAGTGCTATAAAATGAAAAGACATTTCCTGTCTTCTAAATTTAATTGAAACACCAATTACTTTCAGATTATACAGATGTCCAAAATCATTGATGCTTGAAAAAATAGTGAGAAAAGAATCTTCCCAGTTAGTATATTAATACAAGATATCATTAACACAAGACATCATTAAAAAGATAGGAAAGTTTGATGATTTAATTTAGAACTAGATCTGAGTACCTTGTTCATAAGCTATTGTCTAATGGGGGAAAACTTGCTAACTGTATTCTAAAGCAAATTCAGTCACTAGCACATGAGGCTTTAAAGACCTGCAGTATTTAACAAGCTCAGTACTAGCAAGAACTTTTTTTTTTTAAGAGACTGAGAGAGAGGCGGGGAGAGAGTGAGAGCATACACACAAGTACATGAGGAGGGGAGGATCAGAGGGCGAAGACTCTCCACTGATCAGGAAGCCTGATGTGAGGCTCAATCCCAGGACCCCCGGATCATGACCCGAGCCAAAAGCAGATGCCCAACCGACTGAGCCACCCAGGCGCCCCCTGGCAAGAACTTTTAAGGAATGTGCAGCTGGTGAAACACAGAAATGTAATTTTAGAGTAAACTTTAAATATCCTAAAAAGCACAGCACTATTTTTGTTTGTTCTAAAGGTCTTTTCCTCTCTTAATGTAATTCTACAATATATAATATAGTTACATAAAATATCTTGATAAGGATTCTACCGTTTAGTATACTACTCATGGCTAATGAAATTATATCACACTATAACACATTATAATATATTATGATTCCACAACATATTGCTAAAAATGGTTAAGTTGCATGTATGATTCCATTTGAAACAACGCACCCTCTAGAGTCTGTAAGTTTAATAACACAGAAATCACTATTTTGTTCACTATTTTGTATTATTCCATTTTGCTCTCCTTAAAGAAGGTCATTAACATTTTCAAAAACAAAAATATTTTAGGAGAATATTTACCACGTTTCTAAATGGAAAGTTCTTTCAAAGTGGAAGAAAACACAAAGGTTTTCACTGGAATGTAAGCTTCATGAGACAATACTCAGAATGGTGCCCAGCACACAGTAGATGTCAAATAGAGCCTTAATGCCTAGTGAATTAATGAATTTCACCATATGGTAACTGAAACTTACATGATAAAAATTTTATGAAAAAAAAATGAGGTAAACAGCAAACTTTAAAAATGTCTATCTCATATGTAGCAGCCAAATTCCCAATAAGTCACATAAATAATCAAAGTACAAAAAAAAAAAAAAAGTACAAATTAAAAGTACCAGGTACCGGTTTCCCCTGTGAGAGTTTAAAAAGAAATGGTAACATTGCTGCAGAAAACGTGGTGGAGATGCTATTCTCACACATTGCTGCTTGGAGCTTGAAGTCCTCTCTATTTAATAATTTTTTAAAATCTCAGAAGTACTTATATACTTTCTCTCAGTGAATGTATTTAAGGGACCAGAAAAAAAAAAAATAGGAAATTTCTGTAAAGACATTCACTCTGTTTTTATAATAATGAAAAACTGGAAACACATCAAATGGCCACTAGTAAGATTTGAGCACATTGGAATACATTTATCTATAGGCAGCACTAACATACTTTTTAAAATTTGTAGATGGGAAATTTCTGTGAAAAATGAATAAAAATAGGAGATAAAATAGGAGATATTATATGATCAATATTCTGGAAGAAAAAAAAATGTATGTGTAGAGGAAAAGACCTGAAAATAAATAAACCATTACTTTTACTTCAAAACTAGTCCTGTTTTTATTATTCTTTTCTGTATTTTTCAAGTTTTCCATAGTAAGCATGTTACTTTTCATGATAACTCTTAGAAAAGATAAATGAATTGGGTTTGACTGATAAAAAGTTAATGCCACTAACAAAACAAGTTATTAATTTTTTTAAAAGATTTTATTTATTTATTTGACAGAGAGAGAGAGAGATCACAAGTAGGCAGAGAGGCAGGTAGAGAGAGAGGGGGAAGCAGGCTCCCTGCTGAGCAGAGAGCCCGATGCGGGGTTCGATCCCAGGACCCTGAGATCATGACCTGAGCCGAAGGCAGAGGCTTTAACCCACTGAGCCACCCAGGTGCCCCAAGTTATTAATTTTTATTTGTACGTGCTATGCTAGGCTTTGTACAAAGGGAAAGAGATATTTACCTCATATAAAAGTGTGCATTTTAAGAGAACAAGCAGGAATTCTTTTGATAGCTCCTTCTCTTAACATTTACTATGCCCTACTGTGGTAAAAGACATGCCTAGTCAGATATAGTTCCTCTTTTTGAGAGCTCAGAGACCAGTTTCAGTGGGGAGAGGGGACATAAGGAGGCTATCATTATGTACAAGCTGAAAAGGGCTAGGGATATATATACCAAACACTGGAAGCACAGAAAATTTGACAGATACTATGTTTTGTTTTAATGGCAATATACTGGTTTGCCAGAGAAAAAGAAGAATTTTTGTTATCAGTTGGTATTTTTACTTGAAGAGCTAGAAACTTGACTACCTAATTAAGACAGTGAAAGAATCCCTGAAAGGCAAGTACAGCTTGGAAAGCTGGGGAGCCAAGCGTGAATGCTGTTTAAACTGAATCACAAGCAAGAAACCGAATTAGCAGTCCAGCAAGCGTGCTACTGGGACAAAGCACAGAACCTTAAGTTTCCTCTGCTCGTCCATGGAGCCCAGCCACGGCTGCTGCCTAAAGGCAATGTCTGCTTTACCCACTTCCCTCCACCCCTCATTCCTGCCGGAACTCTGGGGCAGAGAGATCTGATTCGCTGAGCGAGGCTATAAGCATGTGACTGGAAGCAGAGGAGCTTAGGAAAGTATGCTGCTAGCATTTTTATTTTCTACAATGAAAGGGAGCACATGCCATGGAAGGTGGGAATTCCTTGAATATAGGAAGACTGTTTAGATGTTGCACTCCTTAAAAAAAAAAAAAAAAGATAAACGTTCGCTAAGGTATTCCGGGCAGAGAGAGGGTGGTGTACTTGCACAAGCCCTAGGGGGGTTTGATGTGGCTCTGAGGTTGCTGTTGCAATGTTCTGCTGCTTGGAACAATGTTCACTACACCGTTTGCACCAGTGAGTTATGCATGCAAAGGGGGAAAGCTCTCCTTGGGACAACTCTCAGGCACTAGTCATCGAAGTGTGATTTCTGGGTGTTCGGCAGGGCCACAGGTAGTCTTGTGCTTTCCAAGGACAAAGCAATGGAACAGTTTTATTCACATCCCATCATACACATTTGAAAAATAAGATTAATGAGTGGTATTTGTTTCCTGGAAATCATATCACAATCTTAAAGGCTGTGGGTCCTTCGCGAGAACTAAACTGGCAAGTATTCGTGACAGAATAAATTCATTTGGATAGTTTGCTTTCATCTTATTTGTATTTATTGAGGACAATTATTAAATTTGTGGTTTGCGGGGGCACCTGGGTGGCTCAGTCATTAAGCATCTGCCTTCAGCTCAGGTCATGATCCCAGCATCCTGGGATGGAGCCCCACATCGGGTTCCCTGCTCAGCGGGGAGCCTGCTTCTCCCTCTCCAGCTCCCCCTGCTTGTGTTCCCTCTCTTGCTCTTTCTCTCTCTCTGCCATAAATAAATAAAATCTTTAAAAATAAATAAATAAATAAATAAATTTTCGGTTTGGGAGAAGTTACTGTTATGTTATGCTCTCCACCTGAATTTACAAAAACAAGTTACTGAATCAAAAGGGTTTCTTTAAACTACAAAAGGAGTCATGAAAGTAACAACAAATATGTAAAATAGTGAACAGAACTCTATTTTGAATATCATATGTAAATCTGCACACCAAGACAAATCTCAGTGTGATGAAAGAGAATGACAGATAGAAAATATGGTATCGCTATCTAAATATTTATCACTGGACCAGCAATACATTCACCTGTAATCTCCAAAACATTTCTGATACGAAACTTTGTTAACTGATCGATTTTACTGTTTGAGATGGAGAAAGGGACAAAATTCAAAAGGAGACAACATTCTGACATGCCTGCTGTGTGATGAGGAGTGCAAATCATTCCCAAGAAACTTGTAAAAAGAAAAAAGTTCAGCACAAGAACACTATGTTCTTAGAGAAAGCCAATTTTCCTTATTAAGTAATGTTTAAAATCACATGATATCAAAAACTACAGTGGAGAAGAGTACAGTTGAGCCTTGAACAACATGGGGGTGGAGGAGGTTAGGGACACCAACCTCCCACACAGTTAAAATCCACATATAATTTTTAACTCCCCCATAAGTTAAGTACTAAAAGCCTACTGTTGACCAGAAGTCTTACCAGTAACATAAACAGTCAATTAGCACATATTTTGTATGTTACATCATATACTATATTCTTACAATAAAGTAAACTAAAGAAAAGGAATTGTTATTAAGAAAATCATAAGACAAAATATATTTACAGTACTGTATTATAAAAAAATCCACATATAAGTGGACCCACACAGTTCAAACCAGTGTCGTTCAAGGGTCAACTGCAACTGCTATCGTGCAGGATAGCAAATACTTAACAAATGCACAAAATTACTCATTTAACTGGTACTTACTATGTGTTAAGCGCTGTTTAAAGCACGTTACATATGAATTCATTTAGTTTTCACATTTACAGAGGAGGAAACTGTGGCACAGAAAGGCTATATGCCAAGGTCACACAGTTACCAGGTGGCAGGGCTGGGATTTGGACCTAAGAAGGCAAGTTTACTCTGCGCACTTAACCACTGTGTAATTTGTACTGATGACTGTGGTGCCCATTAGCTATTAGCATACGTACTGTGCACGTATGGAGGAGATACTCCTGGTATCACTGGAGTATAGGTATAATGTGGACAAGAAGTTGTTGGACTTAGTATTGACAGAGGACTAGTTACGTATAGCAGGGAGAGTTAGTGCTACATGGATAAAGAGATTAACTCAATTGGACCAACAATGTACCTGTCTACTAATCATCTTGTTAGTGTTAAAAGAAACGCAAGTATGAATTTGATCAAGTTATAAGAACTGAGTGAAGAAAAACATGGGGGAGCATAAGACTGCCCTTCCAAACAGAAACATGTCATTCTTTTTTTAGGGGGGGGAAACTTATTCACTTTGTTTGCTCACATTATTTTTCCTCAAGTAGTAGGAAAGGATAATTATTGGTTTCCTCAGTATTGATGCATAAGACAGCACTTTCAGTGATAATACCAGTAAAGATCCTTCCATTATCCTAAGCAACTTAGTAATACTGTCATCAGCTTGAACAGGTTAAAAAATATCGACATCAGGGCGCTTGAGTGGCTTGGTCGGTTAAGCATCCGACTCTTGATTTCAGCTCAAGATCTCAGGGTTGTGAGACCAAGCCCAACATCAGGCTCTGCACTCAGCGCGGAGTCTGCTTGTTCCTCTCCCTTTGTTCTTCCCCCCTTGCGTTTTCTCTCTCTCTCTCTCCAAATAAATAAATAAATAATCTTTAAAAAAAAAAGGAAGAATATCGGGACACCGGGGTGGTTCAGTCAGTTAAGTGGCTGCCTTCCACTCAGGTCATGATCTCAGGGTCCTGGGATCAAGTCCCACGTTTGGCTCCTTGCTCAGTGGGAAGCCTACTTCTCCATCTACCTGCCACACCCCCGGCTTGTACTCTGTCTCTGTCTCTCACTCTCTCTCTCTCTGACAAATAAATAAATAAATAAAATCTTAAAAAAAAAAAGAATATCGACATCAAATTTAACATACCAATATAATTTTTTAGGGTGACTGATCTGTGATGAAAATAGATATATCACAGAAAGTTTTCATTTTTTCCAAATCTAAATGTTTTTATTTATGGAGGAAAAAAATTATGAGGACTACAGTTAAAAACCACATCCACAAGCTACAACTGAATTTAAAGAAATACTTTTATATGGCCAAATGCAACCACAAAATAGACTGGGAATTGTTTTGCCTCTGTCTCACAAGGCAACGTTCAATTTCCCTGCTTTTACATGGAATGGCCCATCAACTCAATATATGATGAACTGTTAAAGCAGGTTTCAGGGAGAAATCCTTCTGAGTCCACATATGATCTGAACATCCAGAACTATCTATAAGAGGTTTTAAACTGTTGTAGCCATTCCTGCAAATTTATTGTAGTGAGTTAACATTTTTTTAATTTTAGTAGAAATAAAAAATAAAAAAAGAAAGTGAATAGAGAACTTGACTTATGCATGACTCAAGCATTCTGTTCTTGATACCTTGGTAAAAGATCATGAACAAAATAATTCCCATAACTGACACGAAAGAGTTATCATTACTTTAAACTATAATTAAATTTTTGGAGTATTAATTTTATTAACGTTTATTTCAAATTGTGGGTCTGCAAAGCCACCAACAGTCTATTCATTAAGTTTGAGAAACGTTCTTATGTGAGAAGATGTGGGAATAACTTCACAGAGAGAATGAGAGTCTTCGAGGGACTATGTGATGAGGAGAAAATAATTTGAAAATATATTTTGAAGAAGAAAGAACAGAAGACCGTACAGAAATTAAGTTACTCTGAGATAATACTGGTGAGTGGCTTCAAAAAGGAATAGAATATACTGGTCCATGGATCCATGTAAGCCACTGGAAGGACAAAGAAAAATAGCATTGCCAGAGTCGCAGGCAGGAATGAATAAATGAATGAATGAATGAATGAATAAATAACTGTTTTAGGAAGTGTTTTAGCACTGAGGATTGATTCAGTGTATGATACCAGCAATGTGTAATCTGGAGAAGTTAAGCATGGTGTCCAAAATAATCCTTAACTGGGGGAGACAGCTAAGAGGGGAGAAAAGAAGGGATGTGGCAGAACTGGATGATGTGAAGGCATAACAGGCTTCTGATTAATAGTAGATATGGTGTAAACAGTGTATCTATAAGACACATTTGAAGCACTAGCTGGTTCATGATGTTGGTAACAAGTCAGTACTATAAGAAAGTAAATTCTTACATAAGCTTTTCACCACTTTTATGATTTTAGAATGAGGATATTTTATCTATAGTTGTTTTTTCCCTTTCTGAAAGTACTATAAATAAGCCGTTATATAACTATGAAGGATTCACCTATCATCTCTCTGTTTTTCATGTTAAACACATCTTAGATGGGCTAGGGACCTGGGTTATTAGCTATATTTATATAAAAGCAAAGTTTGTCTTTGTCTTATCTGAAGATTTTCAATTTTTCATAATAAAATAGGCTATTTTTAGGCTAAAATTAGCAAGTAGGGAAATGACACATGTTGGCAAGGATGCGGAGAAAGGGGAACCCTCCTACACTGTTGGTGAGAATGCAAGCTAGTACAGCCACTCTGGAAAACAGTATGGAGGTTCCTCAAAAAGTTGAAAATAGAGCTACCCTATGACCCAGCAATCGCACTACTGGGTATTTACCCTAAAGATACAAATGTAGTGATCCAAAGGGGCACGTGTACCTGAATGTTTATAGCAGCAATGTCCACAATAGCCAAACTATGGAAAGAACCTAGATGTCCAACAACAGATGAATGAATAAAGATGTGGTATATATACAATGGAATACTATGCAGCCATCAAGAGAAATGAAATCTTGCCATTTGCAACGACATGGATGGAACTAGAGGGTATTATGCTAAGCGAAGTAAGTAAATCAGACAAAGACAATTATCATATGATCTCTGTGATATGAAGAATT
>CM052900.1:65344633-65355442 GCA_028534135.1 Potos flavus | reverse complement strand
TGAGATACCACCTTAGACCAGTTAGAATGGCAAAAATCGACAAGGCAAAAAACAACAAATGTTGGAGAGGATGTGGAGAGAGGGGAGCCCTCTTACACTGCTGGTAGGAATGCAAGCTGGTATAGCCACTTTGGAAAACAGTGTGTAGATTCCTCAAAAAGTTAAAAATAGAGCTACCCTATGACCCAGAAATTGCACTACTGGGTGTTTACCCAAAGATACAGATGTAGTGATAAGAAGGGCTACATGCATCCCAATGTTCATAGCAGCAATGTCCAGAATAGCCAAACTGTGGAAAGAGCCAAGATGCCCTTCAACAGATGAATGGATAAAGAAGATGTGGTCCATCTATACAATGGAATATTACTCAGCTATCAAAAAGGATGAATACCCAAACTTTTGCATGAACATGGATGGGACTGGAGGAGATTACACTAAGTGAAATAAGTCAAGCAGAGAAAGTCAATTATCATATGGTTTCACTTACTTGTGAAACATAAGGAATAGCATAGAGGACATAGGAGAAAGAAGGGAAAAATGAAGGGGGGGAAACCATAGGGGGAGATGAACCATGAGAGACTATGGTCTCCAAGAAACAAACTGAGGGTTTTGGAGGGGAGAGGGGTAGGGATGGGTTAGCCTGGTGATGGGTATTAAGGAGGGCACTTATTGCATGAAACACTGGGTGTTATACACAAACAATGAATCATGGAACACTACATCAAAAACTAATGATGTACTGTATGGTGACTAACATAACATTAAAAAAAAAAAAAAAAAGACCAGTAACGAAGGTTTGCTGGGTCGGAATGAAAACATCCTGCAGTTCAAACACTGAGTGATTCTAGCTACACTCAAGAATTTTCTACTTTTCCTGAAGTAGGTACCAGTATCCTAAGTAGTTTCCCATATGGCATTTGCCTAATGTTCTCTCATTTTCCCTCCAGAAGAGAGGCATTTTGCACAATTACCCATCATATGGAGTTCAGAAATGTTCATGCTCATTATTCTCACCCAGAAGTAGTACAAGAGAAACTCTTCACTCCAAAGGGACATGAACAACAACCTCTTCTCATTTCTGAGAACAAAGGTAGGCTACCCCTTACCAACCCCAAGACTACTTCTCCATGTAGCAGTGTCAATCCTGACAATTCAGTACATGATCCATGTGATATTCCACAGCCCTGGCAAATTCTGCTCCAGATGAAACTGTCATAATTTTGGAAGTGGCCTTTACCAAGGTCCACCAATACAAAGCAGCCTGAGTTACTATAGATAAATCAGATCTAGAAAAAACAAGGTGAAGATCAAAAATAATATAGATCAGAGATACTTGGAAAGAAAAGATAATTTCTCTGCTTGAAGAGATGCATCTGGATCCAGTCACTGACATGATGTTTTATAATGTTTAAATATTATACACTATAAGGAGAAGAGGAAGTTATGAAGTAATTGTGGAACTTTAAAGTATACATTTACTTCTGTGGCTCTGCCAATTTTTCCTCACATTCCAAGATGTTCTGGGCTTACTTGACACTGTTTTATAATAAATATGATTAATACTGTCATGTCTTCCTTATAGACAGTTTTGATGAATATAAAATATCCACATTAGTAATAGTAAAACTAGCTAATACTTATCGAGTACTTACTGTGTGCCTCCTGGCACAACTCTAATCACTGTATTGGGTTAACTCATTTAATCCTCACATCAGCCTCAGGAGAAAGGAATATGACTATCATCCCAATTTTATACATTAGGAAACCAACTAGCAAGTGAAACAGCAACAATTCACACCAAGGCACTATGTACTTCTGCTCTTCCAAATAACAGAAAACAGCCCTTTTCTACCTTTAATGTTTTCTCCCTTGATATAATATTGGTACGCTGATTTCTTATTTTTCCCAAAAAAGCCTAACTTTTCATTGTTGATGTATCTAAATGATTTTAAATTATGTGGCTACTATCACCATGTCTGTAAAGTCTTTTTTTTTTCTTCTTTTTCTTCCCCAAATACTTTTTTTATTTTAATATTTTATTTATTTATTTGACAGAGAGAGAGAGATCACAAGTAGGCAGAGAGGCAGGCAGAGAGAGAGGGGGAAGCAGGCTCCCCGCCGAGCAGAGAGCCCGACACAGGACTCGATCTCAGGACCCTGAGATCATGACCTGAGCCGAAGGCAGAGGCTTTAACCCACTGAGCCACCCAGGCACCCCTATAAAGTCTTATCTGTCTCATCCCACATGGACTTCCTCTCTTTTCAATACTCTGAAATACATAATTCTATCACTATACATCTACTATAATTTTTCTTTACAGGTATTATATTTTCTTCAATACTGTGAATCTAAGAAGAGAATTTAAGATCCTCTCTCTCCCTCTCTCTCTGCCCCTCCCCGCCATGCACATGTATGCACTCGGCTCTCTCTCTCCGAAGTAAGTAAATCTTTAAAAAATAATAACAATAGGGGTGCCTGAGTGGCTCAGTCGGTTGGGCAGCTGCCTTTGGCTCAGACTGTGGTCTCCAGGTCCTGGGATTAGCATCAGGCTCCCTGCTTGGAAGGCTCCAGTGGGGAGCCTGCTTCTCCCTCTCCCTCCACCCCTCCCCGCTCAGCTTGTGCTTGATTTCTCTCTGTCTCTCTCTTTCAAATAAATAAAATCTTTTTTAAAAATTTTTAAAAATAATAATAATAATGTCTCATCGTCTCTGTAACTACTAGTAGTAGTAGAAAAATAACCAGTGCTCACAAAATGGCTACTGAATTAAAATCATACAAACCAAAGAAAATCCTGAATGTGAAACTTCTAACGTGATCTCCCTGGCCATCACACAATAGTATTAAGTTGTACTGATACTTTTATACTACCCATTTTTAATTGGGTTTATTATAATTCCCCATATTATGGGCATCTTGATTTCACTTATTCCATTAGTCCCTCTGCTAAACTACTTTTCCCTTACCGTTTGCCTCGTGGATAATGCCGCACATATTCTCCAACATCATGAGCAGCAACAGCTAAGACTTGTGGATCATCTGACACCTCCAGAAGTTTTGTCAAAATTCTGAAATAAATTTAATCCAAAGAGAGATTGATTTCTAGTTGTTCTAAAGGGCACAGCAGAGCACAGCATATTTGCAGGTATCTCCTGAAAATAGACATTTACCAATATATTTTCTACAGCTCTTACTATTACACATAATGTATTACATATAAGTTAGCAGTTTTCAAATCTTTACACATATATGCCAGGTTACTTTTAGATTCATAATGTATACCACACACAATCCCCAAAATATCAGGAACTCCCTTTCCTGCTCTCTCAAAAAAAGACAACCAGAATGTGAGTTAGTGTTATTTTAATATACAGTTACCAGTGAATCCTTGCCAATTATATTTTGAAGATTAATCATTTGTAAGCCTTTTGTTAGTATTAATAAGTTACTTTAAGCTGTGATCAAGATGGAACATGAGCCCTGAGCACAGACATTCCCTGCCCCCCTCTTTCCCACCTTCTTTCTCACTCCAAGTCCCAGGAAGAACTTGAACCTGAACTTCACAAGTAAAACAATGCAAAACAGCAAGGAAATGTTTCTGAGAAGATGGGCACCCAAAGTCACAATCCTGGTTCCCTTGCTGTCCTTTCTCCACAGCAACTGCACAGGCAGAAAGAAACCACTGCAGGAGACTGACAGTGTTTCTGAGAACAGGAGCCAACCAAATGCAGAGAAGGCTCCCTTCTGCTGGGAGCTGAAGCCTTGACCACAGATTTCTGCTTCTAAATGACCTTCAGGAAAAGGGTTCGTTTCACCCAGGGGCGCATGTTTCCTCAGGAGTAAAGGAAAAGAGGGAAATGTGCTACCCAGAATCCAATGCAGTGGGAGAGAGAGCCTTCAGCAGGAGTGTGAGGGAGATCACTCAAGGAACAGATCATTCCTGTTTTATTTAAACTGCTCAAGGGCACAGAAATAGAAAACTCAACTCATTCCACAAACAGAACATAACTAGGATAACCAAACAGAATGAGTAATTATTTTAATTGCCAGACGGAAGACTAACATATAAAAAAAACTGATTTCTAATATGCCAGCAACAGCCACTCACTTAGACACAGATAAATGAAAACCTTACACAACTAGCTAATTCGACCAGTAGAATACTGAGAGAATATCTTTTCAGTTCTCAGCTCAAATATCACCTCTTGCTTAAGAGTCTCTGATCCCAAGATAATACCCTCCCCCTCGTCACCTTCTATCCCCATTTCTTGATTCATTTTTCTTCACAGGACTCATCACCACCAGCCATGGTATTATGTAGTTTCTTGGCTATCTGTTTAGTCTCTCTCTCCAAAATACAATGTAAGCTTAACAACAATAAGAACTTAATTTTATTTGCCATTGTGTCTGCAACACCTAGAACAGTACTGACCATACAACAGATGCTAAATAAACACTCGCTGGAAAAAATGAATACACAATTTAAGTATAAAATGGTGATGCCGCCAATTGGGAAAAACAATGTGATAGCTCCTAATTTAAAATGCACAGACCCTTTGATCCAGCAATTCTACTTCTAGGAATTTAACCTACAGAAATACCTTCACATTTCCACAAAGATAATCTGTGTACACTAGCTTAAAAAATGACTAAGAGAAAGGTTAGAGGGTCGAGTCCACATGCAAGAGTTAGGCTTTTCCCTTCATTTCTTCTTCCATGCTGGCGGCACCTGCTTTGTCCTCTGTAACACCAACTATGTCATGTACAAAGCAGTTTCACATTCACCATTTTATCAAAATCCCTACAACTTAGGATTATTGGTTCTTCCTATTTCATGGAGAGGTAACACCAGAGGCTCAGTGAAATAAAGTGGCCCAGTTAAAAAAAAAATAGATTTCAAATTTTAAAAAATAATAAAACTAAGTCATTTTAACAGACCCCAAGCCATAATAAGTGAAAAACACAAGTCACAGACTAACATATTTGACGGGACATGTATAAATAATTCTACATAAAGATGCAGATACAGGTATGTCTATGTCTATGAATGAGAGAACACTGGACAGTGTATCACATGACTCTGGTTACCACTGGGGAAGACTTTGAGAGAGAACAGCAGTGAAGAAACCTTTTCACTTTACTTCTGTATGCCTTCAAGAGTACTTAAATGACTTGGCCCAGGCTGTTCGATATAACTTAGAATTCAAAAATTCAGCACACATATGTTTTCTTAAAGTTACTTAATTTTACTAAGATGCTCAAGAGGTTACTATCCCGTAGAATTTCTAATTTTATTTTTTTATTTAAATTCAATTAGCCAACAGATAGCATATCATTAGTTTCAGATGTAGTGTTCAATAATTCATCAGTTGCACATAACACCCAGTCCTCATCACATCACGTGCCCTCCTTAATGCCCATCACCCAATTACCCCATTGCCACCACCCTCCTTCCCTCCAGCAACCTTCAGTTTGTTTCCTATTGTTAAGAGTCTCTCATGGTTTTTCTCCCTCTCTGATGACTTCCCATTCAGTTTTCCCTCCCTCCCTATGATACTCTGGGCTGTTTCTTATATTCCATATTTGAGTGGAATATGATTGTTTTTCTCTTATTGACTTATTTTGCTCAGCATAATACCCTCCAGTTCCATCCACATTGATGTAAATGAGAAGTATCCATCCTTTCTGATGGCTGAGTAATATTCCATTGTATATATATATATACCCCATTTTCTTTATCCATTCATCTGTGGATGGATATCACTTGGCATCAGGGAAATACAAATCAAAACCACAATGAGATACCACCTCATTCAGTTAGAATGGCTAAAATTGTCAAGTCAGGAAACAATAATTGTTGGTGAGGATGTGGAGAAAGGGGAACCCTCTTAGACTCTTGGTAGAAATGCAATCTGGTACAGCCACTCTGGAAAACAGTATGGAAGTTCTTCAAGAAGTTAAAAATAGAGCTACCCTATGATCCAGCAATTGCACTACTGGGTAATTACCCCAAAGATACAAATGTATTGATCCAAAGGAGCACCTGCACCCCAATGTCCACAATAGCCAAACTATAGAATTGCAAATTTAAAGTTTAAAATATTTAACAAAAAAAAAGTTTTGAAATCATTTGTCTATTTGCATACAAACTATTCAATTACAAAATACAAATCTTACTTCTTAAGATCTGTATTAGAAAACATCTTGAATCACGATATTTGCTCATATCATTTGCATTAAAACAAATACTTAAATACTTAAAATACTTAAAGTAATAAAAATCTACTTTGTTCAAAAACCTGTACAAGTCTATGAAGCTTGTGTACTTCAGTTTCTGCAGCTCATTTATTTGGTAATGTCTCCTAAGAGTATGGCTCAACACTTCTTTGCCTACCTTTTTCTATCATCATTTCAGCATGTCAAATATCTAACTCTATAAACAACAGGAAACACTAATAAAAAACCTAACTGTCAATCAGGGAATTATTTCATTACGAAGTACTTACATGCCTTTTATCTTCCAGACTAACTGAGATATCTGCATTTCCAAATAATAGAAGAGATAAGATGAAGATTTATTATACACATATATGTTCCAAATTCGATGTAAATATATACCTCACAACAAGAACCCATAAATGAGAAAATGAGACCCAGAGAAGTTACATAATCTGCCTATGGACACAACAAATGTTGAAACAGATTTGAATCACTAGTGGTTGACTCTAGTCCACACTAAGCACAACTGTACTATGACGGTAGTTCATTCAACTCAAGCACATGAAAACCCACAAAGAAAAACCAAGACATACAGTCAATCTCCCACACATTTACTTTTTTTAATTTCAAACTTGCTCTTTTTAAAAGGCCAACTTGCAAAGTATTCTAAAATTACATTTAATTCAACTGAAACATTTTAATAATTTCAAAAGATTGAAGTACTTTGATGTTATTTTTATTATTTTTGAAATTTTATTAAGATATCATTTTAGGAAATAAGAAAATATTAACATAAGATTCCTTAAAAGCATAACAGAATATTTGTTCTGAATACCTTAAACCAGAAACCAGCAAATTACAGCTGAAGTCCAAACCCAGCAGCTTCCTGTTTTTGTACATAAAGTTTTATTGGAACACAATCACGCTCATTAATTTACATACTGTCCACAGTTGCCTTAGCACTTCAGTATTGAGGCTCACTAGTTGTGACAGAGACCAAATGGCTCACAGAGCCTCCACTGTTTACTTTCTGGGCCTTTACAGAAAAAGTTTGCCAGTGCCCGGCTTAAACTACATTCAGTGACCTGAACCATTCTTCGTATGGGAGAGACCCTTGATACTCAAAATATGGCCTGCAAACCTGCAGCATTGGTATCAGCTTAGAAATGCTGAATCACAGACCGAATCCTGGATCTCCAGAGCTAGAATATGCATTTTAACAAGATCTCCATTAACATCTGAAAAATATAGTCTAGATTCAAAAAAATGGTGAAAGAATTAAAATCAAATCTAGAAAATACAGAAATGATTTCAATGGCTATCCCTTAGGACCAATTTAGGCCACTGAATATGTTCATCAACAATGAAAATATTTTTGTATTATTATCTGTAAACTGAGCATGCTTTCCATTTCTATATTCAAGTCATCAATGAAAATCTTCAAAAGAATAGGTTCAAAAAAAGAGATTCTGTGGTAAGCAAAGAAAGAGCTCCCTCCAACTCATCTCTGAATAGAGTTGTTAAGTCAACAATAGATTCATCAATCAAAAGCCAAATCTCAATTACCACATTAACCACAAGCTGAGATTCTGTCAGATACTCCAATGGGATCAAGACAGCAACACAGCTTTGGAGTTAGATGAAATGTGAATTCTGACTCTGACATTTGCTAGAAATGTAATCTTGGAAAATGTCTGTTCAAATCCAAAATAGAATTTATATTATTATTCTGACTGATCACTCCGCAAATTTGTTCTTGTTCTCTTTCACAGTGTTTTTCCTCTGTATTAAAAACTTGTTTGCTCCCTCAGATTTTGCTTTTTTTTTAACATCTTAATTTTATTTTTTTCAGTGTTCCAAGATTCATTGTTTATGCACCACACCCAGTGCTCCATGCAATATGTACCCTCCTTAATACCCACCACCAGGCTCACCCATCCCCGCACCCCCTCCCCTCCAAAACCCTCAGTTTGTTTCTCAGAGTCCACAGTCTCTCATGCTTCATCTCCCCCTCGGATTTACCCCAATTCACTTTTCCTTTCCTTCTCCTAATGCCCTCCATGTTATTCCTTATGCTCCACAAGTAAGTGAAACCATATGATAATTCTATCTGCATGGTTTCTTATATTTCGGAATATTTCCTTATTCAAAATACACACTTATTTAAAATTATAACATACAAGACTGCAAAGTACTTTCTGTATACTATCATACTAGAATTGATGGAGGAAAAATTAACTTACATTGTATACTTGCTAAGTTTGGAATTACCTGGAAAAATAGGTCAGAGCCTGAGGTAAGTGCAGTTCTCCACAGATAAAAAGAAGGCTAGTAATCACTGGGGTTTTTTAAATAATGGAATAAAGATTTCTTCTTTATCTATTTTATCAGCTAGTTTGAAGGGTGGCGCTAGCATGTCCCTCCTTGCCGATCATCCCCATACAGATAACTTATAAGAACAGAAGCTGAGGGGGTACTGGGTGGCTCAGTCAGTTAAGTGTCTGGTTCCTGAATTCAGTTCAGGTCATGTTCTCAGGGTCTTGAGATCGAGCCCCATGTCAGGCTCCACACTCAACATGAAGTCTGCTTATCCCTCTTCCTCTGCTCCTCCCCCAACCCCCTCCCAACTCACACATACACACTCACTCACTCTCTCTTTCTCTAAAATAAATAAATTTTTAAAATCTTTAAAAGAAAAAAAAGAATAGAAACTAAGAACAAACAAGGACTTCAAATTTCTCTAAAACTAAAGTGCTACATGTCATTGCTTCTGGTTATTTAGAAAAATCACAAAGGCTCATAAGAAGATAAAGAGTAATATAAAGGAACCAGAAAATTTAAAACCTAATGTCAGAAAACAGAACATGCAAAAGGCTCTTTAAGTGTATTATTAATAAAAATACATGTAATGCTTTAGTAATAATTTATATTCAAGTTTTCCAAAAACTAGATTTAAAAGGCATTATTCAAGCGCATTTTGCTGCTATTAAAAACTCAAAGTAGCACAACAATGCTGAAAAGATAATCCACTTTTCCCCCATCTATTCTCCATCAGTCCTGCCAGCATCTATCAACCACTCACTTTGGTTTGCCAAATGTTTAAATTAGCATAATGTATCCTTTTTGGTAGTACATGGAAATTAAGTATAAACAACAGAGATACGTCTGTGTAAGGTCTGAGTAAAACTGCTCACTGGACACATGTATATATCTCTCTCCTCTTTCTAGATAACTCATTAAAATGACAGTAAAAGAATTTTTTTTCCAAGTATTATTTCAATTCCAGAAGAGTATGCTTATCTTGAAAGGCCTAAGGGGTGCCTTCTTGGCTCAGTCAGTTAAGTGTCTGACTCCTGGTTTTGGCTCAGGTCATGATCTCAGGGTCTTGAGATTCCTGCATCAGGCTCCAAGCTCAGCGTGGAGTGGGTTCAAGATTCTTCCCCCCACCCCCCAACCCCATCTCCCTCCTCCTCTGCCCCACCTCCACCCTGCTCGCAGGAGCACTGTCTCTCTCACTCTCTCTCACTCTCTCTTTCAAATAAATAAATAAATAAAATATTTTTTTAAAGATTTTATTTATCTATTTGAGAGAGAGAGTGTGTGCAAGAGAGAAAGAATGAACAGGGGAGAGGGAGAATCAGGCTCCCCGCTGAGCAGGGCTCATGACCTGAGCTGAAGGCAGATACTTAACTGACTGAGCCATTCAGGTGCCCCTAAAAATTTTTTTTAAATGCTTGAACAGTCGATTTTGTAAAAACAGATATCCAAATGACCAATAAGAATATGGCAAGGTATCCAACCACATAAGGAAGCAAGAAAATACAAATTAAAATCGTGAAATGGCTAAAATTTTTTAAAGAGTAACAAAAACATGTTGGCAAGGATGTGGTACAACAGGTATTAACAGTGTAAACTGGAATTTAATGACTTACTTTAAGAGCTCATAATTCTTCTCATTTAACCTCACAGCATTTTCTCTCCAAAATTTCTCAGATTTGTGCACAGGACTCCACTCCAACCTTCCAGATTTAAGTTCTGAACTGTATTCATCAAATGAGCTATAAAAATTTTTAAAGAATTCAAAGTTAGGAGAATCTAAGAGTTACTCAAAACTTAAGCAAAATAAAACATTTTTACCATGTCAATTATACCTCAGTAGAAAAAAAACAAAAACCTTCACTGATGATTTAACTGCAAAGACTGACAAACCCTTGTACATTAACAAACTACCACTTAACAAAGTTTAAACAGCTTAAATAATCTTTAATAAATCATGTGAAATTTATTCAAGGTCCTAATGTCCAATACTCCTGTCAATTTGAATGCTCATCATAAAATATTAAAAGGAGCACCTGCTTTCAAATCTTTATCCTAATAAATAAATGTATACCAGCAAAGTATCTGATAATCTAGTAGTTTCTACCATGCCACTTAAAAAACTGTATTTGCCAGCCCACTAGATACATTAATGTAAATTTATATAAAAGTATATTACCTAAATATAAAATAAAATAGCACATTCTACTCCTACAAATGTCATAAACCACTATACCACACTATACAAATAAAAATACACATATGAATATAATATT
>CM052900.1:65291065-65344133 GCA_028534135.1 Potos flavus | reverse complement strand
CCTGTGCAGGCCCACTTATATGAGGATGTCTTCAATAATTACAGTACAGTACTGGAAATGTATTTTCTCTTCCTTATGATTTTCTTAACATTTTCTTCTTTCTAGCTTACTTTATTGTAAGAATACAATATATAATACATATAACATACAAAATATGTATTACTTGGCCATTTATTTTATCGGTAAGGCTTCCAGTCAACAGTAGGCTATTCATAGTTAAGTTTTGGGGGAGTCCAAAGTTAGACATGGATTTTCAACGGCACAGGCGGTCAGCACTCTTACTCCTACATTGTACAACTAGATTTATACAAATACACTGTTCATTGAATTGACCAGTATTTCTAAGCAAAGACCATGCTCAGGCTTAGGGACAAAAACAAGCTCCCAAGAAAGCTACTTTCACCAAGATGGTAAAGAAGACCTGTCAAATGACTCCCCTCAACCCCACCAAAAAAATCCTGTAATAACAATTCCAAGTCAGCTATACCAAAATATGAAATTTTTAAATTTATTTTTGTAGGCAAATTATATTCCTAATAATTATACTAACTAAACTAAAGAGATTTAACTTAGCATATGGAAATTAATGAGATCCTTACCAAAATTCCAATGGGATTTTTCATAGGAGTAGAAAAAACAATCTTAAAATTTGTGTGGAACCACAAAAGACCCTGAATACCCAAAGCAGTCTTGAGAAAGGACAACAAAGCTGGAGGCATGAAATTTCTTGATTTAACTAAACTACATATATTGATCGAAACAGTATAGCAGTAGCATAAAATACATACACAGACTAGGTAAACAGAATAGAGAACCCAAATAAAAAACCCATGTATATAGTCAACTAATATTTGACAAGAGAGCCAAGAATACTCAACGTGGAAAGGACAGTCTTTTGAACGGCATTAGGAAAACTGGATAACCACAACCCGAAAAATGAAATTGGAGGCCTATCTTACACTACTCACAAAAATTAACTCAAAATGGATTTAAAGACTTAACTGTAAGATCTGAAGCTGTCAAATTCCTAAAAGAATACATAGGGAAAAAGCTCCCTGACCTTGGTCTTGGCAATAATCTTTTACATATGACACTAAAGCATAGGCAACAAAAGCAAAAATCAACAAGTGGGGCAACATCAAACTAAAAAGTTCTGCACAGTCTCCTAGAAAAGATTCTGCACAGGAAAAAAAAAACAAACAAACAATAAACAAAATGAAAAGAGAAATACAAATTTCTCATCTGAGAAATACAAATCAAAACCACAATGAAATATCACCTCACAGGGGCGGCCTGGGTGGCTCAGTCGTTAAGTATTTGCCTTCGGCTCAGGTCCTGATCCCAGGGTCCTGGGATGGAGCCCTGCACCAAACTCCCTGCTTCTCCCTCTCCCACGCCCCCTGCTTGTGTTCCCTCTCTCGCTGTGTCTCTCTCTGCCAAATAAATAAATAAAATCTTTAAAAATAAAAAAGGAAGAAATATCACATCACATATGTTAGATGGCTATTATCAAAAAAACAAAAGACAACAGGTGTTGTCAAGATTATGGAGAAAAGTGTACACTTGTGCACTGCTGATGAGAATGCAAACTGGTACAGCCACTATGGAAAACACTATGACAGTTCCTCAAAAAATTAAAAATAGAACTACCATATGCTCCAGCCATTCCACTTCTAGGTATTTAGCCAAAGAAAATGAAAACAGAGTATAAAGAGATTATCTGCATTCCCATGTTTATCACAGCATTATTCACAATAGCCAAGATTTGGGAATAATCTGTCCATCGAAGGATGAGTGGATAAAGAAAATTGGGTATATGAGTATATATACACAATGGAATATTATCCAGCCATTAAAAAAAAAGGAAATATTGCCATTTGTGACAACATGGACAGATTTTCAAGGCATTATGCTAAGTGAAATGTCAGAGAAAGACAAATGCTGTATGATCTCACTTATATGTGGAAGGTTTAAAAAAACTACAATTTAAAAAACCCCAAATTCATAGATATAGAAAACAGATTGGTGATTGCTAGACACAGTGGGGGGGTGGGGAGGGAGAAGGGAAGCAAACTAAGTGAAGGGGATTAAAAGGTATAAATTTCCAGTCACAAAATAAATAAGTTCTGGGCGCCTGCGTGGCTCAGTTGGGCATCTGCCTTTGGCTCAAGCCCCACGTGAGGCTCTCTGTTTGGCGAAGAGCCTGCTTCTCCCTCTCCCTCTGCCTGCCACTCCCCTTACTTGTGCATGTGCTCGCTCTCTCTCTCTAATAAGTAAATAAAATCTTTTAAAAAATAAAATAAGTCTGGGGATATAATATACAGCATGATGATGACTATAGTTAATAATACTATATGTATTCCTGAAAGGTGCTAAGAAAGTAGATCTTAAAAGTTCTCATCACAAGAAAAAAGAATTTGTAATTATATGTAGTAATAGATGTTAATTGTCAATTATTAATTAGACTTACTGTGGTGATTTCACAATATACACAAATATCAAATTATTATTTGATAATAAAATGTTATATGTCAATTATATCTCAATTTTTAAAAAATAAATGTAAATAAACAATTTTTAGATATTGAAATTAAGATAACTGGTCACTAGCAGACCTGTGGTAGAAGACATCCTAAAGCATGGGTGGGCAAACTTTCTAAGAAGGGCCAAACAGTAAATATTTTAGGTGTTGAGGTCTCTATCACAGCTATTCAATTCTGCGATTACAGCGGAAGAGCAGGCATACAAAATACAAAAAAAACAAATAAGCATAACAGTGTTCCAACAAAGCTTTATTTATAAAAACCAGTGGTGGACCAGATTCGGTCCATGAGCTACTACAGACTGATGAGCCCTGAGCTAAAGGAAATTCTGCAGGTGGCAGAAAATGACACCATAAAATGGAAAGATGAATCTACAGGAAAGAAAGAGCTGCAGATACGGTAAACAGCTGAATAAATACAAAAGACGATTTTTCCCTCTTCACTTGGTACATTCACCATGAAAGACCATAAGATGAGCCATAAAACAAGTCTCAAATTTCCAAGAATTGAAACTTATTAGACTATGTTCCCTGGTCATAATGAAATTCAATTAAAGACCTTATTCTGTGGGAAACCCTAAATTCTGATTCCCTCTCCCTTTATGAAACTCTTCCCTTCTTCCTTTGCTTTTGTTAAGACCTTACCATTATTTTACTGAATTTTCTGTTACTTTTTCAAGTTATTTTTCTTACTTTCTTCTAACTTTAGAAACGTATCAAAACTCTTTTGCTCATATGATCCTTTGTTATTTTTACTATATATCTGACTAGAGAATTAAATTCCACACTTGAGGTATTATCATAAATAGTGATTTCAACTCTAACTTCAACACAGTCAATATAATAACTAACCTAGAACACCACTATTATATTCTTTTAAAACCACCTCCCCTCTCAATTCTCCAAAATAATAGTACTCTAGAACTTAGTCATACTTGATTCTCCCCTTTTCTTCAACCCTATGTCAAATCAGTCAATGAGCCTTATCATTTTCCCTTCAAAACATGTTTTAATTTCATCTTTCCATTTCATTGTAAAGAATGAAAAGTACTGAATGGATTATGAAAAGTACTTAAGAAACTGAATTTGCAAAAACAAATCTAGATAATCCAGCAGCAGCATACTCTTTAAAGGCCCTAAAACTCAATGGCATCTTCACCCCAACAAAATCAAAAGTATAAATATATCATTTTTATCTTTGTCCAAGTAACGGTGCAGAAATCTTCCCTAAGAGCACAGAGGAATCACTCGACAATTCAGCTCTTTCCTTCACCAGAACTGCTAGCCTTGTGAAATTATACGTTAAAACAGGGCTTCTCAAACTATCTGTGGTGAAAACCAGTTGTGTTTGTTTTTGAACTGCCAATCAGTCATGAACAAATACTTTTATAAAATACAATAAAAATGACTTCCTAGAAAAATACATTTTAAAACACACAAAATATAAGTTCAAATTTCATATTATTAAATTTGACAGATATGCAACTATTCCATCAAGTTACTGTAAGCTTCTTACTGCTTACTCTTAATTTCTATACTTACCCACTGCAGACTGCTAACAGTTCAGAGCATGCACTGACATGCACACCACACTTGAAGTATCACTGCATAAACACTCACCCCAAGATTAAAAATTGTCTCAGTCTTACTATACCTCACTCAAACCTGGTACCTAACAGCAAGATAGATAAATCCCTGAAATAAGGAATGAGGTATAGACTTGGGAATAAAATTTCTTGATAGCAATACTTCCATGCCAAAGCAGTAGGCAAAATAGCACCCACACCTTCAAAGTAGGGTGGACCTCTCTGAAAGGGTGACAACTATAAACCGCCTGCACAGGAAGACGTAGGTATGTACAGGTATGTGTGTGGGTGTAAATTAAACATCGTGACTACTATAGCCAATAAAAATCCAAGTCCTATTTGGTGGTATTTCTTTTGAACTAAGCCTTCCCGCTGAAAACCACTGAGTTGTAAAAATATAATTTATCTTATTATCTGACATATTATGTAGGCTCTTGACTAAGTGGAGCCAGAAAGAGAAATGAAACTCACAACCGATGTAAAACTCTAGACAACAAATATGATCTTCAATGTCTCTCTCAGCCACAGGCTCAAAACATACTAATTTATTTTAGGAACTAAAGACTGACAAATCAATTTAACCAACAGAATAACATTTGCAGAGACCTGGAGTCCAGCACCTGCTATGAATAAGTGAGATTGACATTTTCAAAAAATAAATTCACCAAGCCAAATGAAAAAAAAAAATAATTAGCAATTTTTTCAGCTCACAGCAGCTCAGCAAGCTTCCTAAAGTCTTCAGCACAAAAATTTCCTTCCTGAGTTTCAAGATGTGGGAAAAAATACATGACTAGACCATCCTTAAACAACCTCATCAGTGAATCTTCTTTAACAGTTACAGGAATGTGAGAATGATAAAGAAAAAAAGGACACATCAAATTTTCACCTATTGATGGTCTAAGTCAAATGGCTTTACTATGCCATTACTAATGGCTTAATTTTAACTCAGTTGTGTACATTAAAGTTGTGGATGTCTAATTATATTCTGATTTTTAGCCCTTAGAATATTCCCCTAATGATTGTACTGTCCCAAATTTAGCACAGCAGGGTCTAAAAAACTAATATTCTTGCCAAGAGATTGAGTCTATTTTACACAATCTGAAATCCAAATTAGACAACAGAAGCCCAGAAATTAGCCTAATAATTAGTTCCATGTGCTGTGGGTACAAAATTGAAACTGTAAATAAAGTTTAAATAAGGTTTTTAAATCTTGTTAAATATTAGTTAAATATTCATTTGATTCCTCTTCTGAATCAAACAGGTCAGCACTGAATCTTTGCCTATGTTCTACACCAAGCAAGAACGCAATTTACAGAGGTAGGGGACTTAAGAAGTAAACTGCTATATTCTCTGCTTTTCTGGAGAGAAAAGGCACAAATTGTATATTTACTATTGCCAGGCTCTTGCTGTCTCACTGAATCCTTACCTAATCTTGAAGTCAGTTAAGTATTACTAACCACCTTTCACAGACGGAGAAACTCACTTTAAGTTCAGGCCATTCTCCCAACAACATAGCACCGAATTCATACCTATATCTTATCCACTCCAGAGCCTACACTCTTTCTAATACACATACTGAAAGGAAAATCAGAAAAGAGCTGCACTACTGTACTTCTCAAATTTCCATAAAATGTAGATAAGCAATCTAGACAGCTCCCAAATCAGGTCAAAAAAAAGAAGAAAAAAAGAAAAAACCCTAAGAACCTCAGTCTGGCTCCATAGTTCTTTGGGACTTTTTGAGCTTTTTATATTGTAAACCTTCTTCGGGGTGACTTCATGAAGTCACTGCATAAAGACGAGAATTTTTTTTAGAGATTTATTTATTTATATGAGAGAGAGAGAGCATGCACGAGTAGAAGGAGGGGCAGAGGAAGAAGCAGAGTCCTCGCTGAGCAGGAAAGCCCGATGCCAAGCATTTAAACACAATACAAAATCCTGAGAAAAAGTAACTTATCTTATTCATTCTTCCATTTGCTCAGTAACTAACACATTGCCTGTTACATAATTGGTCTTTAGTAAACATCTGATAGGTGAATAGATAATCCATGAAAGAGGCAGGAAGAGTGGATGGGAGAAGGAAAAGGGATAAGGCGACAGACGGAGGATCTCAAAGGTAGGATTCAATTAATATCAACTAACACCTCTCTTCTTTGATGTAGCAATATTACAGATACCTGCTTCCAATGACCCTTTTATTTTACATAATAATGATCTAAAATGAAAATCAATGAGAGGTAAGAGGAACTAGGCATGAGCAAAATATTAAGCAGGGTTTGTAGGCTCAGATAGAAAAGTGACCATATATATTATATTTAAGGCAGCTTATACTGAGCTTTAGATTAAATCTCAATCCATTACTATAAATTACTAGTAACTGTTTTCTTACTAGAAACTCACAGAACTTACCATATTATCTAAATAATATTTATTAGAAAATATAAATTTATTGGGGCACCTAGGTGGCTCAGTTGGTTAAGCATCTGCCTTTGGCTCACGTCATGATCTCAGTGAGGGTCCTGGACTCAGGCCCACGTCAGGCTCCCTGCTCAGTGGGGAGTCTGCTTCTCGTTCTTCTCTGCCTCTCCCTCCTCTTGTGCTCTCTCTCAAATAAATAAATAAAATCTTTTAAAAGAAAGTGTAAATTTATGAAAACTGAGGGAAAAAAGTTAAAAGTGTAGAGATCTATTCTTTCAAACAACAGAAGAGCTAAAAAAAAAAAAAAAGACCCTGACTTTTAGAGTAGTTCTCTCTTCCATATCTTACCTTAAAAAAACAAGTTACCTTATTATCGAATTATCAGAAGAAATAACTTTTGATAAATGTTTACAATCATCAACATTTGGAACAATAAACATTTTAATTTAAAATATATAACTAACATACAAAAAAGGGTAAGTAGATATAAACTAAAAAATACTATTCATTTGCAAGTTAATTACTTAGACAACTGTTGATCTATTTCCCAGAAAACAAAGTCATACAAAGAAAAAAATTAATAATAATGATCCAAGTCATCTTTCTAGGATAATCTAATTGCAAAGACATTGAGCTGAGGGTAACTAAATTTCCAAGCAATTTAGTAATTATTAAATATATCTCATTTTCTAAAAAGAGTTTCATGACAAGTTAGGAAGCGTTCCCAATTTAGAAAAAAGTTCGTGCACTAACAGAAAATAGGGACTCTCTCCTTGTAGTCTTGCTTTTGCACAGTAAGTTTTGTTAAGTGGATTATTTTAACAAAATTCTAACATATCAGTAATCTTAACATACTCATGAAAACTAGAGTAGGAGACTCAGAGGTAGGTTCATTCTCAGTGCAGAAGTAGGTGCAAGTAGATATTCTGTCACTAAATTTTATTATCATATTTTTAAATATGGGAACCAAGCAAAGCAGCCAAAAATTTAAAAAGGAATTTAACTCAGTCAATAAAGAAACCAATAAAAATATCAGTAAATTCAATACCACTACCCTACTCTTTCTACTCATACAGTCACAAATACTTATAATACTTATTGAGGCCCTACTATGTGCCAAGTACTCATTTAGCCCACATTTATTTTTTCAAAGGGCGTTATCATATGAGCATAAAGGCCAGTGAGAGACTTAAAGACAGATGATATTACTCTCACCAGACACATGAACAAACCTGAAGCATGGAGAGGCTAAGCCAACTTGCCAAAGGCACAGAAGCCAGCCCAAGAACCCAATGAACATGAAGAAGAACCCACTGTGCATGCTGGGCACACACACTACCACCAACCTGAGTGCACACACTCTTCGTAGAAATTGACACCAAGCATGACCTGCCCAAGCATGATCTGTGAAGAGATGATAATTCAGACCCCCTCTTAATCATTGTTTGGAGTGCCCACTACAATTCTTCCAAAGTTGATCCCCCGTGTAGAAAGGGAACAAAGATCATAAATCATACATATTAAAATATCCATAGGCTTGCACATCTGGGAATGAGACTATGTTTAATTTTTATACTTTTTTCTTAATATTTTTCCACAGTATATTTTTTTAATAAGACCATATTATTTTTATAAACAGGAAAAAGATCAATTTTTTCCATTTTCTTAATGACAGGTGCTTAATTTGGAAGAGGAAGTTTTAATAAAATAAAGGCTCCTAAAACTACCACAGGACAGAAAAGAAGAGAAACAAGGGAGAAACTCAAAACAAAGACAAATCAAATAGGAGGAGCTTTAAGCCTTCAGAAAATAAATACATGGAGTTGAAAAGATATAATCCATATTCAACCATTATGAATAGAGTTTAAAAATGCAATCAGCTCTGCCTCATGTCCATCAGAGTATGCACAACATACAATAAAGTAGCACAAGCAGATCTGACAGAGCCTTGTTCATACACACCGGGCTTTGGTGGCTAATGCTCCAGAGTATGAATACAACTTAGGGTGACTCAGTGACAGGATGGCTGAAGGATTTGTATTGGCCCCACCAGTTCAATGCCCAGAAGGGTAATACAGATCAGCAAAGCAAATGCTCCACTTTACAGAGCACGTCTGTTCCTTCAGAAAGCAAATGGTCACAAATCAGGATGGTATCTTCAAGAGCCAGACTTATGTGCTCCATTTATTCCCTTAATATTCACTTCAGGGTGGGGACAGGGGACAATAATCAATCTACAAGAACAGATTACTGACAATTCCAGAAGTCAGCTTCTTTATTTGTTAACATTTATCAACCTCTCTCTACCTTTGTACTAAAACATCCTTCCAAAATCTCTTGGAGCCTTTTCCTCTCCAAAGCTTCTCCTTACACCCCCTCATTCTTATCCTCCACCTCTTTTATATTACTTAATGCTCAATTGAACTGACATTATTTACTTACATATTCTGTCTTCACTAAACTACAAGCCTTTCGGTGTCAAGCTATATCTCAGGCATTTGTGTTCCCTACTGCTTAGCATAATGGCTGAAATATAAAAGGGACTCAAAACTTGGTTTTTGTGAATTAAACTGAGCTCTAGCAATGAAAGGGGACTATTGGAAGATTCTAATTCTAGAATTGTTCATCTTTATTAAATAAGACTATGGATAATGAAACACTCAAGTAGAAAAAAAAAAGTACATTCAACTTAGCTACTAAAATACTTCAGAGTGCAGTCTTACTAATCCAACCTACTCTGATTTAGGAACTGATTATTACCTTATCCGGACTAAACTGAAATTTACCTTGACCATTCACATAGACAGTTTGCTAGAAAACCTAAAGGCAGAGCCAGTACAGTGAGGTATAGGAGGTACCACATTTACCTGTTTCTTAAGAGTAAACTTCTCAAGGACCACAGAACAATTTCTACATGAAAAAGAATGTATTTTCAAGTAAGCAATTTGAATTCCTCTCTCACAGGACCTACGGTTCTACTTTTCACGGTTTCCCTCCCTTTTAATGCCACTCTTAAGATTCCTGAGAAAATGCACCAAGAAAAGAAACAAAGGAGATGACAAAGCTGTTAAGATGGTGGCTTTGGAGCCAGACAGTGCTCACTGAAACTCCAAATTCCAATCCTACTGCTTACTAACTGAGGAATCAATCTACAAGTCTTGGTTTCCTCATCTATAACATAAACATAATCATAGAACTTATTGGATGATCATAAAGATTAAATAAGGCAATGCATGAAAATCATTCAATAAATTACAACAGTTATTATTATTTGATGCAGCAAAGACAGGTTAGCATGATGGTTAAGAGCATGAGTCATACTGCCTGAGACTGAATTCCTGCTCTGCCGCTTCCTAGCTATTTTGGCAAATTACTTAACCTCTTGGGGCCCAACGCCCATTACATGGAGTTCTTGGGAGATTAAATGAGTAACATTTAAAGCAATTAGAACAGTGCCTGACACTGAATAAGCTCTCAATAAACATTAGTTCTTATTGCTATTAACTACAAACATCTAGAAAAGAGTTTCTACACGTAAAATTTTAAAATTTTAAAGGTGACAAATGCTATGAGTAAGCAATTTACAGGAAGAACAGAAATAGCTGATAAAGATACTAAACAATGCTCAGCTTCATTCATTATTAACAGAATACAATTTTACAATAATGATTTCACTTTTCAGCTCATCTTTTGCAACAATTAAAAGAAATGCAAGTGGAAGAAAGGAAAAGCATGCACTCTCAATATGTAGCTGATGGAAATGTAAATTTGCACATTAATGAGAGGTGATTTGATGTTACCTGACAAAACTATAAAAGTTTATTACTTGATTCAGCAATGCTACCTATAGAACTATATCTCAACAGAAATATTCATCAAAGTGGGTAGACATGTAGAAGAAACTGGAAACACCCAACATGCCCATCAATAGGACATTGGTTAAAGAAACCACTTTACATCAACATAGTAGAATGCAGTCATTTAAACAATTACTGAAGACCCATATATATGAAAACGAACACATATTCATTATATATTGTTAAGAATAAAGTTATGGAACAGTATTTACAATATGATATTACTTTATTTTTAAATACAAAACAAAATTACACATCTATTTATATATTTATCTCTATGTGCTTAGAAAAATCTGAAAGATGTTAGTGACTATGTTGGCAAATGTGACATCTATGATATTTAAATTTTTGCAATACATCTGTACTACTTTTTAGTTTTGACTTGCTGTTGTTCATTTAAAGAAAGCATAAGAGCAAATAATAGTTAAAAGAAGACTGTAAAGCCATTAACTTGGATTTGCATGTCTACCAGCAATGTGCCTTCTCTGTCACAGTATCCCCATTTTTAAAATGAGAAGACCAGTACTAATACTAATGATACCAATATACTAACAATAACAACAAAAATCATCATGTTATAGAGTAGTGCTAAGCATTAAATGAGTTAACAAATGGAAAGCCTTAAAATGATGCATAGCACAGAGTAAGCACTCTCTGAATTGCCCACTATTATTACTCTTGGGTAGCATCCTTAAAAGACACTAGGTCAAAAAAAAAAAAAAAAAAAGACACTAGGTCAGCCAAGTCATCCCTCAGAAACCCAATTAAATCCTAAGGTGACCAACAAAATAATCAACACACAACTGCTACAGCAAATACATTGGGTCTGCACAACCGATTAAAAATACTTTATTTCTGTGTTATAGCTTCCTGGCAGCCAGAAAACCTAGAATTCCGATTCTAACTCTGGTCCCCCACTCATCCTCAACTCCCTCATCTGTTCAAGGGAGGAAGCTGACTTAAATATCACCCAAATTCTAATAGCCTAATAGGACAACTTTACTAAACAAAATGATTATAGATCTTTGGAGTTGCATCAGAAATACACTGCTTATCAGCAGATCCAGAATCTGAAATACAACTCTATATTAAAACAAGGGCCCCTTAAGAGAAAAACTTCCAAAACAGTGTCTTGGAACGCACTGCAATGAAAAGGGATTTGCTCTATGTGAACATCATATAATTGTTGTATTGGATGTACAAAAGATGTAATTACATCGCCTATACGTTTTCTGTAACTCATATATTTTATCCACTTAAATGGTTTTTCCCCAATCCCACTCCCCCATGCCACAATAAGAATTAGTGAGATTTTACTCTATGTTTACCAAGGCCCCATAGTTTCATAACTACCTGGAGAACAAGCAATTTTTTCCCACCTGCTAAAATCCCTCAAATATACCTCACAGGGAAAATGCCTCATATAGACACACACACACACGCACACGCACGCACAATTAAAAAAAATACCACAAAACACTTACACGGAATGCTGCAAGAATGATTCTTGTCACTTTCTCTTTGACAGATTCTTGAAGGATATCAGACAGGACAGGAATGATATTATAGCGCCGCAGGTGTTCACACATTTGAGGACTGAATGCCAGGAGCCATATTGAAAAAATCATTTGATACTGGAGTTGAAAGCCACACTTGTTACTCAAAACTCCCATGATGCTGAAAAGGAACACACATTAAGAAAACATTTACTATAACAGTGCAATAAGAAAGAAAAAACAATTGCTTATTCTCTTTCTGCACTAATAGAACAAGTCTCTCTGAATTATGTCCTCAGTTTCTTTTCTGCCAGAAATAACAAGAAAGGTAGGCCCCTACTTATAGAGGCCCATTTCCAGCACAGCCTCACTTGAATCTCTCTCCAAAAGTCACAGGACTTCAGCGTTCAGCAGCTGCTGCTGCAGGGAAGCAATGAGAAAGGAAACATAGACTTGCAATACAGCAGAAGAAATGGTAAGACAGACATAAAAAAAAAAAAAAAATCCAAAAGGATTTGTTAACACAAATGGATGTACACCTTGATGGAGTCAGAAGGTATATCAAGATTTTGAGTCTGGATAACCAAGAGAATTATTTGTAGCTTTAAAAATATTTAGGAACCTCACACAGAGAAAGGGGGATGAATTTGGGAAAAACCTCATCATGAGTCTGAACTGGACACAGCCAATCTTTAACTTTGGGGGTTAAAACCTCAGAAGCTTCTAGGTGAACCTCCCATTTTACTGATAAGGAAACTGGGAAAGCCATATGGAAATGGTTACATCAAGGAAGAAGACTAAGGAAATTTCCCTGGGGAATGCCTACATTCAAACAAAAAAGAAGATAAACCACTAAAAAATGACCAGAGGGGTTATGGTGAACTCAAAACACAACACAAAAAGTGAACCCTAATGTAAATATGGACCTTAGTTAATAAGAATATATCAATATTGGCTCATCAAGTGAAAGAAACGTACCATACTAACGTAAGATGTTAATACAGGAGAACTATGGGAGGGTAAGTATATATGGGAATTCTGACTTCTGATTTTTTCTGTAAACATAAAACTTCTCTTTAAAAAGTCTATTGAGGGCACCTGGGTGGCTCAGTTGGTTAAGTGACTGCCTTTGGCTCAGGTCATGATCCTGTAGTCACAGGATTGAGTCCTACATCAGGCTCCCTGCTCAGCAGGGAGTCCGCTTCTCCCTTCGACCCTCCCCCTTCTCATGCTCTCTTTCTCTCTCTCAGATAAAAAAAATTTATTTAATTTAAAAAATAAATAAAAAATAAATAGTCTATTAATAGAGCTACCCTACAACCCAGCAATTGCCCTACTGGGTATTTACCCAAAGATACAAATGTAGCGATCCAAAGGGGCACCATACCCTAATGTTTATAGCAGCAGTTGTCCACAATAGCCAAACTATGGAAAGAGCCCAGATGTTCATCAGCAGATGAACAGATAAATAAGATGTGGTAGATATATACAATGGAATATTACACAGCCATCAAATAATGAAATCTTGGGGCACCTGGGTGGCTCAGTGGGTTAAAGCCTCTGTCTTCGGCTCAGGTCATGATCTCAGGGTCCTGGGATCGAGCCCCGCATCAGGCTCTCTGCTCAGCGGGGAGTCTGCTTCCCCTCTCTCTCTCTGCCTGCCTCTCTGCCTACTTGTGATCTCTCTCTCTCTCTGTCAAATAAATAAATAAAAGCTTTAAAAAAAAATGAAATCTTGCCATTTGCAACAACACCGATGGAACTAGAGAGTATTATGCTAAGCAAAATAAGTCAATCAGAGAAAGACAATTATCATATGATCTCACTGATATGTGGAACTTAAGAAACAAGGCAGAGGATCACAGAAAAGAAAGAAAAAATGCAACAGGATGAAACCGGAGAGGGAGACAAATCTTAAGAGACTCTTAATCTCAGGAACAAACTGAGGGTTGCTGGAGGGCAGGTGGGTGGGGGGATGGGGTAACTGGATGATGGACACTGGGGAGGGTATGTGCTATGGGGATCACTGGGTGTTGTGTAAGACTGATGAATCACAGACCTGTACCCCTAAAACAAATAATACATTATATGTTAATAAAACAAATTAATTTTATTTTTTTAAAGATTTTATTCATTTCTTTGACAGAGAGAGAGAGATCACAAGTAGCCAGAGAGGCAGGCAGAGAGAGAGGGGGAAGCAGACTCCCCGCTGAGCAGAGAGCCTGACTCGGGGCTCGATCCCAGGACCCTGAGATCATGACCTGAGCCAAAGGCAGAGGCTTTAACCCACTGAGCCACCCAGGCACCCCAAAACAAATTAATTTTAAAAAATAATAAAAAGTATATCAATAAAAATAGATTTTTAAATCTAATTTTACCATCTACAACTACTAACTTAGTGGAAGGCTTATATTTGTGCCATTTCTCCATTTTTGTGATTTACATACAGTTATAAATCTGCTGAATCGCCCTTAATTTTCTCAGGCTTAATTTCTCCCTTACCTCTTTTCTATTTCGGGTTATTATTTAAGACTTGCTTTTATTCAATATTGATGTCAGTGTTTCAAAAACTGTAAAATCAAGTCATTCTATACTATTAATACCGTAATACCTAGTTTCCTTTTGCTATCCGATTGTTCCACTTATTAAGGTAAACCTTCTACTTTGCTTTGTGACACTGTGGCTGAGACTTTAAGCCACAGTTCTGCTCTGCCAGCTGGCTCTGCCAACAGGAGCAGCTAGAAGCTGACTGCCAAGGTGGAGGAAGAAGAGGCTTTGTCTGTCAGCTTCCTGCTCCTGTGGTTATCACTCCAGCAACAGTCCTGCACCTCCGCAGCAGAGACTTTCCCATGCAGCATGCGTGCTTTCCCATGGCAGCAGATGAATTCAGTTTGCAACAGCACTGGCTGAACAGCCTCACTGCACATGCTCAGAGAGAACAACACCAGCCATCTGGGTCCCTGACCTACGAGGCCCTTCCTCTGAGTTCAGGAACACAACCCCTGGATTAAATCTCGGTTGAATACACATTTCTTGAAGCAGGTAAACTTTAGTAATTCCAATCTCTTACCTTTGCTCCCCAACTATAGGGGAAGCATCTCTGCTTGCTACCTCTCTTGACACTTGAGAGTTCTTTTATTTGTTTTCAGAAACCTAGTTAACAAATTTGTACCTAGCTAACTGTTCTTTATACTAAATTATCTCTGTTTACAAATCATGAAAACGTCCAGAGGGGTTATACAGAGCTCTGGATCAATACACTATTGCTGAAAACAAGACAGAAAGATTTCAAAGGAAGCAGCAGTCAACAATGATGAACACTGCAGAGAAATTTCAGAGGGTTCAAAATTTGTCTACAATATGTATGATTCTACTATAAAAATAAGGAAGTCTTCTATATCCAAATATTAACCACAAGAAAAACTTTGATGAAGCAAAATAAAGTTCCTAGTTAACAGAAAAAGGGTTTCCCCTAGGGGCAGGAAAACCTAACTCTGAAGATAATGGAGCATGAATACGCGCTAAGGGGATACAAAGGACACAAAGGCCCAATATAAACCTAATTCAGTAATTTAACGAACATTTGTTGAAGATCTATATGGCAGGTACAGTGCAAGGCACAGGGGACATAATGGTGGGCAAAAACAGACACTGCCCATGTTCTCAAGGAACTCACAGCCTAGCACAGTGGGAGGGAAGGATTCTCAAAGTGACCCTTGAGCTGAGACCTGAAGAATGAGTCAGTATCGAGCCCCATTTAGGTCTCTGCTATCCTCAAACTGATGAGTTTAGTGTTATTTTTAATCATTGAAAAAGCTACCAAATGATGCTATAGAATCCTGAATGCTACCTTTGTTAGCTATTTATTACTTTCTAACTAGATTATAATTTTTTTAAAGGAAAGGAACCACATGTTTCTTTGTATTTCCTATAATATATAGTACAACATTATGCAGAGAGCTCAAAAAATACAAATAGTCAAATCCAAAATTAGAAGGCTAAGGTCCATAAGCCAAAATAATTATTTAGTGTTCTATTTTGTTTTTAATTGAGGTTTAAAAAAAAAATCAAACCAATGAAGGACATAGGGAGACAAAACAGCTGATTTACCGGCTGGCTGATAGACTTCTGGCTAACTGCTGCTCTTCAAACCTATGAGTACCTTGCACCTCAACACAAAACATCACCCAATATTGTAATGTTTTGATGCTTAAAATAAATCTTACTTTCATTTACATACTACTTTCATTATATACTTACTTTATACTTTCAAAATACTTCAATGCCAATTGAATCTGTGGAGGCATTTATCCAGAAAAGCCTCCTTTGTGCCAGTATTTAATCAATGCTAACCTTCAGACTTTCTAGTGAAGTCAATATGCAAGACAAAGCAAAGTATATTTCTGGTGTTATACGGGTATAAAAACATTCACTTAAAAGGTTTTTTCTTAAGATTTTATTTATTTATTTATTGAGAGAGAGAGAGAAAAAGCACAAGCGGGGGGAGGGGCAGAGAGAGACGAAGAGAGAAGATCTCAAGCAGACTCCCCGCTCGATTCCAGGACCCTGAGATCACAACCTGAGCTGAAATCAAGGAGTCAGGCGCTCATCCAACTGAGTCACCTAGGTGACCCCACGTAATAGACTTTTTAACAAAAAAAAATTATATTACCTAAAAATGTTCTGGAGTTTTTAAAACAGCAGTTCTATTCTCTTTAAAAAGCCTATATTTGAGTTTTTTCCTCCTCACATGATTCCTGCTCATGATTTGAGGAATACCAAAAAGAAAGAAACAAAGGAAACTTTCAATCCTAAACAAAAGAAATGGACAAGTAGAAAGTACACATTTTGTTTCTTCAAAAATGAAAAAATTAAATGTTTTTTGATTGTGATACTATCAACAAGTTAACATACTACACCTTTACTTATGCCTGCTCTCAACGTAAAGGTCTCTATTATTTTTATTACTGTTAATCTAATTAACAGTCATTAGTATATCGAAATGTATAGGTTGAACACAGAGTATTCTAGACTACATTTGTCCCTCGCTCTTGTTGCTAAACTGAACAGTTAATACTGCTTCCTGTCCTCCAAAATACTAAGTGCCAGTAACTAGAACAGCTGCATTTGGTTAACTTCAGTATACCATTAGGGTCCACTGGACCAAATTCTAGCATTTGAGTTTATTTTTTGAGCAGTTCTATTTGTAGAAATTGCTGATTCATGACTTTTATTATCTTTCACAGATCTTCCAAAGAACAAAAAAAAAATGTGTCTTCTGTGTAATAGAATGAAATTCAATTTATTTTGCAATTACTATATAGGTCTATTGGATCCATTCATAAACCTAAGATATATTATGGGATTTCAGTGATTTTATATTATCCATAATTTGAAGAATAATACTACTTCATTATCTGAGATATTATTTCATCATTATACATTCATTATTCCCAACTATGCTAAAAAAACTAAAGACTAAAATTATAAGAAAATTGGAGAATGATGGAATCACCTAGGAAGATGATACAATAATGAAACATACAATTATCCTTTCTTATTGTATTGCCCAAAATATTGCATCATTTTTACAAATTTGCATGTCATCCTTGCGCAACGGCCATACTGTTTTTCTCTGTATTGTTCCATTTTTAGAATCTGTGCGCCGAAGTGAGTAGTGCATCATTATTAAAGAAGGCAAAAAGGCTGGAAACATAATCTCTGTAGTCTACCTTTAGATTTCTGTGCAATAAAAAATTAACATATAGTCAGTCCTGAAACCGCTGTTCTTAGAAAAGTCTGCCTACAAAGTGAGCCTTTGGCTGGCTTCTGGGTATCTGAGCACTAAACAATTCCCTACACTGATACAAAACTTTCCCTAAATGATAAAGGTGGCTCACTATACCTATACTGTATGCTCAAACAATATGCTTGTTTATACTGAACACCTGCTGTCCTTCTGGAGTCTGGAATTTTCCTGCATGCTAAGCACGGGGTGCCTACCTGACAAACTTCCAATTAAAACCACGGATGCTAGGTCTCCAGGGGGATGCCTGAGCAGAAAAATCACAAAAATGTTGCTACATTTTCACTGCTGGGGAGAAAATACATTGTGTGACCCCCACAGGAGGGAAAGAATAAAAGGAAACTTAACACGGATTCCTCCAGATCTATTGTGTCTCCGAAATAAATCCCAGCCATGAGAATGACTACATGCTGAGTCCCTTGAGTCCTTCTGCTGAGTCTCCTGACACTGTGTGAACACTGAAATTCAAAGAATTCAGAACTCTTTATTTTCCATACATAATGGAAATTACCTGAGGAAGGCATTTCATAATTATTAGATGAATCAGAAGTTGAAAGCAAAGAGAGAGACAGCATTCTGTTCTCTAACAATGATGATGAAATTGGTCATATAAGTGAAACCTCAAACTGTGAGTCTTCAGATGACTGCATCATAAACGCATTTTGCCAAACTCAAGAATCAATAAGTGAAAATATATCTCTAAGGACAAAAAAAAAAAGGAAATACAGGGGCATCTAGGTTCTCAGTCATTAAGCATCTGCCTTCAGCTCAGGTCATGATCCCAGGGTCCTGAGATCGAGTGCCACATCAGGCTCCCTGCTCAGCGGGGAACCTACTTCTCCCTCTCCCACTCCCCCTGCTTATGTTCCCTCTCTCGCTGTCTCTCTCTCTCTCTGTCAAATAAATAAATAAAATCTTTAAAAAAAAAAAAGGAAATACAGTATTCTCACTTATTTAGCTGTTCAACATGAAAGCCTTCAATACAATATTTTGCAACAAGAACCTGGACCATTCCATTTTGCTAAAAGGACATACAATGGTTTTCCTTCATCTTTCGGGATGTTTGTGCACCAAAATTCACTTACTACAGAAAGATTTACCATGAAAAAATTCTTTTTTTTATTTGAGAGAGAGGGTATACGCGAGTGAGAGGAGAGAGGGAGGGAGAGAATCTCAAGCGGACTCCCTGCTGAACACGGAGCCTGACACAGACTCAATCTCACAACCCTGAGAAAATGACCTGAGCCGAAATCAAGAGTCAGACACTTAACCAATTGAGCCACCCAGGTGCCCTTACCATTAAAAATCCTTATTAGAATTTCTAATGGTTGTTTTTAAATGGCCAAATATATGTTTTCCAAAAGATCCATGTGGCAAATTGTCATGACTATTTTTCCTGACATACTGAAGGTTAAATAAGTATAAACAGATTGAAATTTTGCATAAGAAATAAAAGATTACTAATTTACTGAGTCAACAGTAATTGAGTATTTCATTACAATTCTATGCAAGTCATAAGAAAAGCCATTTGCAGAAGTAACCCAGATGAGGAAGTTGCATGCAAGTACTGGCTGAGGAGATCCCTCTGGCAGGTGTATCCCTACACTAGAGATGGAGGCATCAGCCTAGTACAGTCTGATGACAAAGCATCAGGAGTCTTCGATCAACTCTTTTTGCTCACCAAGCAACCTTCTGTTGACAAACTAATTTCCTGTATAGGTTTTCCAACAGATAAACAGTGTCTTCACTAACCAAAAAGACTATTTGGTTTAAGAGCAGTAAGATCTCTCATTATGAATAAATAGGTTGGCTTTTTGGTAGTAAAAGAGAATTTTGTTTTTTGGGGATGGAGGGGATTGTTTGTTTGTTTTATAAGTACATTTGCTAACCTGAGAGGGTAACTCTTCAAAGTTTCTGGACGTGCAAATTAGAACCCCACAGAGAATGGTCTAATTATATT
The DNA here is from genome assembly GCA_028534135.1 of Potos flavus. NCBI lineage: Eukaryota > Metazoa > Chordata > Mammalia > Carnivora > Procyonidae > Potos > Potos flavus. The sequence continues at coordinate 65,324,471 of CM052900.1, read as the reverse complement.
ACGAAGAGTGGATTATATTCATTTTTCTGGATAAGATCTTTTCTTGTTGATTTTTGCCTACATTTACAAGATACTTTTATAATTGTTCTTCTACTCTGAATACCTAGAATTTGTTCTATCAAGGGTTAGGCTTTTCAGAGTTCTTAACCTCTTAAATAGCACAGGCCAAGTAAGGTTAAGGGGAAACATTCCGTTTAGTAGTTACTGACTTCCATGAAGGTTAGCATAATCTATTGGTAAACAGACATGAAAAAAAATATATATTTTAGATGATTAAATGTATTAATTTCCTTGAAAATGTCAAGGAGAGATGTTTTCAAATGTTATTCTACATTAAAAGTAAAAAGGCACTCACCAGTTTACCCCATCTGCTTCTACCCAGGCAAAGCGGTACTCATTGACCCGAAGCATCAGCTGCAGACATCCAGCAACACACTGCACATACTGAGAACTCTATGCAAGAAGAAGCACAAGGTTTTAAAATTGGAAAGCATTTAAAGACATGAGATCAGGCATATACAAAAAGTCTGGATTTTTTTAACTGACTTTATCATAAGAACATCCAAAAGTCTCTACTATTTTTTCAAAATCAATCTCCATTTTTGTTTTTCTCTCTACCTCTTAGAAATGCAGTTGATTTTCTCTGTCAAAGTAAACCTACATAGTTCAAGACTACTTAACATACAGGAAAATCAAGGAATAAAGTAACTATATCCTTGATAATGGCTTGATAAATGTTATCTTGCAATGTTTCACTTTGTCCTGAAGAGAGGCACTACAGAGATAATGTTCCTCTTCATAACTGCAGATATATCAAAGAATGACAATAAAATTGAAAAGATAAAACTGTATGCTTTGAGATAAGCCTGTATTTAAATGGTCTGAGGTGAGTCACTCATTCTTTCCAATACTCAATTTCTTTGTCCTTAACAAGGATGATGCCCACAAACATCCCAAAGGGGTACAGTTAGGACTAAGTAAAGTAATTCATTTAGTATACAGCTAGACATTTTGTAGAAATTCAATAAATAGGAATTTAGAAATATATATATATATATATATATATATATATATACAGCATATAAGAAGTCTAATTAAACATTTGAAAAAGATCTTTGCTCTATAATTTTTAACAACTATCAGTTCAATAGTACCATTCTAGGGAAACTGTGGTTAAATCTGGAACCTGAAATAAACAGGAATAATATCCCCAAGAATAATGCAGGCACCTCCATTTTAGCAAAGCTAATAGCAACACCTGGCCTGGGCTCTTCTCTAAATATTTACCATGAGCCTAACACCTATAAGAACAGAGAGACAAGAGGAATTTTCAGACTCTAGCCTTTATTAAAGAACATGAAAATTTAATTTAATTTAATTTAATTAATTAAATTTAAAAAATAAAATAAAGAGGAAAGAAGGAAGAAAAGAAAGAAGAGAAGAAAGAAAGAAAGAAAGAAAGAAAGAAAGAAAGAAGAGAATCAAGAATATTATAAAAATTCACAACACTTAATATATACGATGCTACTAGGCTCTGTGTTTTAACTCAAAGTTCATTAAAACCTAACATTTCAAGGAAATTCTAGGCACTCAATTACAAAAAGAAAATGATATATTTGGTGGAATTATCAAAAGTTATCAAGAAAAGGTTATCTTAGATTTTACCCAGAAACTAGTAAACATAGTTTCCCAAAGCACTATGTATCCAGTAATATAACTTGCCTAAAAAACTCAAAACATTAGCAGAAATGACCCAAAAAAATTAATTTTCAGCTCTAAAACAATCTTCCATTACGGGGGAAAAAATGTTATTTTTCTAATTAAGTCATCAGGTAGTAATCCTTTGTGAAAGAAGAATTCCATTTTTTCTTGTTTAGAGAGATAGCCTAAGCAAGGTTTCTACATATAACGAATAAAAATGCAACCTAGGGCACTCTCTCCTCTTCCATTTATCATCAATTTCCTCTCAACACAAAAACGTGTTGGTTCACTGGAAGCCTTTCTCTTCTGTGTCCATTTTACTATACTACGTTGAAATACATGATACATTTCAAATATGGATTCTTCATTGTCATAGAGCTTCCGGATTCCCATTATAAATGTGCATATTAAAGATCCTGGTTCTAAAACTGTACTTGCACCTATTATACGTAATGAAGCAGTCCAAATACTGTTCCAGAAATCACTTTCAAAGTATACAGTGATGGCAACACTGGCAAATGATTGAATTATTGCCTTCAGTTAAACAAAGTAAATTATATCACTTCATTATCTTTCACTCACATGTATCCTATTACTCTCATGTATAAAATTACTCAATTTTTTTTCTAAAAAATCAGTCTTCAATCAAGCCAACAAGTCACCATCTCTACTCCCAGACTAAGGCAATTCGATATTGCTAGAGAAAATCATACAATCCTGCAAAGCCTTCAAGCAATTCTGGTCTGTTGTCTCTGGCATACTCACCACTATCCTCCTGTCCTACACTCTTTCCTCCATCTCAGCAGTATGAGAAAATATAATACCATTAATTAGAGATTTGCCAGTGGCCAACATCTCACCCCTAAACTGTACTACACTTATAGCCATTCTTGCCTCACTCTCACCTAGGAGACCAGCAGACTTATTCCTGTCCACGACCCTCAGCCCCAGCAAAGTCTTTATCCCATTCTTCTCCTACATGATGTTCTGTCCGTCAGATCTCTCTATATCCTCAGTCTGTTTGATAGGTTTCCTCTCCTCAGCCTCCAAATATATTCAATCCTTTTCCACCTTAAAGCTATCCCTAAACCTTGTACCAATCTCTGCATCTTTCTTCCTCCCAATACATGAAGATTTCTTGAAGGAATTATCACCTTTTACCTCTTTGGTATCTTATCAACCCACTAGTATGGCAAATTCTCGATCACCACTGAACTTAAAATGTCAGTTCCAACAGTTACTTTCACCTGAGAACTAGACCTCTATCTCCAACTACTAACTGAACAACTCTTCCCCATTCTCTTCGCCTTCTGAATTGACTCACCTGTGACAAGTCTTAGATCAATTGTTAACTCCCCCACCATGAAAGAAAGGCAGTAGTACATAATACGGTAGTAGTATGGTAGTATATAGTATATAATCTTCAGGAACAAAGGCTCTGGAACCAGCCTGCCACGCTCAGCCACTTACAAACTATGTAACCTTTAATGAGCTTCCTATCTATAAAATGGAGATAACAGGACAAATCCCATGGAATGTTGGTATAATTTCATTAGTTAACAACGTATGAAAGAGTTTTCAATGGTACCTGTCATACAATATTCAACAAATGTTTGCTGCTGCAAATACTACTGTATTCTGATTTCTCCAGATGGAATTAATCACTTCCATGTGCCACATATAAATCTCTATTTGTAAATCCCTTTGTGTGAGTGTGTGTGTGTGTGCGTCTCAGTCATTCAACCAGAGAGCAAAAGAGGAGTCTTTCTTAATCTCAGCATTTAAGCATAGTCCCTGGCAAAAAAACAACAACAACAACAACAAAAAGATCCAGCACTTTAAAAATGTTTGTTTGCTAAATGAATAATTAAATATTCTTTCCACGTGATTTTTTTTTGTATAATGCCATTTGGTTTTAGGAGGAAAAAAGTAAAACTTAAAGTTTTAAGATATATTTTGTCCAAGTGAAGTGATTTTTGTTTTCTGCCTAAGATACTGTTTAAAAAAAAAAGTACAAAATATAGAAGCCCCAAATTCCATATTATCCTTTCCCTTAAGCTCATTTCCATGAGAATAATATAAAAGTGCACTACTATCCTTCACATCGTTCACTGTACACACAATCTTGATCTTTTCCTGCTGCATATATTTTTCTTTTTGCTACAATTTCCTATTCTATTAGGACTTTAAAAAGCATTCTTGAAATAGCTGTAATTGCTAATAGAAAATCCTGAAATCTCACAAGATTTCAAAGACAAATGAACAAGAAGTGAATGGCAGAGAAATAGTGTACCTTACAAGACAATATCGAAAACTGCCAAACTGATGAAGTAGTATTTGAGGTAATCAAATGTTGCTCCTTCCAAACAGAAATGTCATAAGAACGAACGAAATAAGGAAAAAAAAAAAACCTCTGTGCCTTCCCTTGGAGCTATACCGGAGCCTCACCTTTTCCAGCTGACCTCCCCCTGACTCCTATGAGTCTCTGAGTCTCCCTGACTCCTATGAGTCTCTGAGTCTCCCTGACTCCTATGCTCAGAACTCCGAAGGACACTGCCTATGTGATCAGCTTCTGGGTCCTAAGTATAGTTATGAACTAGAAGTATGACTTGAAAAGTAGTATGGAACTTCATTAATATTTGTGTACATGACTTACTGACCTTAATTTTACATGAAATTCTTTGTATATATTTATTGTAAAATATCCAATCAATGGGCACTCAGGTGGTGCAGTCGGTTAAGCATCTGACCCTTAGTTTCAGCTCAGGTCATGATCTCAGGGTTGTGAGATCAAGCCCTGCATCAGGCTCTGTGCTCAGCAGGGAATCTGCTTGATATTCTCTCACTCTCTCCCTCTGCCCCTCCTCCCACTTTCTCTATCAAATAAATAAATCTTTTTAAAATAAATAAATAAAAATAAATAAAATAAAATCTTTTTTAAAAAATAGCCAATCAATATAGAATGGCATAAAATAAAACCTCCCTCTTATCACCCTTCAGTATCACTGCTAAGATGCAATCACTACTAGATTTGTGTAAAATGCAGATTCTATGCATTATGTACATCTTTTTCCAAAAAAATACAAATAAGATTATACCGTAACTTTCATTTGCAATTTTCCTTTTCCATTTAAGAAATCTTATACTTAGAGATCTACTGCATTTTTAATCATCTATATAAAGATTTTAAATCCACTGTGCTCTCTCAACTTTAAAGAATTCCTTCATTCGACAACATATATTGGGTTGCTTACATTACCTGGTATGCAGAAAGTACTCCACTTTATTTTCAAATATATTTATAGTTGGAATCCAACCACAGATGAAGAAGTCCATTTGCCCTTGCAGTTCTAGTAAACTGTTTGACAGCTACAACCCCAGACTGCCTGGACTGTCAGAAACTAATAAGGAACATAAGGCTTCCATCATTCTAAGTTCTCAAGTATTTCCCAGAAAGGTTCTACAAGTCTGTATTCAATATTCATTCAACAAATATTTACTGAATGACTGCTATGTGTAAGACACTGTACTTGCACTGAACACACAACCATGAACAAACAGACCTCAATCCCTTCCATCAGGGAGCTTACGGTCTAACGGAGAAAGAGGAAAAGTGCACAAAAACAGCTAAATTACAGAGCATACTGGAGTTCGACATTGAACTGGAGTTCAATACAACAAAAATACCATTAAGTAAGGGAAATAGGAAATGCAGAGAAGGAGACATGGGTGCTCTTTTAAGTAGGATCCTCGGAGAGGGACTCACTGCTGAGGAGACAAGTGACAGAATCCCAGGAAAGTAAAAAAGCAAGCCATACAGCAATCAAGGGGAACAGTGCTAACACTGCAGAATGGCAGATCCAGTGCCATGCACTTAAAAATGTTGCCCTCCTTCCTGTGGCTGCTCTATGCCATGTGACTCCTTAACATTCTTAATAAATATTCTTCAGTGGCTTCCCCCTGCCAAGGAAAAGTCCTAAAACCCTATGTGATCTCTAAGGCCCTGAATACCCTGGGCCTGCCTGCCTTATTTCCTCATTCTCCCTACGCCTGCACCCCTACAGCACCACACGCTCTCCCTTCTCTGCCCATGTTCTCCAAATACCTGCCTCCAGTGCAGGCACAGACCTCATCCCTCCACTTCCTAAGTAAGGCTGAGCAAACTTGCCCCAGATGAAACCCCTCACTGTACCCTCTCAAAGGACTTGTGCTTCTTTCTTACAAGCACTGCCGGAAGGGTACTAAAATAATCACAGTGTAATTACTTGTCTAATGCCGTACTCCCTAAGATGAAGCCCCGTACAGACAGGAATCATGCCCATCCCATTCAGTGCTACGTTTTCGGCACCATGCACTGTTCCTGGTGGGTACTCAATATATATTTCTCGATTGAATGAACAAACAAAAGAAATACAAACAAATTTCATTATATCTTACACAAATTCCAAATGAGTGGGACTCTAATAGATATGGTCCCATAATTAACATTTTTATCCTAGTAACAATCAATACTGAAGAAATATATACAACATAGCACCATTATCCTCTTTCTTCTTGGAGCCAAAACTAAATCTGTTTGGTAGTATGGATTTTATATAGCTGTCTAGTATTTTCTTTTAATTTATCTCAATTTGAAAACTAATATAAATTGCTAGTCAATTCTGGCTATATCTGATATCATCCTATTTTACTAGAAAATATTTATGGTAAAAGAGCTCACTTAAGCCGGATGATAATTTTCATTTAAATTACTAAAGTAGGGGTACCTGGGTGGCTCAATCCATTAAGCATCTGCCTCCAGCTCAGGTCATGATCCTGGGATCCTGGGGTCCTAGGATAGAGTCCTGCATCAGGCTCTCTGCTCAGCAGGGAGTCTGCTGCTCCCTCTCTCTCTGCTCCTCCCCACAGCCCACCCCTGTGCTCATGCTCTCCCTCTCTCTCTCTCCACGTGAAATAAATAAAATCCTTCTTATAAATAAATAAACTGCTAAAGTAATTCACTTCTCCATTAACAAAAAATCACCCATATGGGTGATTTGGACTGACTTAATAACAACAGCAAATACATACGCACAAAAAAGATATTGTAGATACTCATTGCATTGTTTCCTAAATACTCTTTGTTTAAATGTCATCCAACCAGAGTTCTTCCTTAAGGTAAAGTTTCTGTTTTTTCAAGAATCAAAATGTATCTTCTAACCTTCAAAACTCATCAAAAACTGTCAAAAAAGAAATTTAAAACGTTTTATAAAAATAACTTATTAACATATTTTTCAAAGGACTTTTAAACAATTAAAATTAAAAATAAAAGGGAAATATTATGATACCGTATTTTTCAGATGAGCCTTAAAAAGGAGATATAATTTGTTGAAATTAAAATAGTGAATTAATCTTGGATTGGTCCTAGGAATCCACTCTCTTCATGGCTGAGTTAGAGTTCTCTGTGGTGCACCAGACATCCTGGGCTGAGAATTGGCCACAAGATGACCTCTCAGTGCAGTAAAACTCACTGGTAGAGAAAAACTATTTTTACTTCTCAACACATTTAAGAGAAATTTTCCAGTGTTGCTGAAATGCAAACTCTCCTACGCTGTGGTAGAATAATCACATCACAGAAAAAATAGCAACTGGTAAAATTCCCCTTCATGGCTAATATGATCTCAGAGATCCATATTCTGCAGAATTACAAAGTAATTCAAGAACTAAGGAATTAGAAAGCGCAGGCAACAAAAGATAAACATAAAAACTAATGATATTGTACCAAAATAAAACTAATGTTATAAAAACATTTATAGACATTTTCAATATTCATCTTCATAATGATGGGATTTAAGTACAAACTAAATGAGAAAGAGCAAAGATAATATTCACTTAGATTTTGGAATCGTGGGCACTTGAAATAACATGTCTGCATTGCAGTAAAAAGCACCTGTCCCACAGAGAATAAAAATCCACAGTACGGTGGAACTGGTGAAGCACCAAGTTGAACTTTTCAAACACATAAGTGACTAAAATAGATTCCAGAAGCCAGATTTACATGAAATGGAGGACTGCTGATTTGAACAGTCCCAAAAGTATTTAATGTTTCATGACAATTATATATAATCTTTTCTTGTAGAACTAAGAAGTGAGTGTGTGCATATATTTGTGTCATTTTTAATTCTATCACAGACATTCGCTTTAAAAAATAACACGAAACAGAAAAAATAACACAAAACAATGTAAGTGTCAGTAAGGACTGGAACAACTGGAATTCTCCATACTTTGTTGAGGGACACGTAAATTGATTGAGAACACTGATTTGTAGTATCTACTAAATTTACATATACCTTACAACTCAGCAATTCCATTCTAGAATTAAGTGCTCCAGACATAAGTGATTATAGTGATCACATCTATCAAAAGACAGGTACAAGAATATTCATAGCAAGATTACTCACAATAGCCAAAAATTAGAAGTAACCAAAATATCCATTAATAAGAGAATAGAAAATATTCGTTTAATGGATTACTACATGGCAATAAAAAGAATGAATTTCTGTTAAATGCAACATGAATGAATCTCACTGGTACAATATTGGCAAGAGAAGAGAATTCAGATACATAAGAGTTCATACTGTATATGATTTCACTACAACAGAGTTCAAGATTAGGCAAAACTAACCACTGGTAATAGATATCATGAAAACAATAACCTTGGTGAGAGAGTTTAGTCAAAGGGAGGTATTGAGCAAGAGGACACAGGACATATAAATTCATTTAGCTGAACATTTAAAATCTGAGCATTTTACTTTGTGTGAGTTAAGACATAATTTAAAAAAACTCTATACAGTGGCTAACTGAACATAATAAAAAAATTAAATTAAAAAAATTTTTTAAAAAACAACAAGAAAGAAAAGAAAAAGAAAAAAGACAAAAGGAAAGAAGGGAAAAGAGGAGAGGCTTTGCCTATCAGGAATTTTGCCAAATTATCTTTGGCAAATCACTTAAAATCTTCAAAACTGTTCTATCATCAATAAAGGGAAATACCAGCCCTAACAAATTAAAGGGAAAAAATCTCCTCAAATCTTAACTCCCATCAGTTCTACAAAGCACAAAGCAATCATAAGGTATATTATTATTACCTCATATGCAGGAACTAAAATTACATATACAAGCTCAAGAATTCTCTTGAAGTTGGCTTACTCAAAGAGGTCTAATATAATACTCATAAAATACTAAGATTAAATTAATGCCTAAATTAAGATAACTTAGTCTTATACTTAAGTTTTACCAAATAAAAGTAATTTCATTATTAATTTACAAATTTCTAAATCTCCTTCAAGCAATGCTTTCAACCTAATTGGCTCAGTCACGTAACAAGATTCTTTATTATATAGAAAAATTGTGAACTTGAGAAAATATTACTTACTTTATAAATTATTGCTTTGTATACAACTTCCAAGAACACATCTAATGCACCATATTAGATTACTTATTGTTATTATCAGTGCTATGCTTTGGAAATGATTTGTAAAAGAAAATCTTATACTGAAATACCTTATCACTTAACTTTCTTTTGTATTGCCAGAATATACCTCCAGACAGTCCTTCCAAAAAATCCAATCAGAAAAACAAAACTCACAGATTCTTATCTTCCCTCCTTAATGTTCATTCTGCGCATATATTTTAATGATCCCCAATGTTTAAAATGTATTAATTTTGTGACAAGAAGATAAAAGGCAATTAAATAATGAAAATCCTCCAAGAATTGCTTTAGGTAAATACCAATGCTCTTGAAACTTACACAGATACATAACTGATTGTGAATTACTTTGAGTCCTCATAGACTTCACAGTTCACCAGCGAGAGCAGACCACGGTTAAATAACAGGCCTGAACCGTATGAATTCCTGACACAGCCCATTTATTTCTGCTAATTGAGCAGCACTTACGATGTACTTAACAACGAAGTAGTAAAGAACTAAATTATTAAAGTACTCTAACTCTTCTGGAAGACTGAAAAGTGCTGCTTCAGCACAGTATAAGTGCTACTTCAGCACAAAGTCAAAACAGTAAAACTATCTTCATATTAACACGGATATTAGAACTGCCACAGAAAACAATTTAAGAAATTTGGCCAAAAGCCAAAAAAACTAAGTTTCATTTCTCTCATTCTAAAATGCTGTTATTATGTGCTAAAATATGCATGAATCCTAAAGACATTGTGCTAAGTGAAAGAAGCCGGCCATAGACAACCAACCACATCCCATGTGCTTTATTTTTATGAAATGGCCAGAAGAGACAGAAAGAGAAAGAGAGACAGTAGACCAGTGGTTGCCAGAGTGGGAAGTAGGAATGAGGAATGACTGTTAATGTGTACAGGGTTTCTTTCTGAGGTGTTAAAAATGTTATAAAATTAGACTGTAGTAATGGCTGCACAACTCTGTAAATATAGTAAAACCTACTGAACTGCAAATGGATGGATTTTATGGTGTGTGACATATATTTTGACTAAAAAAAAAACTTAAAAATTTTAAAAACTAAATAAAATTCAAAATTTATTTCCTCACTTGCCACCTTTCCAAGTCCTCAATAGCCACACAGTGGCTACCCTTTCCAACATCATGGAAAGTTCTGATGGACAAAGCTGCTCCAGAACATTAAAAGGCAAGATGAAATAATAAAGAGAACCTGGCAACTTCATCAAGTTACCTACTATCAATGAAACAATGTTTATCTAGCAGTAACTAATACCAAACTGGATCCACAACAAAATAGCCAGAGATCAGGACATAGTCAGATGGGGAGTCATCTTGCTCCCTCCTACACAAGTATAAGTGAAGCTGGACAGAAGTAAAAGCAAAGAAACAAACAAGAAATTCCCAGATTCTTTCTAAATCCTGCAAAGCTCCTGAGAGATCACTGTATTCATCTTTTTATCAGGGCATCAGCACTAATCAATGTCCACAGCTGTGCAGCTTCCTCAGAAGACTTGAATACTCACATTAGAGAGTCAGTAAAGAACTTGAACAGCTTAAGGCAAGTGCATAAGATTTGGTGTCATTTATTATTTCCATCTTCAGGCAAAGACAACATAATGCATGCTAAGGAAAGTCTACTTATGTAACGTCATTTAAATAAAAATGTTTGTAATGATCCACTCATAACTTACAATGATGCTTCTGTGGCCATTTTAAAGGTAAGACTGTTGAAGCATTCTTATGTCACATTTTGCAGTATAAAACTTGTGTTTGTTTTACACTGACATCAAGTGGCAATATCGTGTAATGCAACTTCCCAAACTGCTTTTCTATGCTCTTGAAAAACCAAAAGGGATTTTAAGATACAATACCAATAGTTTTACATGGCTGAGCAGGCTATGTGACTTGGAGAATGCCTAAAGACCCAACTGCACTTCTGTTGCCTCAAAAGGAATTCTCTTGGCAAACAATTCTTTTCTTTGGGGTTTTTGCCACTCATTAATTGAATGACTTTACGAAAACTGGTGTTGCCATTCTGTGCAGCCTCACTGCTCATCTATACAATGTGGCTTACAGTAAGACCTAAGTCAGAGAGGAAGTATGAATATTTCAAGTAGATGTAAATGTAAACTGAATAAAGCAGTGCCAGGCACATAGTAAGAGCTCAATATTAGTTACCAATTCAGATTCCCCTATTAAATCATATCAGAGCAGAAGTTACCACCTTATGCTCAAGGGCCATCTGAAAAAGTAAGAACCTTCAGGAAGAGACAGCAAGTATGTTTAAAGTTTGAAGGGTATGAAAGGGAAGAAGGTCAAAAATCAAAGGTCATCTTTTCCTTACTCACAATTATCTCTGATGCTAATTCTGTTTGGGATGTATGTGTAGGAGTCTAACCAAGTAAACCACTTTGACTAATGTATGCCAATTCAATTAATTATTTTTGTTTTTCCAATACACTGGACAGAAAAGAACAAAATAAGAACATCATGTCACCAGAGCTTGCAACTCATTATGTAAGCTTTAATAACTTATAAACACATTAACAATCACTCAAATAAGTTTATAAGATATATAATTCTGAAAACACCTTTTTAAAAATTTATCAATAACTCTAATACATGAATTAAATAATTTTTCAGAATTTCAAACCCAGAAAAATTCAAGTCAGGAAAAAAAAAAGATTCTCAATTTAAACATGTGCTTATGACTGAATATCTAGACTTCCAACCTATCACCTCCTTACCCCACTCTGACCCCAAGATTGCTTATCTAGTTCTACACCTTGTTCTGATTCCTCTTCAGAAGGTTAACAGCCATTTTCTGGCCTGACACACTATTTGTCAAATCCTTCAACACCTGCCCCAAGAGAAGCCCTGCTCTTGGCTTTGAAAATGGGTTCTGCTGCCATCTACAGTCTCAGAGCACACAAACAGATATATTCCATGAGGATTACAGAAGTACTGGTAATTAATATGGATATTAAATGGCTCCTGCACAGCTTCATTTAGGACTACTACAGGCAAGTGGTAGACACCACCCTCTGAAGATGCCTTCCAGTTTCCCAGAGATATTTCCCACTAATGAAGATAGATGCACCTCACCTACATTTCTAACTTTCTTTTTTTCCTATCTTATTCTCAATTAGCTCTAATCATGACAACCCTTACTTGTCCAAACTTATTGCCAGTTCTTGAAGTATTCAAAATATAACAAAGAATAAGTCCAACCAAGAAGGGAACTTGGGGAGATGTGATTAATTTTAACCTTTACCCTTTTGGCTCTACAAAAATGTGGGGAGAGTTTGGCCAAAAAAAAGGGAAGGTGGGGGTTCCGGCCAACATATAGCCCCACAGAAAGCCTTGAGCAACACTGTGCAAGTAATGAGTTTTATGCCATCAGGAAACTGAACTGTTTTCAACTCCTTGACACACTGTTCATGTATCTGTTAAACAGATATTGGATAGGTTATCAAACAACGGAAGCCTGAAGAGAGTAACTTTATGATTTTTCACTCCAGCTGTACATCTGAATTCAGACTCTTGCCTTGATTCTCAGGTCTAAGATAAAGGGACCTGAAAAGAAGAGCAACAGGGAAGAGCAAGTCTCCTGTCTACCAATAGACCATAAATATTTATATATACATAAATATATAGTTTTTACAATGCTATTAACCTGATGGTTAATATGGATTTACATTTGGGGAACTAGTAAACATCTTTAAAATTTTAAATGACTCAAAATAACTTATATCCATGGTGTTAGGAGGCCAGTGAATTAAGAAGGAATATACTTACATCACTTGAAGAGACTGTTCCTGTTTCAACAGCGACACCGCTACCACGCAGTTTCTATTACGAAATAAATAACTTATTACTTAGTTTTGTTTTTAATTTTATTCTAATTTATCAGCTTATGAAAGGGAGCTAAGCAAATTTTATAAATTTTTTTCCTAATCCTACTTAATGGAGTTATCATCAACTAATAAAAAGCATGATGACACAAAATATTCTAAATATTACACTTTTCCAGATAACTTAATTAAAAATGGAACAATAATAAACTGAATACTAAGCTCCACTAAATTTCACAAGTGAAGCTGTACAAATTTCCAAGTCTCAGAATTTACTTACTGAATTGTTTTTCAAGTAAGATGACTATCTTAAACTGAACCATCTGCAATATATTCTGTGGCAAAGCTTTCAAAATAGGTGTCTAGTAATGGGAAGATTCTACACAGAACTTAAAATTAGATTATTAACAGCAATGCTAGCAAGTTATAATGACAATCAGATTTCACATGTTATATAATGTCTAAATGACATATAAAAATGACTGAAGAAAAGTTAAGGTAGAAAGCCAAAGGTTGAATGTACAAGAGAAAAGTAGTAATGAATTTCTGAAAGGAAATTTTTATTTAGTTTTATTCAAACTGATTTTATTTATTATCTACTAATTGCCAGGCATGAGGCCGCCCACAACCCATATACAATGCTTAAACTACCAAAAAAGAAAAAGCTCCTAAATGTCACTATAAAGTCAACAAAATACCTAAACTTGCAACTAATTTGGACTTTTGAAAGTTTATTTCTAGTAAAATTATGAAACTGTGGTCCTTTTTATGAGGGAGAAAACACTAACAATAGAGAAAAAGAGACCTTCCAGATCCAATGCCATCACATGACATTTAAGCAAAGTAGCAAACAGAATCCCAAATAATCCTAGGTTTCATTCCTTAAACAAGAAGTCTGTAATTTGATCCTGATAGAAAGCTATAGAATAAGTGTCTGCCCACAGCAAGAGAGACAGTGCAATTTAGATCCTGGCAGAAGCAGTGACTAGACTCTGAGAAGCAAAGCCAGAAGGGGCCCAGGTACCCTGAAGAGTCACTTTGTTGCAGGACTTGCAAAGCAGAAACACCATACCATAACTACTTAAAGCCAAAGACTTGGTGATAAAAAGAATGCACCAGAAAGATAAAGAAAAGGTCTTTTAAAGCACTTATCTAATACCAAGAAGCTCAGTTCTAATGAAAATTGTTCTAGACACTGAAATATTTTGCTTCCACTAGTGATGATAAAGCTATTTCCTCCAATTCTTGGACACAGTTATAACCATAGTTAATTATTCTAAAAGTAATAAATCATCTGCAAGGCACAATATAAATGTTATTCTTGTGAAGGAAAATCTAAGATGAAACAACCCAAAATGTTAGTGCCAAACTACAGTATACATTCTTTCCTACCAATTTTCATTTTATGAATCCAGTTACAATAGAGCCTCACTACCATTACCATAAAGCTAACGCTAAAACAGATTGAAGTTTGTTCAAAGAAAGAACTAATTTCAAAAAAGAAAAAAAAAAGGGAAGGGGAAGGTAAAGCATTCTGATCCTAAATGATACACACCTAGAAATTTAAAAGCTTATTTTCACACACCTATTTTTCATGTTCTAAATATGTTTTTTAAATACCTCACAAATCCAGTAAAATCTGCAAATTTGCAGCTCTTGTAAAAATACTTTTAAAAACTAAGCCAGGGGCGCCTGGGTGTCTCAAGTCAGTTAATCGTCCAACTCTTGGTTTCAGCTCAGGTTGTGGGATCAAGTCCTGCATTGGGCTCCACACTCAACAGAGTCTGCTTCTCAACAGAGTCTGCTTCTCCTCTCTTTCTCCCTCTCCCTCTGCCCCTCTCCCTGCTCTCAAGTTCTCTCTCTCTTTCTCTAAAATAAATAAATCTTTAAAAAAAAAAAATACAGTCAAAATTTATGCTATTGACATAAAAAATGCTTAATTATGTTCAATATGCTCCAAAATATCCCTATCCAAATATAAAAGACAATTAGATTTCCTCAAAAAGGCAAGCAACGATAAGACAAAAAGTAAACCCAAGTAAATGTCATGGTGTCTCTCCTACGCCTCAAATTAAAATCTATTAAAATGTCACCTGAAATCTGAATTACAAAAATTTATTTCAAATAGACATTTATTTGTAATGTAACACTGACAATGCACTAACTACCAATATTATTTTCCTGGTCTCATTCCTCACATGAGCCATCCCCACACCAAAATCTCATTCTCTTCTACCCTTTCTTCCCCAGAATACCCCTTCCTCACCCATCTTCAATTCACTCCTTTTCTGAGGATCACTCTCAGTTTCCCCCTTACCACTAGTATTAGTCACTGGAAGCCTAAAGGAAAGAACCACTGAGCCACCATAAGTGTCCTATCTTTTGACTGTTCTAGGGAACCGTGAAGACAAAAAGAAAACCTGTCATTTTCCCCATCATTTAACCAGCAAGCTATTTCCTTCATGGAGAAGTAGAGCTAGAGAGGTCTGAAAGCAACCAAGATGACCACTAAGCAGGCTTCATGTTTAACCTCAGGCCCAAATGTTCTAAGTGGCACAGTAAATCCTGGGAAGGTGCCATTGTGCAATGGTTACCTCACAGCTGTACCCAGCAGCTCCAGGCTTACCTGGGGGCACCTGGAAGCCTGATATGGAGTCTTGAGCAAGACCAGAATAACCGATTGATTGACCAATGATCTATAAAACTCCCCTGGCAGCACCCAGAGCCTGTTTGTTTACTGGTGTAACAAGTCAGACAACTTGGCCTGGTTTTGTGACCAGAAGGACATAAATTATCCCTCTAGAAACTTACAAAGAGCTCTCCCCAAACCCAAGATTTCCTGCACAAATCTTGGAGGTTCAGAGTCCCCAAGGCAAACATGGGAGCTGCACCTGAAGTCTCTCAGCCTGAAGCTTTGCCTGCACTCTGTCTCCTGCTATATCGTTTCTTTTCCCTTCTTACAAGCCTTACATGAGTATGCTGTCTGGAGTTGTGCAACTCCTCTCAGTTCTCCCGCCTGTGTGATCTTGGTAGCCACCTGGAAGGAAGAGACTCCCTGCCCACTGAAAAGCATGAAAGGAAAATCCCAAGTGGCAGAAAAGACAGAAAGGTTTGAGTTGAAGCTAGTCAAAGAAAGAAAAAGTGAAACATACTACCATACCTGAGAGTAGTTTGACTTACTTATCAAGTTCAAAATGGCATAATTTTAATACCTTTTTTGTAATTTCACTAATAGCTTAATATGGGTGTCACATTCCTTTCAAAGATACTAAAAAAAAAAAAAAAAGTGTCTTTTACCTGTGAACTCAGCTGAGTTTTTATCCAATTGAAATAGTAATTTAAGTCACTGCCTTCCATTAGTTCTTTCCCCCAAGCTGCTAACTTTGCAATAATTCTTGCTGCCTGAAAAATAAGAAATGTATTTGAATACTATATTGATTCTAAAATTACATCATATACCTAAAAAAGCAGGACTCACAACCACTTTGCTGTGATTTTTTTCAATACTGAACTCCTCCAAAATAAGTTTGTATTTCATTTTTAAAAATATATTTTGCAATATAGTCAAAATGTATTTTTAAATAGTTCCTTTAAGGTGAAACAAAATTTTACGTTTCAAGAATTTCATGACATTCCTTGTACTATTTTGAGTTCCAAAAGTAAGACTGGAATTCATTATAAGACCAGCAAAAACCAAAGAATCTTTTTTTTTTTTTTTTTTGGAGGCATAGAATAAGTTTAATGAATTTGTAGATGTTGATATTCAAAAATCTGCAAACTTCCACCAAATTGTTTGCCAGAGCTCAGAGCAATGCCTGCAACAAATTGCCAGCTGCTACTTTCATTCATTCGAAGCCCCCTATGAATCCTCACACTTAAAAATCTGTACCTTAGTATAAAATACAAATAGCCATCTCTCCTCACTATAAACCTTTTCTCCTCATCTAAATATTTCTCAGGTTTCTTTGAGCTATAAAACTAACCATGATTTATTATTAAATAGGCAGTATAAGAATATACACAACAAATCATCATGTTGTACATTTTAAATACCTTACAATGTGTCAATTATACCTCAATAAATCTGGAAAATATACACACACAAAAAAAAAATATAGGCATTAAAAATACTACTTCACACACAAACCCAATTTGATATTCTTTCAGTACTTTCTGAAAGAAAGTCACAATCAAAATTAGGAAGTCAGTTAAGCCATGTATCCAGACAACAAAAACAAGTCTCTATAATTTAAAAAAAGAAAACACATTATTGGGTTTTTTTAAAGTATTGTTTAAAATATAGTCTATTTCATGAGTCCCCCTTCTTAATTTCTCTTTATCTAAAGGTTTTATAATACGTACAATAGATGAATACACTCATACATAAATGAATATAGATATATATGGAGAGAAAGAAAGACACATGCTCAAAAATGTTTTACCAACAGTAGTAGTTCTTGATTTGAAAAGTTTAAAGACATCTACTGAAATGAACAGCCTCATGAGCTCCGCCACTGCAGCCCACTTCACATTAGGAATAGAAAAGGCTTGCACAAAGATTTACTCTCTCAACTCTCCTCTCATACCTTTTCTATATTCCATAAAAGATTGTTCAGTGTTAAGGCTTCCAAAGACAGACTTTCAGGGTAAGTTTAAAAGTTTAAGATATTAAAAAACACGTAATTACTGGGGCGCCTGGGTGGCTCAGTGGGTTAAGCCTCTGCCTTCGGCTCAGGTCATGATCTCAGGGTCCTGGGATCGAGCCCCGCATTGGGCTCTCTGCTCAGTGGGGAGCCTGCTTCCCCCTCTCTCTCTGCCTGCCTCTCTGCCTACTTGTGATCTCTCTCTCTGTCAAATAAATAAATAAAATCTTTAAAAAAAAACAAGTAATTACTAAATTAAAATAAAAATTAAGCACAGTAGCTACTTCTAAACAAAACTTGATTTCTGTAGCAAAACATGGGTTAATCCTATCACAATCTAAAGCTCTTTTCGCATGCAATCTAGCAAAGGCTTTTATGCTAATGAACTCTCCAAATACTCTAAAAAACTTTAACTGTATCAAAGCAACTCCATCTCCTTTGTCTTCCCAATACCCCCACATTACTAACCATCAATAAGGAAACACTGCTTCGAAAAATTAACATTACAGCCTTTGCTCCTCTGGAAACTGGGAGGTTACATAGTCATAAATAGCCCAAATGTGTTTCTTCCCCAAATCAGAAATTGGATCAATTCAAAATTTACCATATGAACAGTAAAGAGATCCTGGCGATTCAACATTGGCAGAAAGTAGGACCAGGCAGTGTTCTTGCTGCGTTTAGCATAGTCAAAGAAAATGCTAACCCGCTGGTGATTTTCCTAAAAAAGAAAAGAAGTATCACTAATCAGAATGCATTTTACCACTGTGCATTGCTTCTCAACCTTTCATTCTGTATCCCATCAGTGAGTGTGATTTTCTTCCTCCAGTTGTTATTATGGGTCTGGGGTGATGAGGGGAGCAGGCATACGTACTTTAAAAATAAAATCACCTTTGGGAGGCACCTAGGTGGCTCAGTCAGTTAAGCACCTGACTCTTGATTTTGGCTCCAGTCATAATCTTAGGGTCATTGAGATCGAGCCCTGCGTTGGGCTCCACACTCAGTGGGGAGTCTGCTTGAGATTCTCTCTCCCTCTCCCTCCACCCCTCCCCACCAGTGCACGCACATGCACAGGCGCATGCTCTCTCTCTCTCTCAAATAAATAAATAAATAAAACTTTAAAAATATAAAATAAAATAAAATCACCTTTAATTATTGTTATTAGCTTTAAGTCAAGTGAGACAAGCTAGCAGATCCCAACCCTGCAGGATGTAGCAATCTAAGTTACATTTCATCTGAGCCTGCACCTCTGACCTGCCCTTCCCAATGCTTTTTCCACACAAATAAAATCAGGTTACTCCTAGAATATTATGATAGAAAAATCAGGGCAGATAAAGACAGCAAAAAAACAGCATATAACACTAACAGACACAGGATTTTTAGAACAATTAATTCTTAGCTCAAAACATGCATACTCTACCTCTCACCTAAATTTTACCTGCATTTCACTGGCTCAAAGACACTTTGATTCACTAAATGAATATGATTCTAAGTAGCAGTATTTGGTAAAAGCACACAGAAAAACCACATAAACAGTAATTTTTCAGATCAACATTTAATTCTTTTTAAATATACTGTTTTTAATCTTGATCTTTGCTAACAGTTACCTATTTGAGGAAGAGACTAACATCTCTTTAAGTAACGAATCATTATAGTTCAGAATAACAATTGCAAGTTACGATGATTTTATCAAAGGACTCGAAATTTGGATAGGTCATCATTTACTCCATTGGTGGATCATTTCCCAAGTTAAAACTGTAATATCATTGCACATAAATGAACAAAGTAGACTACACAAAGAACAGAAAATATTTTTACATTTTAAATAAGTTTAAAATTCATCTTCCTTGAGGTGCCTGGGTGACTTAGTCAATTAAGTCTCTGACTCTTGGGGCACCTGGGTGCCTCAGTCGTTAATTAAGGATCTGCCTTCAGCCCAGGTCATAATCCCAGGGTCTGGAGATCGAGTTATAGTGTCCTTCAGTTATAGTTTCCATTTCTAAAATACTCTAAATCATAAAGTCCTGGGGGCACCTGGGTGGCTCCACTGGTGAAGCACCTGCCTTGGGCTCAGGTCCTGATCCCAGGGTCTTGGCTTGGAGGCCCGCATTGGGTTCCCTGCTTAGCAGGAACCCTGCTTTTCCCATTCCCCCTATTTGTGTTCCCTCTCTCGCTCTGTTTCTCTCTGTCAAATAAATAAATAAAAACTTAAAAAAAAAAGTCTCCAGCTCTTGATTTCAGTTCAGGTGATGATTTCAGAGTTATGAGATCAAGTCCCACATGGTGTTCCCCACTTAGCAGGGAGTCTGCTTGAGATTCTCTCTTTCTCTCTCCCTCTGCCCCTCCCACTGCTCTCTCTTGCTTGCTCTCTCAAATAAGTAAATAAAATTAAAAAAAAAAATTCACCTTCCTTGACTAGTCCTTTGCGGTTTCAATTCCTGCTTAAAAACATATCTTACAGAGGAGGAGTTAAGATGGCAGAGTAGCAGGGGGACTCTGAGCTAGCCTCATAGCTCAAACACACTGGATCAACCAAACCATTTTGATCAGAGGATTAAGAAAATCTGCACAACTGAAATTTTCTTTTTTAAGATTTTATTTATTTATTTGAGAGAGCACGAGAGAGAGTGAGCATGAGACTGGGTGGGAGGAGAGGGAAAAGCAGGCTCCCTAGCCAAGCAGGGAACCCAATGTGGGGCTCCAAGCCAAGACCCTGGGATCAGGACCTGAGCCCAAGGCAGATGCTTCACCAATGGAGCCACCCAGGCGCCTCCAGGACTTTGTGACTTAGAGTATTTTAGAAATGGAAACTATAACTGAAGGAAACACAAACACTAAATTTTGGCATATTTAAAGACCAACCCTACCAATTTTCTCTTCTTCCCGATCAATACCCTCTTTGCTGGTTCCCTTGGTGACAGATTTAAGGCTCCCAACCCTTGAGGACTGGGGTTTTAAGGTTTTGTCATCTTAAATTGTATTGCATAATTTATAGTTTGTTATGCGCAGTTTGGTGGGAGGCGGCTCCTACACCCTCTTCAGTTGTAGAACTCTTCAGACAGAACATGGCTGATGCAAAGTTTGAAGACATGAATTAGGGGAGAGAAAAGCCACGGTGCCCTGGAGGGGAGGCATCCCTTTTAGTGGAGGGAAGTCGGGGAGAGGGAGAGAGCAGTGTGTAGGGTTCGCACAAGATGCTGCAGTGTGGGGATCCCCTGGGTTGCACTAGGAGACAACACTCCTCGTCCTGGAGTACACTTGGAAGAGGCTATGTATTGACTCTCTAAGGAAGAAAGGCCCACTGGGCACCACTCAACAGCCAGGGACAGAGGTGTACACAGAGGATAGATAACCTGGTCTTCAGCTTTTCCTGGTGCACAACAGACTCCACCCACCCTGCATAAGCCAAGAGATTGCTTTTCTGGGACAGAACGGAACAAGGCGTAGCAGGAGGCTCTCCACCAGAGGTAAGAGAGAGGGTCTAAGCCTTGCCTGGCCCTTTAAGATTTGGAGGTTTGAATCCCAGCCCCTGGCCAGAGATAAAACACAGAACCGTGATGCCAGGCATGGCCAGGCACAGATGGGTTGAGGGCAGGGCTCTGATGAAAGCCAGGGACACACAAGGAGGGACTGTTCACTATACTGTGAGGACTTTGCAAACAACGGTGGCTGCGAGTTCCCCTCCTGGGGGACGAGAGGGTAGGGTAACACCATTCTCCATGTGCGCAAACACATACACTCACACACACACACACACACCCTGCCCACCAGCACTGTAGGACTTCAGAGAGAAACACAGTGCCTCCAGTGGAGGCTGGAGTCCCCTACACCAAACCCCACACCCCTGCGGCCATTGTAAGAGGCATTCTTACAATGGCAAGTCTGACTGTGAGCCAGCCCAGCAGGCCTCTCTCTCAGAAGACCAACACAAACCCCCCATGTGTGCCAAGTCTACCAATCATAGAGTGCTCCAAAGCATCAGGTTCAGTTCTGGTGGAAACAGAACAAGGCTTTCTTTTTTTATTATTTTTTACTTACTTTACTTTTTATTTTTTATTATTTTTTTCTTCAGTTTTTTCTTTTTTCTTTGATATCAGGTTTAGGTTTTTTGTTCATTTGTTGGTCTGTTTCTTTCCTTTTCTCATTTTTTGGATCAGGCTTTTTTTTTTCTTTTTCTTTTCTTTTTTCCTTCTTTCTTACTCTTTAGAATCAGGCTTATGGTTATTAGTCTGCTTGTTTGCTTTTTTGTTCCTTTTCCTTTTCTCTTTTCTTGAATCAGGATCCTTTTTTTAAAATCTGGCTTATCTTAACAAACAAATCAAAGCACATCTAGTTAAAGGTCCGAACACTCCCCAAGCAAGGAGGAACGCTACAGAATACCAACCTGTGGTATACAGCTACCAAAACACAACAGCAGAGTCCACACAGCATACACTAGAATCACCTTCTGAAGTGCCAGGCCCCAGACAGTGTATGACCCCTTTCTAATATAGTATTACTCTCATGAGCAGGAAACATAACAAGCTTTCATAATATGCAAAAGACAGAAACCTAGACATAATGACAAGACAGAAGAATTCTCCCCAAAAGAAAGATCAAGAAGAAATCACAGCCAGGGATTTGCTCAAAATACATATAAGCAACATATCCGAACAAGAATTTAGAACAGTCATAACGATACTAGCAAGGTTTGAAAGAAGCATAGAAGACACCAGAGAAACCCTGGCTGCAGAGATAAAAGACCTAAAAACAAGTCAGGCAGAAATAAAAAATGCTATCACTGAGATGCAAAACCAACTGGATGTAATCACAATGAGGATGTAAGAAGTGGAGGATCAAACAGATAATACAGAAGATAAAATTAGGGAAAATAATGAAGATGAAAAGAATAGGGAAAGAAAACTATTAGATCACAAACATAGACTTAGGAAACTCAGATTCCTCAAAGCACAATAGTATCTGTATCACAGGAGTCCCAGAAGAAGAACAGGAAAAAGGGATAGGTGGTTTACTGGAACAAATTATGGCTGAGAACTTCCCTCATCTAGGGAAGGAAACAGGCATTCAAGTCGAAGAGGCACAGAGAATTCCCCTCAAAACTAACAAAAACAGGTCAACACCAAGATACAGTGAAACTTGCAAAATACAAAGATAAAGAGAGAATTCTGAAAGCAGTTAGGGACAAAAGGTCCTTATAACCTACAAGGTTAGACACATAAGATGAGCAGAGACCTATCCACAGAAATCTGGCAGGCCAGAAAGCAGTGGCATGATATATTCAATGTGCTGAATGGAAAAAGTATGCAGCCAAGAATACTTATCCAGCAAGGCTGTCATTCAGAATTGGAGAGATAAAGAGTTTCCAAGACAAGCAAAAACTAAAGGAGTTTGTGAACACTAAAGCAGCTCTGCAAGAAATATTAAAGGGAGCCCTTTGAGTGGAAAAGAGAGACCAAAAGCAACAAAGACTAGGAAGGAACAGACAAAATCCACAGGAACAGCAACTTCACAGGTGGCACTAAATTCATATATATCAATAACTACCCTGAATGTAAATTAACTCAATGCTCCAATCAAAAGATACAGGGTATCAGAATGGATTAAAAAAAAAAAAAAAAAAGACCCATCGAAATGCTGCTTACAAGAGAACTCATTTTAGACCCAAAGACACCTCCAGGTGAAAGTGAGAGGGTGAACAACAATCTATCATGCTAACAGATATTAAGAGAAAGCTGGGCTAGTCATACTTTTAGAGGACAAACTAGATTTTAAATCAAAGACTGTACCAAGAGATGAAGAAGAGCACTATATCATAAAAGGTTCTATCCATCAGGAAGATCTAACAACTGTAAATATTTATGCCAACTTGGGAGCCAAATATAGAAATAAATTAATAACAAACATAAACTCATTGATGATAATATAATAACAGTAGGGGACTTTAACACCCCCATACACAGGAATGGGTAGGTCATCTAAGCAGAAAATCAACAAGGAATCTATGGCTTTCAATGACACACTGGACTGGACAGACTGAACAGATATATTCAGGGCATTTCATTCTATAGCAGCAGAATACACATTCTTCTTGAGTGCACATGGAACATTCTCCAGGACAGTTCACATAGTGGGTCACAGATCAGGCCTCAACCAGTACAAAAAGACTGAGATCATGCCATGCATATTTTCAGACCACAACACTGTGAAACTTGAAGTCAACCACAAGAAAAAATTTGGAAAGACTACAAATACATAGGGGTTAAAGAATGACCTACTAAAGAATGAATGGGTTAACCAGAAAATTAAAGAAGAAATAAGAAAAACACATGGAAGCAAATGAAAATAAAAACACAACAGTCCAAAAGCTTTGGGACGCAGCAAAGGCAGCCATTAGAGGAAATTATATAGCAATACAGGCCTTCCTCAAGAAGCAAGAAAAGTCTCAAATACACAACCTAACATTACAACTAAAGGATCTGGAAAAAGAATAGGAAATAAAGCCTAAAACCAGCAGAAAAAGGGAAATATTTAAGATGAAAGCAGAAATCAATGATATAGAAATCAAAAAAACAGTAGAACAGATCAATGAAACCAGGAGCTAGTTCTCTGAAAGAATTAACAAAATTGATAAGCCCCTAGCCAGACGTATCAAAAAGAGAAGAGAAAGGACCCAAATAAATAAAATCACGCATGAGAGAAGAGAGAGATCACAACCAACAGCACAGAAATGCAAACAATTATAAGAGAATATTATGAGCAATAATATGCCAACAAATTAGGCAATCTGGAAAAAAAATGGATAAATTCCTAGAAGAAATAGAAAATTTGAACAGACCATTAACCAGCAAAGAAATTTAAGTAACCAAAAGTTAACCAAAGTTAACCAAAGTAACCAAAGTTCTCCCAAAAAACAAAAAGTCCAGGACCAGATGGCTTCCCAGGGAAATTCTATCAAACAATTAAAGAAGAATTAATACCTATTCTTCCGAAGCTAGTCCAAAAAATAGAAATGGAAGGAAAACTTCCAAACTCCTTCTATGAGGCCAGCATTACCTTGATTCCAAAACCAGACAAAGACCCCACTAAGAGAATTACAGACCAATATGTCTGATGAACATGGATCAAAAATCCTCAACAAGAGACTAGCTAATTGAATCCTATAGTACATTAAAAGAATTACTCACCAGGAAAAAGTGGGATTTATTCCTGGGCTGCAGGGGTGGTTCAGTATCTGCAAATCAATCAATGTGATACACCACATTTATAAAAGAAAGGATAAGAACCACACAATCCTCTCAATAGATAGAGAAAAAGCATTTGACAAACTACAACATCCTTTCTTGAAAAAAAACCTCAAGAAAGTAGAGGTAGAAGGAGCATACCTCAACATTAAAAAGGCCATACACAAAATACCCACAGTGAATATCATCCTCAATGGGGACAATCGGAGAGCTTTCCCCTAAGGTCAGGAACACGACATGGATGCCCACTCTCACCACTGTTGTTCAACACAGTACTGGAAGGCCTAGCCTCAAGAATCAGACAACAAAAAGAAATAAAAGGCATCCAAATCAGTAAGAAAGAGGTCAAACTTTCACTCTTCACAGACAACATGATACTCTAAGTAGAAAACCCAAAAAGACTTCACCAAGAAATTGTCAGAACTGATATACAAATGCAGCAAAGTTACAGGATATAAAATCAACATCTAGAAATCTGTTACATTTCTATACACCAATAATGAAGCAGCAGAAAGAGAAATCAAGGAATCAATCCCATTTACAATTACACCAAAAACCATAAGCTACCCAGAAATAAACCCAACCAAGGAGGTAAAAGATCTGTACACTGAAAACTATAGGACACTTATGAAAGTGGAAGAAGACACAAAGAAATGGAAAAACATACCATGCTCATGGATTGGAAGAAAAAATACCATTAAAATGTCCCTACTACCCAAAGCAATCTACCAATCCAATGCAATCCCGATCAAAAAAACAACATTTTTCAAAGAACTAAAACAAACAACCCTAAAATTTGTGTGGAACCACAAAAGACCAAAACAGCCAAAGTCATGTTGAAAAAGAAAAGCAAAGTGGGAGACATCACAATCCCAAACTTCAAGCTGTATTACAAATCTGTAATCATCAAGAAAATATGGTACTGGCACAAAAATAAATACATAAATCAATGGAACAGAACGGAGAACCCAGAAATGGACCCACAACTATATGGTCAACTATACGGTCAACTCCTTGACAAAGAGGAAAGAATATCCAATGAAAAAAGACAGTCTCTTCAATAAATGTGTTAAGAAAACCAGACAGCAACAGAATGAATCTGGACCACTTTCTTATACCATACACAAAAATAAATTCAAAATGGATGAAAGACCTAAATGTGAGAAAGGAAACCATCAAATCCTAGAGGAGAACATAAGCAGAAACCTCTTTGACGCTGGCTGCTGCAACTTCTTACTAGACACATGTCCAAAGACAAAGGAAACAGAAGGAAAAATGAACTATTGGGACCTCATCAAGATAAAAAGCTTCTGCACAGCAAAGGAAACAGTTAACAAAACTGAAAGGCAACCTATAGAATGGGAGAAGATAATTGCAAATGATATATCAGATAAAGGGCCTGTATCCAGAATCTATAAAGAACTCATCAAAATCAACACCCAAAAAAACAAATAATCCAGTTAGGAAATGGACAGAAGACATGAAACAGGCATTTCTCCAAAGATACACAAATGGCTAACAGACACATAAAAAAAAGTGCTCAACATCACTCATCAACAGGGAAACACAAATCAAAACCACAATGAGATACCACCTCACACCTGAATGGCTAAAATTAACAACTCAGGAAATAGCAGATGTTGGTGAGGATATGGAGAAAGGGGAACCCTTTTGCACTGTTGGTGGGGATACAAATTGGTGCAGCCGCTCTGGAAACCATATGGAGGTTGCTCAAAAAGTTAAAAATAGAACTACACTACAATTCAGCAATTGCACTACTAAGTTTTTATCCAAGGGATACAAAAAAATGCTGATTCGAAGGGGCACATGCACCCTAATGTTTGTAGCAGCACTACCTACAATAGCCAAATTATGGGAAGAGCCCGACTGTCTATCAACTGATGAATGAAAAAAGAAGATGTGATAAATACATGCAATGGAATACTACTCAGCCATCAAAAAGAATGAAATCTTGCATTTGCAACAATGTGGATAGAATTAGAGTATATTATGCTAAGCAAAGTCAGTCAGAGAAAGACAAATATCACATGACTTCACTCATATGTGGAATTTAAGAAACAAAACAGATGAACATAGGGAAAGAGAAGGAAAAGTAGGATAAAAACAAAGAAGGAGACAAACCATAGAGACTCTTAACTATACAGAACAAACCAAGGGTTCCTGGAGGGGAGGTGGAAGGGGAGACGGGCTACATGGGTGATTGGCATTAAGGAAGGCACTTGTTGGGATGAACACTGGATGTTTTATGTAAGTGATGAGTCACTAAGTCCTACTCCTGAAACCAATACTACACCATATGTTAACTAATTTGAATTTGAATGAACAACAAACAAAACTTATCTTCCATCCATCACTGTTCCAGGTACTCAAGTCACAAACCTTTAAGAGAATAAGAAAAAAGCCCTCCTCAAAGCCATTTAATAATTGCTGTTGATATCTGAGCACCAAAAAAATCTTAATCTTCAAAACTATGTACCCAAAACTGAACAGGTAAGAACAAACAAGCAATTTTGTCCAAAACTACTCTATCCAGAAGTGTTAAGAATGAAATGACTGAATCACAAACAGGAAAACATTTGTAATTACAGTATTTTTTAAACAGCACAAGAAATCAAATGGTAAAGGTATGTGCAAATTTCTCAATGTAACTAAAATGTTACCAATAAAATCAACTGTTAAAATATATTTAATCGATAACCAGGATAATGTGAGCTACCTAAATCTGTATCCCTCCACAGATCCTTCATAAAAAATAGGTCAACGGGAAAAGAAAAAAAAAACCATATTTGAACATGTTCAACTTTAGATCCATCTTGATTGGCAAAAATGTGAAAGTCTGACAATGCCCTCTGTTGGCAAGTTTGCAGAGACACAGGCATTCTCCTATGTCGGTGGGACTGCAAAATAGAATTTTACAGCAATATCTTAACAAAACTATGTATGTAGTACTCTTTTACCCAGCAATCCTATTTCGAGGCATTTACCATGAAGCACACTCCCAATCATATGAAAATACATTTGCACAAGGTTATCTTGGCTTCGTTATTTCTAATTACAAAATATCAGAACCACTTTTTGTCCGACATCTTAGCGAAGCTGCTCCCCACACTTCATGATGCCACCCAAGGACAATGAGAAAAAGAAAGATGCCAGAAAGTCAGCCAAGAAAGACAAAGACCTAGTGAGCAAATCTGAAGGCAAAGCCAAAAAGAAGCAGCGGTCCAAAGGCAAAGTTCAGCACATGTTCAATAAGCTTTTCTTGCTTGACAAAGCCGCATATGACGAACTCTGTAAAGATGTTCCCAACGATAAAGGTTATAACCCCAGTTGTTGCCTATGACTGAAATTCATGGTTCCCTGGCCAGGGAAGTCCTTCAAGAGCTCCTTATAAAGGACTTATGAACTGGTTTCAAAACACAGCTCAAGTAGTTTACACTAGAAGCACCAAAGGTGGAGATGTTCCCGCTACTGGTGAAGATGCATGATCAGGCCCAACCCAAAGAACATTTCAAAAAATAAACCTTTATTGGGGCGCCTGGGTGTGTCAGTGGGTTAAAGCCTCTGCTTTCGGCTCAGGTCATGATCTCGGGGTCCTGGGATCGAGCCCCACATCCGGCTCTCTGCGCAGCGGAAAGCCTGCTTCCTCTCTCTCTGCCTGCCTCTGCCTACTTGTGATCTCTCTCTCTCTGTCAAATAAATAAATAAAAATCTTTAAAAAAAAATAAATCTTTATTAAACCAAGATAAATATGTATATGAGCCAACCTCAATGTCATCAATCAGAGACCGATTAAGTAAACTATAGTACATCCAGTACTTTGTTGTAAGGAGCCTGGCTGGCTCAGTCAGTGGAGTGTGCAATTCTTGATCTTAGGGTTGTAAGTTGAACCCCACATTGTGTGTAGAGATTACTTAAAAGTCTAAAAAAAAAGGTATTTTGTTGTTATCAAAAAAGAGTATCTCAGAATCTCAGAAAGGATATAGGATAATTTCTGGCATATTTTTTTAGGTGAGATGAGCAAAATATAAGACATTACATTTAGTACATGTTTTTTATAAGAAAGAGAAGGAAGTATGTATCTGCCTATTCATGCAGGGGAAAAAAAACAGGAAGAATAAACCAGAAATCGATGATGCTGGTTACCTAACAAGAGTTAGGTGGGAATGCAAGGGACAGGAGTGAGAGTTTGGTGACATTTCTCTGAGTATATCTTTTCTGTATAGTTTTGACTTCTGGAAGCATGTTGGTGTTTTGCATAATCAAAAATAATAAAATAAAATCTAGAAGAATGAGAGGAAAATAAGTAGAATACCAAAAAACACAAATGAACCTAACTATATTTCAAGAAAAATGATATAACCACTCTGAAAGAAACTTGAACACAATACGCTGACTACATACTCTCAGATTAAAGTACCGCAAATATTGAACTCTAGGTAAAGAGCTCATTCTTCACAGCTGTATGGGTCAGCCATTTTGAAACTTCTTTCCTTGTGCTATAGGGTGGAACAGACAAGTAAATACACAAAGGATAAGAGGAACTCACGATTTCACTGTCACAGAAGACAGTTACAAATATGGAAAAGGGAGACTAGAATGAACTCTGGTGTTGAGCTGAAATGAAACTGGACACAGTATGAACTTGTGGTTTCTAATTTACAGATATATGTATAAAAAGTGAGGGTATTTGTGAGGTGCCTGGGTGGCTTAGTCAGTTAAGCATCTGCCTTCAGCTCAGGTCATGATCCCAGGGTCCTAGGATCAAGTCCCTCATCAGGCTCCTTGCTCAGCGGGAGGAGCCTGCTTCTCCCTCTCCTCCCCACTCCTGCTCCCTCTTGCTATCTCTGTCTCTCAAATAAATAAAATCTTTTAAAAAATGAGGATATTTGTGTGTGCATCATGTGTGTGTTGTGTGTATGTATACACATATAAATAAAACCAAAGTCTGCATGCCAATTCAAGCCTGTTCATTCTAGGTGCAATCCTATATAGTAATCAGGATAACCAAGACAGACCACAGCATTTCCCATTTTTCTTAACTTTACTAAAGAAAAAATGCTGAGAGAGACCATGGCCATTCTCAGACAGGACTGTATCAGCCCAGGCTGGATACTGATCCTCACTCATATTATAAAATCACTAGATTCCTATAAATGACATGAAATGCTAGGTAGACAGCACCATACTTCTTACTTAACCTCTGTACCTTCAATACCAATCAGTACAACAACTGGAACATAGTAGGCCATCAATAAATGTTTTTCCTTGTAAACTGACAGAACAATGCTCCACATAAGCAACCAAACTGACACTGTTCTTGAAGTCCTGAGACATGCAGTCAGGCACTGGATTTAGCAGCCAGGTGTCCTGTCTCAAAGAGAACCACTCTGTACACCAACAATTTAAACCTAGATTATACTCTGGTGTAAAATACAAAAATGTGAGTAAGGGAGGCCCCTCTGTGTTCAGGGACAGTAAAACAGTAAATAGAAACTTTATGCAACTGGAAAAGTCTCAGATGATAAGCAAAATGTACTCCAAAGAGACAAGACTTTTGAGGGCAAGCACCTTGCCTGCATTCAGCATTGTAGCCCCAGTGCTTGGCACTGGCCTGGAACATAGCAAGGGCATTGAAATCCGTTGAACGAGAGAGAAGAAGCCACATCACCTATAAGTACAAAGAGCATCCAGAAAGCCTCAAGTGATTCACCCAACATTGCTGGTATTCAACACAGAACTCCTGAGGTATTACGGAAGAAAAATACAGATTGATTACTAGACATCCTAAAAAACAAAAATAGCCTGTGTGTGGGCATTCCCATCTTTAACACTATTAGCAATTACAACTCTAAGAGAGAACCCATGGTATAAGTGAAACCATACAAAAATACTGTTACTGCGTAGAATACAAAACAATGAAGTCAACAAATGTATTAAGTAAAGAATACACCTACCTGCAGCATATCATCCACCATAGTTAATATGTACTGAACTGTCTGCTCTTTGGAGATATGAGTCATCAAATTTATAAACGTTTTAGCACACTGAAAAAGAATGAAAGTAATGTTAACTTATTTTCAGCTATAAAAAAAACCTTAATGGAATCTCAGTAAAATTATTTCTCTTGCATAAATTCTAATACAAATGCTATTACTAACAGATCTCAATGACAAAAATGTATACCTTTTACAAATATTGTGACAAAGTATGGGAGGAACATACTATGACTTGCATTCAATTTTTGATCATTTTTAGTGATAAATTTCAAAGTGTATACTACTTTTTTTTTTTTTTAAGATTTTATTTATTTATTTGACAGAGAGAGACACAGCAAGAGAGGGTACACAAGTAGGGGGAGTGGGAGAGGGAGAAGCAGGCTTCCCGCCGAGCAGCCTGGGAAGCAGAACACTACAGCAACAAGGGACTAGGGATTAGAATCAGAAGGCCATGACCTGTCTCCATACTACGACATATCAACTATGTGATAAACTCTGGAATTCAACAAAAACTGGAGCTAACAGTATGTTTCCTCACAGATTTCCCAGGATTGTTGTGAGAATCAGACTGAGTTGCATACAGGCTCTTTCAGGCCATCAGGACCCCACAGCAGAAAAACTGATGGTCATATTCTACTGAAAATACAAAGTGGGGAAATTTTCTTAAAAAAAAAAAAAGTTAAGCAACTTTAAAAGCAACATATACTTTGAAACTTAATTTCCCTTCGAGGAATCTATTCTAGAAAGATTTTCAGAAATGCAGAAAAGGATAGAGGAGTAAACATACCCAATATAATATTTTTCCAAAATGAACAAAGAGAACTAGAAATCATTCAAATGTCTTCCAATAAAAAAGGATTTCTAGCTAAATTATGATGCATACCTACAATGGAACATCATAAAGTCATTAAAAAAATTTTCTAAAATTTTTAATGACACAAGGAGGTGTTGATGACATAATGTTTATATCCATCACCTGACTGCCTTCAGTTTGGAGCATCTCTTGCTTCTCTTCAGGACTTCTTTTCATTTCAAACCTTTGAATGAATTCACAATCTTCAGCAGAAATCATCTGCCCCCTAGAAAGTAAGAGTAAGTTGGGTTTTTTCAATAAGAGTTGAATCACCACTGTGAGCAAGGGATACAGGAATTCCCCATCTTTCTCCTCTCTCCCCAGGAGTAAACCACTAGGGTGGGCACACAAGCCCTGGCATCAGACAGACCTCAGCAAAAGCCTAGCTCCACCACATACTGATCATGCAACCTCTCTGGACCTGGGTAATTTATCTGCAAGATGGGAATAATATCCACATTGCCTTTAGGGGCTGATCTGAGGATGATATTAGATGATTCATATAAGGTGGTTAGCGTAGTGCCTAGCCTATAGGAAGCACTAAATAACTGACACCTCTTAGAACTGTCCAGTCTCACCCTATCCCCCTCAAAGCCAAACAATTCAATTGGTTTTCTACTCCATCAAGATCAAAGCCACGCTGATCTTCTACAGTCTTCTACAATTTGAACTTCTACAATCATTACCTCCAGCATATTCTCATATCCCTCCAGACTCAGAAAAATGTGATCTTTCTCCTCTCTGAAAAAATAACCTTTCCATCCTACTTGTTCTCCCACCAATCATCCCACACTAGCCTGTTTTCCTCTTACTTCTTTCAAGGGTCCCTTCCTCAATGGTTCTTTGCTCCTCAAGGCTTCTCTCCAAGCTCAATCCTTGGAATCTTACTTTTCTCTCCCAAATTCTTTCCTTCGGTGAGATTCAAACCAAGAGAGTCTAGTCTTCTCTCTCTGCCAAACCATCTCTATCTTCCACCTCTTACCACTTTCACAAATTCAGCATCATCACAACTGAACCATCATCACCTTCCCTTCCAACCTGGCTTGACCTCACAACTGACTCACTCCACTCAACAACTCAAACCCTGTCTGAAGCTTCCTTATAAAAAAACTTGTCAGCAAAACAGCCTTGCTAGTCTCTATGACACTGGACACTTCAGGACATATACCAATCTTTTCAGACTATCAGTATAGTGGGGAAAGTATAGAATTTGTATCAATCTGAGGAAGAGTTCCAACTGCAGTTGTGAAACTTTGCTAGGTCACTACCACTCTGAGCAATGTCTGCCACACCAGTAAAATGGCAATTATAATACTACCTGCCCTACTCCACTGAGCAGCTGTGGAAAAAAAAAAAACAAACAAACAAACAAGAAAAAGCACTTGATGAATATAAGCATGAAGTAAATGCAAGTTTAAAATTAAAAATGTCTTATAATATCGCAAATGACATATCAGATAAAGGGCTAGTATCCAAAATCTATAAAGAACTTCTCAAACTCAACACCCAAAGAACAAATAATCCGATCAAGAAATGGGCAGAAGATATGAACAGACATTTCTGCAAAGAGGACATTCAAATGGCCAACAGACACATGAAAAAGTGCTCAACATCACTCGGCATCAGAGAAATACAAAT
>CM052900.1:65267924-65290565 GCA_028534135.1 Potos flavus | reverse complement strand
GACAAACCATAAGAGACTCCTAAACTCATGAAACAAACCGAGGGTGGCTGGGGGGTAGGGGCGGGTAGGGATAGGGTGGTTGGGTTATGGACATTGAGGAGGGTATGTGCTATGGTAAGTGCTGTGAAATGTGTAAACCTGAGGATCCACAGACATGTACCCTGGGGCAAATAATACATTATGCTTTAATTAAAAAATATATATATATGAAAATAAAAAAAAATAAAATAAATGTCTTATAATATGCTCTGTCATTCAAATAGCATCAATTTTTTTTTTAACTCAGTAGTTTTAAAATCTGCCCTTCCCCACCCCCTGCCCCCAAGTATGTTGAGAGACTAACGTTCCACAAAAGCCCAACCGTGGAAACAATGAATTTGAAGCAGGTTTTCCTATATGCATAGTTACAGAAATGTAGTCCTTTTTCAGATCTATCTTGGATTGGATTCCTGGTGGCAGGCCTTGACATGGAATTGATGTAGGGCAATCTATGTAGGCAGTGCTCCCTAAAGAGACCAGGGATGGAGTGGGGAACACAGGACGTGGAAGGTAAAGAGCCCAGCCTGGATTCAGGCAAAGTCCGGAAAGAACAGGTTTCTGAGCCCACAGGAGAGTCTGAGAAGTTGAGGTCCTCACACCTATGCCCTCCCCAAGACAAGGGAACCAAACTTTCATACTTCCTGATACTCCTCCCCACAACCCCACCTTCCTCCAAAGAAGATCTTGAGTTTCAGGTATTCAACATCTCAGTGTTTTATTTTGCCCCCTCTGGGTTTTCTATATACTACTACTACTACATACTAAACTATTTTACATCCTGTTAACTTGCTTCTGGATTTCGTAATCTACTGTTGTTATTCTTGTATCAGTTTCACAGTCTGAAGCACTGTAACTTTGTTTTCACATATGCTCCTTTTTTTTTAACATGGCTTTTTTTGTAAACTATTCTCATGCTTTGGATTTTTTCAACAATCCTCTCCTTACCAACCAGAAGGGAAATTTCAAGTCCATATCCTTCTGGATTTCTAAGGCAGGTGACAACGTGACCATTTTCTGACACTCTCTTCCTGAGCTTCCAGATTCTTCTTGTCTTCCTCAGGAGACTCATTAGTATTCTTCACAGACTCCTTATCTCCTACCCTGTGCCTCAGGTCCTATGGAAGGCTCTCTCCATTTGCACTCCCTGAAACCTCCCTGAGTGCTCCCCGCTAGCTCTGCATAGGTAGCTCACAGTCTGAGTTGCGGACCAGGCCACCCTCCTGTAGTTCCCACTCATACATGGGGACCTCTCCTTCCACAGAGCAAGCACACAAGCACTCCACACCCTCCAGGGCAGAACTGAGATCACTAACATATATCCTTACACACACCACCGCAGCATGGTTAATGGGATAATTAAAGCACAAAAAAAAAAAAAAAAAAAGACACTTTGCCCTGTTTTCTTTGTGGCTAAGCACTTCACATACCAGGCACGAAAAAATGCACTCAGTACCCTGGGATAGACCAGCAAGGTCATCCTGTCCAGCTCTGGCCCCAAAATAAACAATCTTTTTCATAAACCTGAACTTCCTAGCTAAAACAATTTCAGCCCCAAATTTTGCTATGCTGATGTATAAAAGCATATCATAACCTTTGTAGATCAGATAATCATATGGAAAAGTTGTGATTTTTCTACTATGACTAAAGTGTACAATGAAGGTTACACTCGGTAACCTAATCAATTCTATGGCTTTCTTTTCCATTTAAATAACCGTGGTTTTTATTTGGTTAGCCAGTTCTTCTGGAGTCTGACTTTCTTGCATTTGTTGTAAGTAACCTTCTTCTTTTCTTGCTTAAATTCTTTTGTCTTTGAATCTTCCTTTGACAGTCCCATAACCTAGCAAGTTAGGGACTCTGGTCTCTTTTCTAATGACCTGAGACCACTCGGGCACCAGTCCTAAAAATCCTTTCACCTAGCATCAGTATCCTCCTGACTTCCCTCCCTCTGGAGTAGCTCAGCCCTAAGGTAACAATCCACCAAAGGGTTTTCCTGCTTCCTATCCACCCCTCCTCCACATTCCCTCTTACCTACCATGCCAGCTTTATCAAGCACACATCTAACCGCATTACTCCTTTCATATCAGTCAGACTGTGAATCTGAATGGCAGTTCTACCTAGCACCTAGGTAAAGGCATTCAGGAAAAATCTTTTGAATCAACTGACTAATTAAAACCTGTATCAGCATGTACATGTTACTTAATCTATCTGCACAGCTATCTGCTCTTCTTTAAAATAAGGCTAGAGGGGCGCCTGGGTGGCTCAGTGGGTTAAGGCCTCTGCCTTCGGCTCAGGTCACGATCTCAGGGTCCTAGGATCGAGCCCCACATCGGGCTCTCTGCTCAGCAGGGAGCCTGCTTCCCCCTCTCTCTCTGCCTGCCTCTCTGCCTACTTGTGATCTCTCTCTGTCAAATAAATAAAATAAAAATCTTTAAAAATAATAATAATAATAATAAATAAAATAAAATAAGGCTAGAAAAACAGATCCTAGTGTTGACATGACAGTAACATGAAACAGTACATGACTTACCAAGTAAATTACTCCTTTCCCAAATACTGTCTCCACCACTGCCCAACATCTACTCTACCCATTCAGGATCTAATCAGCCAAGATCAACCATCAGCGTGTATGTCAGGCACCTTTAAGAACAGGTGACACAGCGGTGAATTAAACATCCCTCTCTGAGCTTGCATTGCAGTGGGGAAAACAAAAAATACACAAACACAAAAGTAAATAATTTTTAAACACACACATGCATACCATAATGCCAGGACACTAAATGCTATGAAAATGCTATGAAAAAAAAAAAAAAACTGAAGCTCAGTAAAGAGCTAGAAAATGCCAACAGAGGAAAGAATATATTCTAGGTGGATTATAGAGAAGGCTTTTCTTCTTTTTTTTTTAATTAAGGTTTCTTTATTTATTTTAGAGACAAGAGAGTGCACGGCGGGGGGCAGGGCCGGCAGAGGGATACAGAAAGGAAAAGCAGACTCCCCACTAAGCAGGGAGCCTGACACAGGGCTTGATCTCAAGACCCTGAGGT
Source organism: Potos flavus (assembly GCA_028534135.1). NCBI lineage: Eukaryota > Metazoa > Chordata > Mammalia > Carnivora > Procyonidae > Potos > Potos flavus. The sequence continues at coordinate 65,287,485 of CM052900.1, read as the reverse complement.
CATGACCTGAGCCAAAACCAAAAGTCAGAGGCTTAACCAACTGAGCCACCCAGGCGCCCCACAGTGAAGGCCCTTCTGAAGACACCTGTGCAGACATCTGCAAGAAGTCAGTTAATGTGCCGAGTGATCTAGGGAGGAACTTCCAGACGGAGGTGTAAGTCCAAACACAGTGGGGCAGCATTGCTTGAAAGAGCAAGAAAAGCAGAATTGCTGGATGTCTGTAAGCAGGGTTGCATAATCTGATTTATATTTTCAAAATGACTGTCACAGCATTGTAAAGAATTGCTCTTCAATTCCAGTTCTGGATATATATCCCAGAAAAACAAACACTAATTCAAAAAGATATGTGCACCCCAATGTTTACTGCTGCATTATTTACAATAGCCAGGATATGGAAGCAACCTAAGTGTCCACCAACAGACACAAGGATAAGGAAAATGTGGTATATACACAATGGAATATCATGCAGCCATCAAAAGGGATGAGATCCTGCCATTTGGGACAAGATGGATGGACCTAGAGGGTAATAGGCTAAGGGAAATAAGTCAGAGACAAATCTTGCACATTTTCACTTATGTGTGGAGTCAAAAAAAGAAAAACAAAACAGAAACACATTCACAGATACATAGAACAAGCAGTGATTATAAGAGGGGAGAGGTATGAGGAGAAAGGGCAAAATAGGTGAAGGGGATTAAGAGGTACAAACCTCCAGTTACAAAATAAATAAATCGGGACGCCTGGGTGGCTCACTGGGTTAAAGCCTCTGCTTTCGGCTCAGGTCATGATCTCAGGGTCCTGGGATCAAGCCCCACATCAGGCTCTCTGCTCAGCAGGGAGCCTGCCTCCCCCCTCTCTCTCTGCCTGCCTCTCTGCCTACTTGTGATCTCTCTCTCTGCCAAATAAATAAATAAAATCTTAAAAAATAAATAAATAAATAAATAAATCATGGGGATGAAAAGTACAGTATAAGGAATACAGTCAATCATATTGTACTAACTTTGTGTGGTAATAGATGGTAGCTAGACCCACCAAGATGATCATTTCATAATGTATAAAAATATCTAATCACTACCTTGTACACCTGAAATTAACATAACATTGCAGTCAAGTAAATCAATTTTTTTTTAAGATTTTATTTATTTATTTGACAGAGAGAGAGAGATCACAAGTAGGCAGAGAGAAAGAAGGAAGCAGGCTCCCTGCTGAGCAGAGAGCCCGATGCGGGGCTCGATCCCAGGACCCTGAGATCATGACCTGAGCCGAAGGCAGAGGCTTTAACCCACTGAGCCACTCAGGTGTCCCTAAATCAATTTTTTAATTAAAAAAAAAAAAAAAACAGAGTTGCTCCTATGGGGGATAGTGAAAGCAGGGACAGCAGGCAAGGGGCTGTTAAGAAGAAAGCATGTGGGAGATAATGACAGCTTACATATGGAAGTGAAAGTGGAGCTAGAGAAAAAGCGGTAAGATCTGGGATAGGTTCCGATGCACAGCTAAAAGAATTTGTGTGGATATGGTTTGTAACGGAAGAGAAGTGTCAAATGGCTGATAGGTTTGGGCCTCCAAAGTCAGTAAAGGAAGGTGCCCCAAACTGGCCTGTAGCAGTGGGGAGGAAGCACCACTCAACTACCTGAGGCTCCCCTAGCGCTGCACGTTCTTCCCCATCCCAGCCCCCATCCCCTTGCAGTTTCCTTCACCACCATCCATAGCTCCTCTGCTTGGACAACTCCCACAAGTATCTTCATATACTCTGTGAGGTCATTCCCAAAGCTCCCAGATAATTATTCGTTCCCTACTTTTGTTATTTGAGAAAACTTCACATATATCTCCATTTTAATGCTTCCCACATTATTGAATTTTTTTATTTAAAGGTCTGTTTCCTCATTCCTCTTACACTCAAGAGGAAGAATGCTATTTTATGATTCTTGTTTCCTCAGGATAGAGTTTTACTAGATTCTAGCTTGACTGATATACAGCCATGTCCATTCATTTATGTATGGTCTAGTTCAATTACTAAGAAAAAATTTAATCAAACATACATACATTTTTAAAACACTATATTTTCATAATAACATGTTGGTCTGTAAGGGATAGAACATATTGGCCTTTTGACATTGGAAGACTTTTCCAAGGGTTTTATTTTTATCAGAATAAGACGTGATACAAGATTCCCTGAGAACTCATGTGTCATGGCCGGCCCCAACGATTTGTAAGCTCTTTTAGGGCAAGTACATTTCACACCCACCCGTGTTCCCACAACAGTTGGCTCAACAGCAGGCACAGAGTAACATTTGGTGAGTATTTGTGTACAGATATACACAGTAGAAAGGTTTTATAAAGAAATGCATGAGATGGACAACAAAATAAAGGACAAAAATAGGAATGAGACTACAACTTAGTAGTACAGAGGCCTTGGAAAAGGAGGAATAGAAGAGAAAGCAATTAAAAATCTCCATGGAATTAAAAATGTTCCAAATGCCCATGCTAGGGAACTTCTGCAGTCAGCCAGTGCCTTATGACAGTATCATTCTATTTAAGTTATAAATAGAGTCAAGCTTTATAAATATGGAACTCCTTGTCCTCTAGTCTAAACACTCAGGACTAAAATTAGGAGACAGAGCTCAAAATCCCAATTTCACAGGGGCTTTAAACAATTACACAGATAGAGATAGACAGAGAAAACATCAGAAACTCTCTCCTCCTCTTGCCCTTGAGTCCGTGGCCCCATAACAATCCAGGCCCTTAAAGGAGGAATCCAGAGTCATCTTAGATTTTTTCTCACCCTCATACATTAAATCGATCACTAAGACTTTCTCAAATCTATCCAATTCTATCTATTCCAACAATCTGAATACTGCTACAGTCTCACCCCTAGCTCTAGGTTTTTTTCCACAAATCTATCCTCTACATTGTCAGTAGAACAATCCAACCAAAACGCAATCTGACATCTAACTCCCACTTATAAACATTGGTTGTTCCCAATACCTACAACAGCAATTTTAAAACTGTGATACATGAACAATGAATCTTGGAACGCTGAAAAAGTAAAACAAAATTAATTAAAAAAATAAAAAATAAAAAAAATAAAATGCCAATAATTTAAAAATGCAAAAAAAATAAAAAAATAAAAATAAACCTGTGTTCCTGGAGGAGCCTTCACAATTGGCTCCTTGCTGCCTCCAGCCTCAGCCCTCCCCACTGTCTGCCTCCAAAACATGTATTATTTTCCACCCAGCATGCTGCTTTTCATTCCCTACCTTTGAAAATCCCCTCCAGGAAAACCTCCCGGAGGTAGGATTAACTGTCATTTTTCTGTCCACCCAATGTTCCCTGTGCACCTTTCTACTATCTCAGTTAACATACTAAATTTAAATGATCTGTTTATATATTGACTTCCTACCAGATTATAAGTTTATCTTTTGGAGCCTCAAAGCCTAGAAAAATGCCTCACACTTGAAAGGCAGGCAATAAATGTTTGATGAGTGACTAAATTAACAGAAATAAATGCATCATTTTTATACACTGCATGTCCCTCTTATAGCAAAGCAAACTGCTAAACATAAAACTAAAGATTCCTCGATTTGTTTTTCAAAATGTATATGCAAATCTTAACTGAATTTCCTTAATAATCACTCATAAATATACCAAAATAAACAGATATGAAGTAAAGTGAGTATGATAAAACATGGTTAAGAATTAATAAACTCTTACTTTACAGATAAATACAGAACACCAGCATGCTAAATCTTAATGCATACAAGAAGGAAGGGAAAAAAACCAAAATTTATTAAGAGTATATTCAACATACTGTTTGTATTCAATTGTGTTAATACTTTAAGTACACTATTTGAGCAACAACTCTGAGATATCTATCCCCATTTCACATTTATTTCAGTGAACCTCAGAGGAGTTAACAGATTCACCTAAAATTACTAATCTAGTAGAAAGAAGAACCGGAATTCAAACCCAGGTCTTGAAATTCAAACATCTACACTTTTTACTAGTTCTATGAGCCACTTCGCAACACCTCTGTCCCCACATTGATCACCAAGGCACAAGGAGCCAGTCTGGAAGGCTTTGCCCATTATCCCCTTCCCCTGCTACAGATCCCATGAACACGCCGCCCACATTTCCCACTCATTCAAAAAGTACAACTTTCCAGACAGAAAAGATCAAAACTGCTCTGAGAGGCTCTGTTCCCCTGCTAGAGCCTCAGGCTGTTTCCAGAACTTCCTATGTCAGGTAAGAATTCTGAAGAGGAAGTGTTTTCTTCCACATTTATTAGCATTTTTCCAGTATGTCTCTCATAGAAGCATGATCATGAAAAAGTCTGATGCAAAAGCACATGATTATCCATGATTCACAGCAAATCAGTACTTACTGAAGATAGGACTGCCAGTTCACTTTGTTTGCACGAACCTCTGCAGCCTTGGCAGCAATAATGTTCGTTGGAACAGCAGCATCTACGGCACCTCGGATATCCATTTTGGTCATCTAAATTTTATGATCTTAGATGTTTTTCAACAGATCTTCAATTCTGATGCAAGGTGAAACCAGAATACCAGATGTTATCATTTTTTTAACAACCACTACTATCATTGCTGTTATAATTAATATCATCATTACCTTACTCTCCCCAGACAACCATTCAACTCAAATATTGAATATCCTAAATATTAAATATTAATGTATTTCAGATCTTGCCCAATTACACACCACCCGATAAAAGTGTTGCCTAAAGGTTTTTTTATTTCCAAGAAAAGTTTTTTAATCATTGGCACTAATCTTGCAGTAAGATTTTTAAAGTAACTCTTTAAGATACTGACATCAGAAATCATGCTTTAATAAAATAGGCATACAGTTTAAATGTACACAACCGGGATCAATTTTCTTCTGACAGAAAAAATAACTTGTAGAGATAAAACCTATTATTTTATTTACATTTACTAAACGTCATTTTTAAGCGAAACATACAAAAAAAACCTACCAGTGCCTTCTAAAATGACTCATTCGAATTAAAAACCCCAAAGTGGAAATGTCATTTCTTCAAAGACAGAGCTTTCTTTTTTCGATGAAGGTCACAGTATTTTCATAATCAATTTGGGGAGAAAGTTTTGGAACAAATACCAATTACAATTTAGGTACAGCTGACAATGGGAGTCTGGTGTGATAACAAGAACCTACAAAATGAGCTTTTGTGTAATTCTCACTTCTAAATTTACTAGTAAACGCTTAAGCCTGATTTTATCTCAATACGAAACATATAGGTTCTGGTTCACAAAATGTAAGTTCACTGCCATGGCCACAAAGAAACTAAAACCATACCCGAAATTCTATTCTGCAATCCCAATGACTTTAGTCAGTTTGGCACTTAATCTCTACATCTTAGGGTTTGCTGCCTAAACAAACAAAAGCAATACACACAGGTTTGGCGGAGACAAAACTGGCTCTGTCCGGGTCAGGCTGGAACCCTGGTACACGAAGCGGACTCGGGTCCAGCGGCCTCTCCTGGGGTAGGTGAAGGTGCCTCATTACCGTCATCTAAATCCCTGAACAACTCGAACTTTCAGCAGGCCAGGGCCTGGCCCAAACCTGGGGGAAGTATACTTCTTACCTTTCCTCCTCCTCTCCCGTGCCCACCCCTCACATTCCCTGCTTCTGACGTAGAGGAGCTCCAGTTCCGTAAACCTACTGGAGGCCTGGAAGGAAAGAAATCTGGAGATGCGGGCAGGAGGAGGGCTGGAGGGGCCTGCGCGGCGAGAAACCAGCACGCAGGAGGGAAGCTGGAGAAGCCGCAGGGGTCGCCTCGCTCGGGCTGGGGCAGGAGACAAAGCAACGCGAGTGCGGCCTTACTTCGCGAACCCTGGGGACCCCACAACTTACCCAAAGGCGGCGGGGAGGATGCAGCGGTTCAGGCCGTCGGGGCCACAGCCGGGCTGGGGCGCCGAGTCGGCGTCTCTTGCTCCGTACAGAGGCCTGAGAGGCGGAATGAGCCACAGACCCCGCGAAGTGCAGATTCCCGCACCCAGGAGACGTTGAGGGCGGCACAGGCAGAAGCAAGCCGGAGCGGCCGCCGTAGAATGACAGGAGGGTCGGTCACGTGACCAGCGGCACGTGACAGCCCGGAAGTCGGAAGCCGGGAAGATCCAAAACAGCTTGCGGAGCCTCATTGCTCTTAGAAAGGCCTTACACACGGGGGGGAGCTAGAGTTCAGGCGATCCGCGACTGAGACCCCGGACGGACGCAAAACTTAAGCCCAGGCTGGCCGGTCAAGAGGGAGGGGAGCAGGATGGGTACGTGGGGACCACCACCCCAAAACCCAGAGCCCCGCTTGGGGGCAGCCGACGTCCCCACCCCAAGGTCGAGTCAGGCCAAAATCTGTTTCTCTTAACCGTCATTCTTTCGAAGTGTTTGACTTAATGTTTTTAAATAGATTGACTTCTATGTAGATTTAACAGCTCAATGTAATAGGCGTTCTTGTTCGGATTTTAAGTGTGAAATTGATCCTGAAACGTGGATCACAAAAGTTATCTTGCCCTCGGTTGCAGGTTTAGCAAATTATGCTTCATGTAGTATTTGCAGTTACATTTTAAAAAGTTTTCGTGTTTAGTGCAAATGCAAATTTGACAACCCTGCCTTAAGCCCAAGTTGCCCCAGTCCAGGCCTCAGCTATCTATCCTCCTTATCTTAATAAGTAATACTATTCAATACTACAACTAGTGGGCAGTCAGGTATGTGTAATAGCATATTTTTGCTAATCAGCACTGAAAGGGATTTATAAGTAGAACCAACATATTTCTACTAAAAATGTTACATTTCAGTCAAGTTTTAAACACTATGAGTGAACACATAGTATATAATTTTTTTCCTGTTGCTGTTTTAACAAATTACCACAAATTTATTGGCTTAAACCAATACAAATTTATTTTTTTAAAGATTTTATTTATTTATTTGACAGACAGAGAACACAAGTAGGCAGAGAGAGAGGGAAGCAGGCTCCCTGCTGAGCAGAGAGCCTGATGTAGGGCTGGATCCCAGGACCCTAAGATCATGACCTGAGCCGAAGGCAGAGGCTTTACCCACTGAGCCACCCAGGCACCCCAACACAAATTTATTTTTTATATAGTTCTTGAGGTCAGAAGCCTGACATGGGTCTCAATCCATTTCCCTATCTTCTCCAGTTTCTAGAAGCTGCCTGCATTCCTTGGCTCATGTTCCCCTTCCTCCATCTTCAAAGTCAGCAACATCACAGCGTGAGTGCACGCCCTTTCCCTTTCTCTTTTTCTTCCTCTCTTCCCCTTCTCTCAACACAGCTGAGAAGGGTTCTCTGATTTTATGGGCTTATGTGATTAGATTGGGTCCACCTGGATAATGCAAGCAACTCTCTCCATCTCAAAGTCCTTTACCTTAACCACATACATAACCCTGTTTCCTTCTGCCATGTAAGTTAATATATTCACAGATTCCAGAGGTTAGAACATAGACAAATTTGGGGGAACATTATTCTGCCTATCACAAATATAGAGGGAAGGATCCACACTAATATAACTGGGCGAGTAAACATACAGTGGGGCCCTACATGATATCTACATTATATTTCTAAAGTAAAATTTTTTTTAAAAACTCGACCTAATACTGCAAAATGTTAACCTTTTTTTTTTTTTGAAGATTTTATTTATTTATTTGTCAGAGAGAGCACAAGCAGGGTGAGTGGCAGGCAGAAGGAGAAGCAGGCTCTCCACTGAGCAGGGAGCCCAATGTGGGGCTCGATCCCAGGACCCTGGGATCATGACCTGAGCCGAAGGCAGACACTTAACCAACTGAGCCACCCAGGTGTCCCAAAATGTGAACCTTTTTAAATCTAAATAATGTACATAGATATTCCTTATGTTGTTCTTTTTATTTGAAATTCTCTTTTAATAAATTTGATGCTATGGATTGAGGACATTTATATGGGAAATTCTAGCCTAAATTAATGTAGGACTTGCTTAACTAAGAAAACTGGAATTAGAATCAAAAAAAGATTGCAGGTGCTAACCACAATAATAGCTTAGTATAAAAAATTATTGTTAACAAAACTATAGGTCACAAAACTGTTTCTTTTAACTATAATATTTTAAACTTGATATATGTTTCAGAGTTTCTGGGAGTGGGAAAGTAACCTCCTCAGGGATGGGACTTTGGGACTTACAGCAATGATTCAGGATAGAGTGTTGCTGGCATTTGGTGCAGAGGGACTAGAGATAATAAGTGTTGGGGAGGGATACCAGCACAGTACCGTACACAAGACATTTTCTAGCCAAAAATGTCTGTAGTGCTCCTATGGAGAAAGCGGGATGATGACTACCTCTATCTGATCAATCCGCAATTCCAAACATGAAGGCATATTCTAGGCAGTGGTGAGAATACACGGCCTTACCATTGCAGAATGACATCATTGTGGCACATCTGAACACTAAGAGGCACTGCCAGAAAGAACAGCATAAGTATCTACTCAAATGTTACATGTGCATACACCATAACCAAGCAATCAAACTTCCAGGAATCTCTGTTAGGAAACTTTCAGCATGAGTGTGTAAAAATAACTATACAAGGATTTTCAGTGCAATATTTTATTATAATAGCAAAAAAAAAAAAAGAAAAAGAAAAAGAAAACTCTATTTGTCAGGTCAGGCTGCCGTAACAAAATGCCACAGATTGAGTGGCTTAAACAACAGGACTTTCTTTCTCCCAGTTCTAGAGATTGGAAGTCCAAGATCAAGGTGCTAGCCATTTTGGTTAGTGATGAGGTCCCCTCATGGCTTGTAGATAGCCACTTTCTTACTGTGTCCTCACATGGTGGAGGGAGAGAGAGGGAGTGCACACACTTACAATTCACAAGGTATTGGTAATTTTTTTATTATTATTAAATGCCAGAACTGGTGAACTTTACCTTCTCAGGTGCAGGGATATATTTGTATTCCTATAAATATTCTTGGGTTTTGTTCCAGAACATGCTTATATTACCCACAGTTTAATCATTTTGGGTCTTGCTTTTAAGCTTTGTTAGGCAGAACTAAAGAAATGTGTCATCTGGGATTAATTTTCCCCAATACTGAAGCAAAACCCTCTGAGTTCTGAATACCTAATACCTTGTGAGTTGTAAGTGTTCCCACTTTGAGAACAGGTGCTAACCCCAGCCTTTTATAAGCTACAAGGACTGTTTCTTCTATCCTTTGGGTGGTTCTTTCCCCTGCCTCAGTCTCCTTACACAAGTACAATAATCAGTACTCAGCTGAACATTCAAGAGGGACCCTGTGAAGATCCCCAAAGTCTCACTCTACGCAGCTCTTCCTCACCAGTACTCTGCCCTAGGAACTCTACCTGCCTTGGCCTCTCCAAACCCCCTGCTCCATCTCCTCACCTCAGGGAGACCACCATTCCATACTTGGGCCCCCACCCCTAAGCCAAAGCATGAAAACTCTCTCAAAGAAGAAAGCCAGGGCATCCACAGGGCTCACTTCATTTGTTTCCTGTCTCTTGGGGACTGGTGCCCTTCATTGCTGACATCAATGTCTTGAGTACTGGGTGTTTTGGTTTTTTTTTTGTTTTGTTTTGTTTTTTACATACTTAGTTGAGTTTGTAGTTGCTTTAGTTGGAAGGGTAAATTCATCCAGTCATTATGCCTTGGCCAGAAGCAAAAGTCTGGGTGTTTCCTTTTGAAAACAAATATAAGAGCTTTCATAGAAAGAGGAGAAGCATAAAGTAATCATGTACTAATAAATTCCCAAAAGATGAAACAGAGGTAATGTTATTTTCTTAAATCAGCAAAATATTCCCTGCTTTATTTCCAGCCTGAGAGGTAAATGATAAGTTAAGCTTTCATCAGAACGTATTCAGTTTCTTTCTTTTTAAAGTGGCCCTCTTTTGAAAAGCATTTGACAAAGTACAACATCCAATCATAATAAAATCCCCCAACAAAGTAAGTTTAGATATATCATATCTCAACATAATAATGGCCATATATGAAAAACACACAGCAAACATCATACTCAATGAGGAAAAACTGAGAACTTTCCCACTAAGGTCGAGAATAAGACAAGGATATCCACTCTCACCACTTTTATTCAACATAGTTCTGGAAGTCCTGGCCACAGTGGTCAGACAACAAAAAGAAATAAAAGGCATCCAGATCAGTAAGAAAGAAGTCAAAGTTTCACTATTTGCAGATAACATGATACTCTATGTAGAACACCCAAAAGACCACCAAAAAACTGCTAGAAGTGACAAATTCAGTAAAGTTGCAAGATGCAAAATCACTGTACTGAAATCTGTTGCATTTCTATATACTAATAATGAAGCAGCAGAAAGAGAAATGAAGAAAACAGTCCCATTTACAATTGTACCAAAAATAATAAGATATCTAGGAATAAACCTAACCAAAGAGATGAAAGACCTGTACTCTGAAAATTATAAAACATTGATAAAAGAAACTGAAGATGACACAAGGAAATGTTCATGAATTGGAAGAGCAAATATTGCTAAAATGTCCATATCCCGAAAGCAATCTACGTATTTAATGCAATCACTATCAAAATACCAACAGCATTTTTCACAGAGCTAGAACAAACAATCCTAAAATTTGTATGGAACCACAAAAGATCCAAATAACAAAAGAAATTTTGAAAAAGTAAGGCAAAGCTGGAGGCATCAAAATTCCAGACTTCAAGTTGTATTACAAAGCTGTAGTAATTGAAACAGTATGGTACTGACAGAAAAACAGACACATAGATCCATGCAAGAAAATAGAAAACCCAGAAATAAAGCCACAATTATATGGTCAATTAATCTTTGACAAAGCAGGAAAGAGTATCCAAAGGGAAAAAGACAGTTTCTTCACCAAATGGTCTTGTGAAAACTGGACAGCAACAAGCAAAAGAATGAAACTAGACCACTTTCTTACCCTGCATGCAAAAATAATCTCAAAATGGATTAAAGACCTGAAACCATAAAAAATCCTAGAAAAGCGCACAGGCAGTAATGTCTTTGACATTAGCTGTAGCAACATTTTTCTAGATATGTCTCCTGAGGCAAGGGAAATAAAAGCAAAAATAAACTATTAGGACTACCTCAAAATAAAAACCTTCTGCATAGCAGAGGAAATAATCAACAAAACTAAAAGACAACCTATGGAATGGCAGAAGATATTTGCAAATGACATACCCAATAAAGGGTTAGTATCCAAAATCTATAAAGAACTCCTTGAACTCAACACCCAAAAAACAAATAATCCAATTAAAAATTGGGCAGAAGATAGGAACAGGTATTTCTCCAAAGAAGACATCCAGATGGCCAACAGAAACATGAAAAGATGCTCAACATCACTCATCATCAGGGAAATTAAAATCAAAACTACAATGAGATATCACTTCACACCTGTCAGAATTGCTAAAATCAACAACAGAACAGATAATAGTTGTTGGATGTGGAGAAAGGGGAAACCTCTTACACTGTTGGTGGGAATCCAAACTGGCACAGATACTGTGGAAGCAGTAGAGTTTCCTTAAAGATAGAACTACCCTACAAGCCATAAAAAAATGAAATCTTGCCATTTGCAACAACATTTATGGAACCAGAAAGTATAATGCTAAGAAAAATAAGTCAGAGAAAGATAAATACCATATGATTTCCCTCTTATGTGGAATTTAAGAAACAAAACAAGTGAACAAACGCAAGAAAGAAAGGAAAGAAAGAAAGAAAGAAAGAAAGAAAGAAAGAAAGAAAGAAAGAAAGAAAGAAAGAAAGAGAGAGAAAGAAAAGGAAGGAAGGAAGGAAGGAAGGAAGGAAGGAAGGAAGGAAGGAGGGAAGGAAGGAAGGAAAAGAGTGAAAGAGAGAGAGACAAACCAAGAAGCAGGCTCTCAACTGTAGAGAATAAACTGATGGTTGCCAGAGGGGACAGGTGATGGTTGACAGAGGGACGGGTGAAATAGGTGATGGGGATTAAGGAATGCACTTGTCTGATGAGCACTGGGTGATGTATGGAAGTGTTTAATCACTATATTGTACACCTGAAACTAATATAACACTGTATGCTAACTAGATAGATAGAAGATAGATAGATACATAGATACATAGATAGAAATTTTAAAAGCTAAATACCAATAAAAATATGGCCCTCTTTTGGTCCTCCAACATCCTGAGTTTTCTCAAGTCATCATTATCTTTATTCCTCACTTATAGGAGAACTAGTTTCCACTATTGAGATATAAAATATAGATCTCAGTGCCTCTAATATTGGAAGAAATGCTCTTGCACTTCATGTTATGGTGGGTGCCTAAAGGACAAAGATTGGATGTGGAATTCTGGAATTTAAGCAATGGAATATTATAAGTCATGAGATGTCAAGAATTTCTGAGAAAAACAAGAATTTGAACTATCCATCTGAAAAAAATATCAAAATCCTCCCTTCTTATCACTTTTGTTAATAACCTTAGTTATGGGATGTAGGTTGTTATTTGAATAAAGATGAACTAGGATAAAATTGGAATGTATTGTATACTGTGCCCAGAATTTCACATATAATATCCATGTAAAGCTTCTTTTTGTAAGTCAGTTTGAAAGCAGGACATAACCTATTCCCTCTTAATGCCTACCAGCAAAATATATTTGAGCAAAACAGATCTGTTTTCTGAAGGCAGTCCTGGAAGTCTAGATACAATAGACCTGTTGGTGCCGGTAACATGGACATGTTGAGTTTGAAATTCGTACAGAATACCCAGGTGGAAATGTCAAGGAATCAGTTAAACTGATCTTTCTAGAGTTCAGGATGGAGTCTGGACTGGAGATACGATGTGGGTATCATCAGTGTGGAAGACAAAGTTCTAGTCTGGAGAATGGATGCAGTCAGCCAAGAGTGGAAGTGAAGGAGGCTAAGGGCAGAATCCTGAGGCCATACTATTTATGGATCAGGAAGAGGAAACAGAATAATAAAAAGAAGTTTCCAGATAGGTAGGGGGAGAGGGAAATCTAAGACTGACAATATTAAGGGGACAGAAAGTTTCAAAGCAGAGGGACTGGCTTACTGTGTCAGATGCTATAGGCAAGTTACATGAAGGACAGAAAAGAGACCAAAATATTCCGTTACTAGGAGGTGACTCCTGGCATTGGTGACAGAAGTTTCAGGGCATACTGAAGGATGATTACAGTTTTATAGAACTGTTTTTTAAAGATTTTATTTACTTGAGAGAGAGAGTGCAGGGGGAGGAGGAGGGGAGAAGCAAGCTCCCCACTAAGCAGGGAACGGGACACGGGGCTCGATCCCAGGATCATGACCTGAGCCGCAGGCAGATGCTTAACTGACTGAGCCACCCAGGTGCCCCAGGTTTTATAGAACTTTTTAAAAGCTGAAGTTAACATGATCAAAGAGCCACTCATTTAACTTGTCTATGATTAAATTCCAATAACCAATCTTTTAACTTCAAGGAGCTATCTGGACTATTAGCTCCCTAAAATTTTATGAAGATGACTTCTCACTACCGCAAATTAAACTTACTTATTCACATGGATGGAACTGGAGGGGATTATGCTAAGTGAAGTAAGTCAAGCAGAGAAAGACAATTATCCTATGGTTTCACTCATATGTGGAACATAAGCAATAGCACAGAGGACCACAGGGGAAGGGAGGGAAATCTGAAGGGGGAGAAATCAGAGAGGGAGACGAACCATGAGAGACTATGGACCCTAGGAAACAAATTGAGGGGTTCAGAGGGGAGGGGGTTGAGGGGATGGGGTAACAGGGTGATCTGTATTAAGGAGGGCACGTGTTGTGATAAGCACTGGGTGTTGTATGCAACTAATGAATCACTGAACACTACATCAAAAACTAATGATGTACTGTACAGTGGCTAACTGAACATAATGAAAAAAAACCTTACTTATTCACAGGCCAGGTTTCAAAGTAAACCAAGTGAAGAAATCAAGAAATTTTTCATTTTATTCATGCTGAATTTTTTTTCCTGAGGCACTCAGATAAGCAGAGTTTGCATTTACCCACCCTAAAACACGTCTCCTCATTATCCTGTTAGCTCTGATGGTGAAAAGGGGTCCAGGGCTCAGGGCCAAATGCATGAATTCATCTTCAAAATACTTTTTAAATATCATACTTCAAGATATCACAAAAATGAATGTTTAATGCCATTTACAGAAAGGAGTTGAATGTCATTGGTGGACCACGAATTATTTAAACTGCAGCATATGCTGTATATATATTTTTGGTCAGAGTAGAAGAAATAATAAACAGAACTCTCGCCACAGGTAATTTTCATATTTCAGTGAATTAACCAAAAATTAAACTTGATAAAAATCAAGTAATTCAATTTAAAGTATTTTGATTATAATAAAATATCTTTGATTAACACATATAAACAAAGGATATAATAAGCTGTCATTTTTACAATAGTTGAAAACGCTAGTTTTCTTCATTGTAAAGCTGAGAGGAGATAGAAGGAAATTTTATTCTATCATAACTTTCTTGTAAGTTGAGTCTGAAAATATCTAAGTTTCATGTCAATGTGTCAAGGGTACAGATGCTGAGTAGAAGAAATTAAAACGAATAATTAAAAGATTAAATTTATTTTTACTCTGGGGGAAAATACATTAAAAACTCAGATGTAACAAGTTAAACCACTGGTATAAAATTGATTTATGTAATTATTGTTATGGGCCGAATTGTGTCCTTCCCCCCAAATTTCATATGATGAAGTCCCTATCCCCAGTACCTCAGAATGTGACTATATTTGGAGGTAGGGTTTTTAAAAATGTGATTAGCTTAAAATGAGGCTCTTAGGGTGGGGCCTGATGCAATATAATTGGTGTTCTTTTTTTATTTTTATTTTAAAGATTTTATTTATTTTATTTGACAGAGAGAGAGAGATCACAAGTAGGCAGAGAGGCAGGCAGAGAGAGAGGGGGAAGCAGACTCCCTGCTGAGCAGAGAGCCCGATGAGGGGCTCCATCCAGGACCCTGGGATCATAACCTGAGCCGAAGGCAGAGGCTTTAACCCACTGAGCCACCTGACGCCCCATAACTGGTGTTCTTATAAAAAGAAGAGATTAGGACTTAAGCATTCATGGAGAATATGCACCGCCTCCCTATTGCCTGTAGAACAAAATCTAGACTTCCTGGTCTAGCATTCAATGCTCCCTGAAATATGGACCCAACATCATTACTTCCCTTAAGCTCTAATCCAGCTGTTATCACAAGTTTACTAGTCCAGAAGAGATTTGTGTCCTCTCCTTCACTCCACCTCTCTCCTTGTACCAGGAATGCTCTCTTATCTCTCCTCCACTAACCACCCACACCCATCAATCAAGTCCCAGGCCATGACTTACCTATAACACTATCTGTAACATTCAGTTGCTACTTAATCTAACACTTAAGTTTTAAAGTTTTAAGTCAGATTGCATACTGACTTTTAATAGCTTTTTCTCCAAATATACCTTTTTTTTTAAACAGGAAACTATTAGACCTAAATTTCCACTGATTCTATCCACATTGTCGATGTTTCCTTCCCTAGTAAATGTCTCCTTTTTAATCATTTCCTATATTTCTAGACCTGTGCTCTCAATGGAAACTGGGGGATAATATTGTCTTCAAGGTGGCAAAATGGTCCTTGAGGTTGAGAAACCCAAAGACTTTACATTGGCCTGTGACCCATCATGACTCAACCCTACCCGCCAAAATTTCCTTAATATTTAACTTCCCTTGTTAGGGAGAAACCAATTCACTTTAAAATTTGGTTTATTTTTTTTTTCTCCTCTGGATTGGGCAAAAATGAAGAAAACATTGAGAAACACTGCTTCAGTCTAAGAAAAGGATTTCTGGCTGTATTAGTTCCCCAGGACTGCTGTACCAAATTTGTCACAAACTTGGGGGCTAGCTAAAAATGCCAGAAGTTTCAGAAATGTATTCTTTCTCAGTTCTGGAGGCCAGAAGTCTAAAATCAAAGTAACAGCAGGACTATGTTCCCTCCCAAGGATCTGGGATAGAATCCAATCCTTGCCTCTTCCAGCTTCCGGTGCCTGTAGCATTCCAATCTCCACCTCCTCGGTCGGTCGTGATGCTGCTTCCACCTCCGTGCTTTATGAGGACCTTATCATTGGATTTAGAGCCATTTAAAGATGATCTCCTCATCTCAAGATCCTTAACTTAATTACAACTGCAAAGATCTCTTCCAAATAAGGAAATATTCACAGATTCCTAGGATTTGATGTGGATGTATCTTTTAGGGACCACCGATCAGTCACTACCCTGAAAAATACAGTTCCTAATTATAAGGAAACAAAGAGTAGGAAACAGAGCATGGCCAAGTGCTGCCTTGACGGCTGCCTGACTCCCTGACTTGTTAGGAGCGTGTGTGTCAGCCAGTTGGTCCTCAGCAGTGTGTAATATAATATGTTATTGTTAAGGGAGGCCATTAGACCCCGATGGCAGTAATGCCTGGGTAGCCTACATAAACAAACCTAAACCTAAGCCAGAGTCAATTCCTGTAAATGCACTTGTATCTTAGAAAACAAAATTTAAGAGCAACCAACCACAGGGCGCCTGGGTGGCTCAGTTGGTTGAGCGTCTGCCTTTGACTCTGGTGATGATCCTGGAGTCCTGGGATTAAGTCCCAAGTCTGGCTCCCCGCTCAGCCAGGAGTCTGCTTCTCCCTCTCCTTCCGCCTCTTCCTCTACCCACTGTCTGTGCTCATGCTCTCTCTCTTTCTCAAACTAAATACAGAAAATCTTAAAAAAAAAAAATAAATAAAATAAAGGGCAACCCATCACAAACAACCAACTAGGTTTTCTTAAATGAGGCACCTGCTTACACTGTAGCTAGTCAAATAATCCCCTTTCTTCGCTTCTGCATCTGCTCCCTAAAAGCCTTTTCCCCAACTCCTGTTCACAGAGTGCCCTTAACCACTTTTAATTTGGCATGCCTGATTCGAATCTGTGTTCAATTCTGAACATAGATTCGCTCAAATAAACTCTTCAAAGTTTTAATATGCCTCAGCTTGTCTTTTAAAAGTTCTGGTGTTAGGAACAGGATCCAAAGGAGACCTTTGGCGCCTCAGGGAGCTATCAGGCAAAGGCACCTGCTGAACCCACTGTGTCCACTTCTTTCTTTGAGGGTGCGGAAAATTCCTCTTAGATCTGAGCTCTGCAGCTTTTGCACTGTGAGCTCTCCAGCTTTGAGCATTTCTTTTTCCAGACTGGATCCAGAGTTGGAGTTGGTCTGAATTAAACTAGTCTGGGTCATTCCGAGGCCTCCAGTAGGTAAAGTTCTGTTTTAGTAGAAAAAGAGAGCAAAATAAAAGGGGTTTCTCTAATCCCAAAGAGTCTGGGACTCCTCCAGCTAGGATTCTGCTTGAGTATACATAGAAAAATTATGAGTCCAGAGCCTGTTTGTCTGAACAAGTGGATGAAATTTACCAAAGATGATCTTGAATTACATTGGCCACAATGGGGAACTTTTAATCTAGATAAGCTTATCCATTTATAAGGTGCCCTAGAGAAAAAGGCATCCCAAATTTCCCAAAAATAATGGAATACATCTTTTGATTGGTATGCAGGAGCTTCTAAGAGACTAAATGAATTAAAAATGGCCTCTTAGAAATTTCTTTAAAGAACAAATGAAAAAAAATCATAAATCATCTCCATAAATATTAGTAAAAAACTTTAGACAACAGAGCTAGTAATCTTAACTTATTCCAGTTGCCAGAAACACAATTTAGATCCAACATTTCTTTTAAAAACTAGTGAGTTTTGTATTATAATACTTGTCTCATGGCTAAAGTTTAAAAAGTGTCTGCTGTATGTTTATTCATGTCTATATATGTGTTATAAATGTGTGACTTTTCTATCTCCAGATGGTATTGGCAAAATTAATTTGTAGAACTCTATTTAATTGGCTTAGAGAAAAATAAAGTATTTACATAAGTTAAGTATTCTCTCAGAAATATAGAAACTAACCCAAATGTTTTTCAAGGTCACATGATCTGGCATAATCTGGGTATATAAAAGCTAGTCTAAGTTTGGTTGGTTAACTAAAACATTCATGTCTTCAGAGTTATCAACATTAAATATAATGCAGACATACAATTTCAATTCTACCTACGTTTACTAGTCAAATAAGCTGATATTATGGCTGTTACAAAATATTTCAGCAAGGAAAATAACAAGATGATGGATAGCTGTTTAATATCTTGGGAAATTTTCAGGAGTAATCTCAACATCATTGTTAAGAACAAGCGCATTGAATAGATGTAAATAAAAGTTTATAAATGGACTTTTCAACAATAATTATGTTTTATATTACATCTACTTAAAAGCGGTATATCTCAAGAGTCTTAAATATGAGGGCGCCTGTGTGTCTCAGTCAGGTAAGCATCTGCCTTCAGCTCAGGTCATGATCCCAGGGTCCTGGGATTGAGTCCCACATCAGACTCTCTGCTCAGTGGGGAGTCTGCTTCTCCCTCTCCCTCTGCCTGCCACTCTACCTCCTTATGTGCTCTCTCTCTGTGTCAAATAAATAAGTAAATAAATAGAGTCATAAATATGCGCTTGTACATCAGATGGTCTCACCTGAGCTGGGAAAATGCGAAACAAAATAAAGAGATGAATAATAACAAAAACCTTTCACAGACTGACATCATAACCTACCAAAACATCTTAACCCTGATAGTGATCGAGGGTGGTTAATCCATCATGTACAAGAAGATGGCCAAAAGGGGAAACTGTTAAAGTAATTAACCTAGGCAGCCAATAGACTGAGCTGCCTCTAATGCCTTGGTAGACCATGTAACCCAGAGTCAATTCCTGTAAATGCACTTGTACCATAGACAATGACACTAACCAATGACAAACAGCCACCGAGACTTCCCCAACATAGTCAGTGGCCTAAGTTGTAGCCCATCAAGCCATTTCCTTGCTCTGCTTCCACATCTGTTCTATACAAGCCTTTTGCCAAGCTCCCGTCAGGTACTTTCAGTTTGGTGCTAACTGGTTCAAACTGATACTAACTCAAATACACTCTTGAAAATGTTAATGTGCCTCAGTTTCTTTTTTAACATTATGAACTGAATGTTTGTGTTTTCCTCAAAATCCATGCGTTGAAGTCACAAACCTCAAGTGATGGTATTTGGAATTGGGGCCTTCAGGAGGTAATTAGGGTTATATGAGGTCATAGGGATGCCTTCATCATGGGATTAGTGTCTCCATAAGAAGAGACACCAGATGGGAATGCAAGCTAGTACAGCCACTCTGGAAAACAGTATGGAGGTTCCTCAAAAAGTTGAAAATAGAGCTACCCTACGAACCAGCAATCACACTACTGGGTATTTACCCTAAAGATACAAATGTAGTGATCCGAAGGGGCACGTGTACCTGAATGTTTATAGCAGCAATGTCCACAATAGCCAAACTATGGAACGAACTAGATGTCCATCAACAGATGAATGGATAAAGAAGATGTGGTATATATATATATACAATGGAATACTATGCAGCCATCAAGAGAAATGAAATCTTGCCATTTGCAAGG
>CM052900.1:65209035-65267424 GCA_028534135.1 Potos flavus | reverse complement strand
AAGATTTTAGCTCAAAAAAAAAAAGACACACCAGACACAAGGAAAGCCATCTAAGGACACAGCAAGAAGGTAGCTGTGTACAAGCTAGAGAGAGGGCTCAGAATCTGACCATGGCAGCACCTTATTCTCAGATGTCTAGCCTCCAGAAGAGTGAGAAAATACATTTCTGTTGGTTAAGCCACACAGGCTATGGTATTTTGTTATGGGAGCCCAAGGTGACTAATACACAATACCAATGAAGCCGCTCAATCCCACCACCCAAACAAAATATGATTAAACATCATTGGCAACAGAGACTAAAATTTCTGTGAACAAACAAAACACAAGAGCAAGCATGTTTCATTTATCTCTCTGTCTCATTCCATTGGAGACACATTTACAAAATTTTCCACTCCAATTTTGGGGGCTGAGGGTCTGTTCTTCAGAGTTGCTCAGAGTCAAGTTAAGGAGCACAGATGCAGTCAGAGGGTTAAGTGCAATAACAGAGCTACATCTCAGACTGCTCCACGCACCTAGAAGAGGAGGCTGATGCCGCTGCTCATAGAGAGGAGAGAGAGGTCTGGGGCTCCATCTTACAAATGACACTTGTGCCCATCCTAAGCAAGGCAGGCACATTAAGAGACAGGCAAAGCACATTCCAGGCAAAAAAGAGACAGAAGGATTCATAGATTCTGAGTGAGTCCCTTTCCTTCTTTCTACTCTTGGCCCACTTGAAAATGCTGTCATTTTTAAGATGAAGCCATTCACTTCCTAGCAAGATTCAGAATATGTGTCTCTGCATCACTGAGCCAAGCTGGTGACCAGGTCTTCTGTGCACGGCATCTTCTCTGCACCACCCCAGCCCCAGACCTGTAATTATGTAGCAGGTTTCTGCAGATTCCATGGGCGTTCCTCTTTTCAGAGAGGCACAAAGGCATGAACAAAAAGTCAGGAACAATGCACTGAATGGAAAAAGGCTGATACTCAGGTCACCTGGGATGACCTTCTCCAAGCATCACCAGGGGCATCTATCTGGCATTAAGGAGAAGAGGCAGGCACTCCCTCATGATATGTCCCTCACATTATCTTGTTAATACATCTGTCGGTGACCTCGAGTTGCCTAATTATCAGTTATAGCATAGGCAAGATATCCTTTTAGCTGCCTTGTAATTTCTTGACAATTGAGCTCCAGATTTGCTATTTAGAAATGACACAAGGGAAATAAGATAAAACTACATCAACAGGAGAAAAATAATGGTGATAATTAATGTGTTCTTCAAATTAAGTCAAGATCCCATATGTTTAACTTTTTTCCACTAGAATAGGATCATGTTATATGTTTGGAGAAAATATACTACTTAGAGTCATCATAAGTAGAAAAAATATTAAATTTCAAAGGAATTTCTTTAGTCTAAAACATAGTAAATGTTATGAACATCATCATTTCTAATCTTTTTTTTCCAAATGTGGGTTAAACTTACATTTGCCCATAGAGATAGAGGAGTTCTAGTCAAAGCAAATCCTATTCTAAAAGATGATTTAACATGAAACACTTATTGGCCCTAGTGAACATTATGCTACCAGCCTACCTTCAGTTGGGTGAGAACTTCAAGAAGTTTTTGCAGCTCACCGAATAAACTATTAGTTTAATGGAAGAATGGTTTTTCCATTGTCTTTCAACAATAGCCATTTGCAGGAAGCTGACCTACTCAGACCTAACAGTAACTCTAAGTATTGACACCATGACACCTTTACAAAGTCCTCTAACTAACTATCCCCACAGCCTCTGTGTTAGTATTACCAAAGCAGACCTAACGTCAGTACAGGATTTGACGTATTTGTGATACCAGTGCCTAAAATCTTATGATGACTGAGCTTCAGGATTTTCCAGGTAGGTCAGTTTTACTTTACTGTTCTATTGGCCCCCATAATGACAATCTCCCACAATTGGAAAATTTAAAAATAGCTTCTAAAGTGGCTCGAGTAATCCTGCCTCCCAGTGATTCCCGCCCTTCTGCGATCCTCTCTGCTTGAGTATGGGCTAGACCTACTGACTTTCTTCTAAGGAACAGAAAACAGCAAAGGGAAGGGGATGTCCCTTCTGACATTAGGTTACAAAAGACTGTAACTTCCGTCTTGCTTGCATTCTGTTGGGTTGTTCTCACTTATTCACACTGGTGAAGTAAGCTGCCAGGTGCTAAACTGCCCCGTGCAGAGCCTGATGTGCCAGGAGCTGAGGGTGGACTCTAGTCAGTAACCAACAAGGAACCGGTGCCCTTAGTTCACTTGCATTCAAGGAACTAAGTCTTGGCAACAGCCATGTGAGTGAGCCTAGAAGAGGGGCCTTCCCCAGTGGAGCCTTGAGATGACTACAGCCCCAGACGACACCGTGACTCAGCAGAAACCTTGAGCTTGAGGATGCAGCAAAACTGAAGCCAATTCCTGTTACTGTCAGACAGTAAAAGTTACCTTAAACCGCTAAGTTGTGGAATACTTGTTATGCAACAATAAATAACTAACACAGTCATGGCAGCCAGAATAATAATAGCTCATGTGTAGCAAGAGTTTATTGTGTTGAGCACGCCAATGAGCCTTCGTCTATCCTGCAGGTGAAAGAAAACAGATCAAGCTAACTTAAGCAAAGAGTAATAATATTCTCAAAATAAGATTTTTTATTTCTAAGGAAGTTATTGGATCATGTAAATGAAGAGTCTAGGATTAGATCTTCAGGGACAGTGAATTGCTCAAATGATGTTAAGAATTCGTCTTTCTCTCTGCCTGCCTCTCTATTCTGGTTCTCAGTGAGCTGACTTCATCCTTAAGCAGGTTCTGTGCAAGTATTGGCAAAGATATACACCAGACTTATATTCTACTAGTTAGTAACCCCAGGGGAAATCAAGCAGTACTGCTTTTCTGATAGCTTTAGCAAAAGTCTTAGGGCTGATCCTAATTGAACAAGTCACACACCTGACCTTGAGCAGTTACTGTGTGTGGGCAGGAGGATGGAATTCACTAACTTGCCAGGTTGTTCACAGACCCGGAGCTGGATGCACAGTGAACCCTATGCAAATCACAGGCTTTTGAGGATGGGATAGATGTATTTTCCCAAAGAAAACTGGAGTTGTGTTCTTAGAAATAAATGGTGGACAAGGAAAAAAAAAAAAAGTCCACTCCATGTCACCTCTTCTCAGCCTTCTCAGCCCAGTGTTCACACGTACGCACACACACACACCCCCACACACAAGCACAATTCCCTTTTTTCCATGTACACACTTGCAGAAACGTTCCCACTGAACATATTCTAAATGACATTTAAAATGTCATTTAAAATGGGTGGCTCAGTCAGTTAAACATCTGCCTTTGGCTCAGGTCATGATCCCAGGGTCCTGGGATAGAGCCTCGCATCGCATCAGGCTTCCTGCTCAGTGGAGAGCCTGCTTATCCCTCTGCCTGCCGTTCCCCCTGTTTGAGCTCCCTCTCTCTCTCTCTCTGCCTCTTTCTCTAGTGCTCTCTCTCTCTTTCTCTCAAATAAACAAATAAAATCTTTTTTAAAAATGTAGCCACTCATTCTGAAGGAAAACCACCCAGAATCTTTTCTAGTCACTGCATCCAGCTGAACGTCAAGGAGGTCATTTGGTGATTTGCACTCCTTTCAGTCTGGTCCATGCGTGGGTCCTCAAAGCTATCAATCCACAGTTAAATGATGCTTTTACCACAAACACTTTCAACACACAATGATGAAGGAAAAATGTAGTAGCCATTTGGATTCATGACATACAGCAAAGACTGCCTATCCTACCAATAGAGCAAATGTGGTGATCCACAATGTAGGCTATGACAAGTTGGGCAGTCTTGGAGAGCTCCCTTGTCTTGATCTTTCATGGCTATCTGAGATAGGCCCCTGTAAAGATTTTCCTCCCTGGACCTGCATACCATCAGCCTCATTTGCATGAAGGAAGAGTGTTGGCTGGGCTCCTCCAGGCTTAGGGTTTGTCTGTTCATCTCCATTAACACTTACTCAATCTGCTGTCAATCCACCAGCTTTCTGCCACTCTCAGGAGTAGCAACCAAGTCAGGGTCGTATAAATTAATAGTCCATTAACCTCCCTCCTCCCACCCCACTCTGAGCTGTTTATGCTTCCTAGGCACAAGTCCCCCAGTCCTGCCTCCCTTTAGGAGATGTCCTTTTACTTGAAGTAATGCAAAATAAATACATGTTTGCCAATAAGTACTTTACTCAACTTTGACAGATAGTAAAATTCTTTTTTTATGCAGATTCCTCTTCCTGTAATCTCCAGAAAACTTGGTTTACACAGAATGCCAGGGAAGGCCAATCAATGCTACTGTGCCACTATATACATACACTCCTAAAATACGAAAAAATAATTTTTACTGGGATCTCTCAAGAACTGAGTGTGCAATGTTTTATTAGTAGATCTAGATAAAGTTTTCAACAAATTAAATTTAAGAAGATGAAGAATTTTCATAGAAATGATTGTTAACTAGAAAGAAGTTTCCAAACATAACAATTTTTGCAAGCATGGGGAAAGTGCCAGAGAGAACTTAGCAAATGTTTGAATGAAAATTTTCCTCCCTGGTTTGACACCACAATAGAGGGTGCAAAAATGAAAGCCGGAGCAAGAGAAAAAGGCTGGTGGAAAAGAAAAAGAGAAACACGAATCACTTGGTTCGCAGAGTGGCTCAGAACACTGTGCTCTGGCCCTGGGATATGAAGACACAGAGGCTGGTCCCAACTGTACTACTATGTATAGCCCTTGAACATATCACTCAATATCTCCTGCAAGTTTCCCCATTCACAAAATGCACGGAGACAAAACAGGCAGGACAAAATAATCTTCCAGCTCCAAAGACTGCGCAGGTCAGCTGGAGAATACCAATACCACCTACTGCGTTTTAATTCTAAGAGTCTAGAACCATGTCCTGGGACCCTCAGATCAATGATACTTCAACCATATATTCACTCAGCTGACCCCAGGGAACATTTTTAACTATCAAGAGATTTCTTTATGGCCCCGCCCTGAAACATTTGGTCACTTGAAGAAGTCGCCTCTCTTTTTTATAGAAAGTTTAACAGCATTATTGAGACATAATTCACATACCATACAATTCACCCATTTAACATACACAACTTAATGGTTTTTAGTATATTCGTCAGGTTCTGAAACCATCACTGCAATCAGTTTTATAACATTTTCATCACCCCAAAAAGAAACCTCTTATTCGTTGGTAGTCACTCTCCATCACTCCTCAAACGCTCCTGCCCTAGGCAACTGCTAATCTACTTTCTGTATCTCAAGATTTGCCTATTCTGGACATTTTCTTATAAATGGAAACACACAGTACGTGGTCTCTTGTTACTGGCTTCTCTCAGTATGTTTTTAAAGTTCATCCATGTTGTCCCACGTATCAGCATTTCATTCCTTTTTATTGTTCAAATACACTTTACTTTGTCTGTTTACCAGTTGAGGGGCACGTGGGTTGGTTCCAATTGCGGACATTTGTGTGCAAGCCTTTAGATGTGAACACATGTTTCACTTCTCTTGCTTCAGTAGACATCTAGGAGGAAATTGGTGGACATTACGGCAACTATGTTGAACATTTTGAGGAACTGCCCAACTGTTTTCCAAATGGTTGCAACATTTTATATTTCCACCTGCAATGTATGAGAGTCCCAGTTTCTCCACATACTCACTAACATTTGTCATTGTCTTTTTGATTAAGTTCAACTTATTGAATGTAAAATCATCGTGATTTTGACTTGCTTTCCCCTAATGGCTAATGATGTTGAGCATCTTTTCACGGGCTTTATTGGCCATTTGTATATCTTCTTTGGAGAAATGTCTATTTAGACACATCACCCATTTTCAGTTAAATTTTGCTTTGTTTTGTTCTGTTAGTTGTAAGAACTCTTTACGTATTCTGGATATAATTCTCTTACTATGTATATATGATTTACAATATTTTCTCCTATTTCATGGGTTATCTTTTCACTTTCTTGATGAAGTTTTTTGAAAAGCAAAGTTTTTCATTTTGCTGAAGTCCAGTTTACCTGTTTTTTCTTTGCCCTTCGTGCTTTCGGTGTTGTATATAAGAAGGCTTTGTTTAACCCAAGGTCACAAAGATTTACCCCTACATTTTCTTCTAACAGTTTTATAGTTTCAGCTCTCACATATAAGTCTATGATTCATTTTGAGTTAATTTTTATGTGGTGTGAGGTAGAAATTCAACTTAATTTTTCCTCCTGTAGTTATCCCGTTTGCCAGCACCATTTGCTAAAAAGACAATTCTTTCCTCTGTTGAATTATGTCGACAACTTCTCAAAAACCAACTGACCATAAATGTATGGATTTATTTATGGACTCTCAATTTTATTCTGTTAATCTATATGTCTACCCTTATGCCAGTACCGTAATATTAATTACTGTGGCTTTATAACAAGCTTTAAAATTGAGAAACATGACTCTTCCAACTTTGTTTTTCTTTTTATAAGATTGTTATGGATATTCTGGGTCCCTTCCAATCTCATAGGTGAATTTTATTTTTTTTTTAAGATTTTATTTATTTATTTGAGAGAGAGAAAAAGTGAGAGAGAGTATGAGAGGAGAGAAGGTCAGAGGGAGAAGCAGACTCCCCGCAGAGCCGGGAGCCCGATGTGGGACTCGATCCTGGGACTCCAGAATCATGACCTGAGCCGAAGGCAGTTGCTTAACCAACTGAGCCACCCAGGCGCCCCTCATAGGTGAATTTTAGAATCAACCTATCAATTTCTCCAAAAAATGCAGGGAGGCTGAAAGAAAATAAAAAGGAAGCTGAGATGTTGATAGGGATTTTGTCTGTTTTGTATACCAATTCTGGAGGCCTGGGGTCATTTTACAAAGGGAAACTTTTCCAGTTCATAATCCCCAGTAATACACACCTGATGTCTTTACCTCTGTGCACCCCCAGATCCAGCAAAGCCTACTTGAGAATTAGGTATCCCTTGAGAGAAATGTTCTGTTTTGCATTCTGTTTAATAATCTTTATTTATAAGGTACTTTATAAATGTGAAATACCATGTTAGAAGACAACCCTTGGTTTAATCATTAGATGATTAATCACTTCATAAGAAAAATCAATTTAATCCTACATGATATCAATTAAGGAGTAATAATCCTGGTCTTAAGTTTGAGTATGAGTCTAGAACACAGTTTCTACCCACAAAGCTGACTGCTACTGAAATGACCTTTTAAGAAACCTACATAGATTAAGCACACCACCTGCCTCTGGCTTGCATAGCCCAAGATTATAAAGTACTAGTGCCTGTCGCACACGACTAATGCAGAATTTTGCAAAACAATCTACTCCCTTCATCATTATATCCTAAGCAATATATCTTTTATATCATTTCTTTCCATTTTGATTTAGGATTAAATTTGAATTAAGAGCTCACTGATGCCTGTAGGGGGCAGTCATAACATACCTAGACATTGGAAATAGGAGGCTCTACCTGGAATAGAAACCTAGGGGATAAACTGCTGATCCACAAAACAGATAATCCTTTTGCTTCACATAGTGTAACTTTCCAGGGAGGACCCAGCTGACTGACAGATGGCCCAGCACCGGCCAAACGAAGAGAAATAGAGTGGATCCTGGGCTCCTGTTGTTAAAATCAGGCTGCAGGACTCATTTGGAACTTGATTGTAAAAACATGCCCAGTCCTTCCCAAGACAACCAAGAGTGCCTCCAGAAACATTTCTCCAGGCCATCTATGTGGAAGCATTTCCTGCCCTTGCCTAGGGCTGAGGGATACAAAGTAAACATTCACCAAACCGTGGGAAATGAAGGCAGCACCAAGGCTGTGCACGATGTCAAGGTAAGACGATCTCCACAATCCATGACCCTTACTTGACAAGGAAAAGGTTTATCCAGAAAGAATATAAAACCATAAGCAAGCTTTCATAGTACCTTTGTCTTATTGAGGATTTATCAAAATGTTTTCAAGCCAACCCCAAGAGAAAAACTAGAACTTTGATAATAAGTACCAGATCTGTCCAGTTTTCTCCAACCTAAACAGCTTCCCCTTGCCCAGACAAATGCTTATTTATTGTTTGTTTGTTTGCTTCAGGAGGTAATTTTTAAAAAGCAGGAGACATAGCCATAGACTTTTCTGACTATTGATGCTCTGTAGCTATTGTGGCTTGGATGTTTTTCTCTGAAATAAAAATTATATCCCATATAGTAATGAAAGAAAAATTATAGACTGCTTTCTACAAAAATTGCTCACGAAAAAAAAACTGATAAATTCATACAGGAACATAAGAACATTAAGAAGCTAAGGGATATTTTTCCTAAATTCATAGTTTCCTTTGGTGAATTTTCTAAGCATGAATTTCTACCAACAGATAACTTTATTTCCCCGAAGAGTGACAATGTCCCTGCTCAGTATAGTATCTTTGCAGTTTAAGTCTGTAAATCCTCTTAACTATGAATAGAATCATCTCTTAAAAGATTATTCAGAGTGGAGGGGGATGGGCATGTGTTAATGCCTATCAATAATCAGAGCTCAGAATTAAACGCTGCAATCATACTACAGCAAATCTATCCAAATACTTTAACATCAAAAAAATTGATCTGTCCTTGTGCTATGGCTCATGTCCTGATAATAATTATGATTTATTGTCAGGCATCTTATTTTAACCAATTGGTACAGGAAGAGGAAAAATGTAGAAATGTACTGACCTTCAGTTTTGAGCTTTCAGACAGATGTGAACAAATAATACGTGATATTCCACAGTTCCTATTATCACCTGAGTACTACGTCTTTAGGAAACTAAAATGAAATGGATATACTGGCTGGAAGTCCTTAATTAATGGGCATCTGCACCTAAATGTAGGGAATTTATGCAAAAGAGATTTCTGAAAGGTAGAATTTGGAGGCTACTCTGAGGAAACAGACAGCAACAACAACATAGGTCTGTTTTATGTGTGCATATATATATTATATGTACACACATATAATTTCAAAGTTTTAACTGTATTGAGGGGTATGCTTTAGGCAGAACCATAGGCAAATACACTGGGAAAGTTTTTATGAATCAGCAGTACATCTTCCCACAGCATCCTGGAATCAAATGCACCGCCAGCACTGGGCAATCCTACCTGTGATCTTGACCTCATTCACCCAAGTAAACAGGTTCCAGCCTGTACAGCAGCAGGTTTGAGCAGTCAGGAGTGATCCAGTTGGGTTGCTACTGGCCTTTCCACTCAGTTTTGCCTCCTCAGAAAAATCTTTTATGTTGCATCTGAATGTAGATACACATATAGGTGAACACATCCCTCTTCTAACATATATAAGGATGATAGAATTCAATTCATTTTTATTCTACAAATAGCACAGCATCCTTACTATCTGCAAAATCTGGGCTAGGTTTTGAGAAAGAGAAAAATACACTCCTTCCTCTTTGCAGACTTACAATATATTGGGAAAGACAAACATATCAACATATTATCAAACTATCATATTATCGGCATGTCTCATGTTAATAGCAGATGATATCTATGTAATCACATTCTTTTGATCAGGAAGGCAGTAAGAAGTTAGGGATGGTATATGACCAATATGGAGTAAAACAACTGAAAATGGCCTAATGAAAGAGTGAGAGAGATGAAATCTAAGGTAGAAGTGAAATAATGTCTAGAAATATAGAAAAGTAGACAGGGAGAGCATGGGCTAGAATGTGTCTAGATGTCCAGAGGCCAATGATAAAAACCTTCAAAAATCCTCCACCTAGGCCTCACACATTATACAGAAATTAACTCAAAATGCATCATGGACTTATAAAATGTACAACTGTAAGTAAAACTATAAACCTTTTAGGAAAAAAAAATTTAAATCTTTGTGACCTAAGGCTAAGCAGAGTTCTTAGACACTGAAAGTATCGTCCATAAAGGAAAAATTAGTAAGTTGAACGTCAAAATATCAAAATAAACTTTTGCTTTGCCCAAAACCCTGTTAAGAGGATAAAAAGACAAACTACAGGCTTTGAGAAAATATTTGCAAATCCCGTATCTGACAAAGGTTTTATATTTAGAATATATCAAGAAGTCGCAAAACTCAAGAATAAAATAATAAACAATCCAACTAGAATATGAGCAAAGAAAATGAACAAGCATTCCGTCAAAGAGCATATACAGATGGCAAATAAATACATGAAAAGATAGTCAACATCAAAGCCATTAGGAAAACGCAAACTAAAAACCCAGTAAAATATCACTACACACCTATCAGAATGGCTAAATTGAAAAACAGTGAGGGGTGCCTGAGTGGCTCTGTTGGTTAAGTGTCTGACTCTTGATTCCAGCTCAGGTCTTGATCTCAAGGTCATGAGTTTGAACACTGCATTGGACTCCACTTAAAAAAAAAATTGACAAAAACTTAGTGCGGGCAAGGGCATAGAGAAACTAGATCGCCCATACATTCCTAGTAAGAATGCACAATGGTACAACCTGTCAGGAAAACAATTTGGCAGTGTCTTACAAAACCAAACATGCAAGGATCCTATGGCCCAGCTATTTTACTATTGGGCATTTATCCCAGAGAAATAAGAACCCACTTTCACACAAAATCTGTACACCAACATTCACAGCATCTTCATTCACAACAGCCCGAAACAGAAACAACCCAAAAGTCCTTCAAGGGATGAATGAAGGACTGTGGTACATCCATACAATGGAGCAACAAAAAAGAATCAACTGTTGATATACAAAAGGAATGAAGTATTGATTCCTGTCCCTTGGATAAATCTCAAGGGGATAATGCAGAGTGAAAAAATAATAATCCCAGAAAGTCAAATACTATGTGATTCCATTTATATAACATTCCTGAGATAAAAATATAGAAATTGAGAACAGATTCATGTTGCCAAAGATTAGGATGCAGAGAAGGTGGTGGATGTGACTACAAAGGGGTAGAATGGGGGAACTTTGTGGTGGTGGGATAGTTCTTTATCTTGATTTCAGTGGTGGCTACACAAACCTACAGATGTGAGAAAATTCCGTAGAATTATACCCACACACACACACACACACACACACAAGTGCTTGTAAAACTTGGAAAATCTGAACAAGCTCTATGAATTGTACCAATGTCCGTTTCCTGGGTCTGATACTGTACAAGAGCCATGCAGTTTCCATTAGGAAAACTGAGCAATAGGTACCTGGGACCACTTCACACATTCTCTTTTGGAACTTACTATGAATCTCTATCTCAAAATAAAAAATTAAAAGAAAACAAAGGCACTTAGACTGATGATACCAACACAGTATTGCCTACATTTATTGTTGTGATTCTTCAGTTGTTCTTTCATTTGGGTACTTAACCAATTTCACTGGGTCAGTAGCACTCGTGTCATTAGACCTGTTTTAGAGATGAGAAAACAAGTTTGGAAATACAGTTGGTTACATATGTGAAGTCGTCCGAGTGGTTGATTTGAACCTGAGGGGAGGGAGAGGGTGGCACTGATTTTATTACTAATTCAATAGCTTCTGATAGTGACTTAGAAAGTAGACTATAATTTCACAGGCTTGAAGCCAGATTTCTGGGTGGTGTTTTCCCTGTGCATTCAGTCCAAAGTACCTCAACACAGGCCACTAATTTACCACAAAATATTAATGACACACATAATCACACACCTGTCTCCAGCAGAATTTTTTTCTCCATCAGGATTTTTGCTTCCTTTCATTTAGGACAAGGAGTGCAACTGGCAGGCAGGGTATCCCCTGAGCCAATCACTCTTCCTAAGTGACAGACATGAGAAAGAGAGAAAGCATTAAAGCCACACTGACAAGAAGTCAAATCCATCTATCGATAGAGACTTATATGTTTATGTGTCAGTGCATTCTTCTTCAGTAATAAACATGGTCAGAGCTTAGACAAGAAAAAGTTGTTTCCACGAAATCATTTTTTTTAACCTGGAGATTCAGAGTCTCATGTTCTATGGACTAAGCCAGACAGGCACCCCTCCACAAAATAATTTTTCGTATCATTCCAACATCAATGCGCCTCTGAGAGCACAGGCTTCCAAGTGCTTACCTGTTCCAGGAATGTGATCCCTTGAGCAGCTGATCAAAGCACTTGTTTTGAGATGTTATGCACTAAAGGAAGAAAAATAAATGTCAAGGCCCCAAAAGGTAGCTACAAAGACAATGGAGCTTTGTGTGATGAAAAGGATACAGAAGAGAAGAAAAAAATCTTAGTAAAAAGGAATTATGCTTCTGGTGTCCAATATCTCAACATTAATGTACTCAGAAGAGAAAAT
The DNA here is from genome assembly GCA_028534135.1 of Potos flavus. Classification (NCBI taxonomy): domain Eukaryota; kingdom Metazoa; phylum Chordata; class Mammalia; order Carnivora; family Procyonidae; genus Potos; species Potos flavus. Next base: position 65,255,128 of record CM052900.1, on the reverse strand, counting down.
TAGTTTGTCCTCCCTCCATTTGTGAGTTAGGTTCAATAAGAAGGATAAAATTGGTCCTTATTTTTTTTTTGAAGACCCTCTGAAAAGAATTCTGTAGTAATTAGTTTAACACCTGAGATGCTCACAAACCTCTTCAGAAAAAGGCTCATTGTGATTATATCTTCCACAGTTAGGATGCAAATGTTAATTGGCAATCCTCCCATACCTGCTGTAGGGTGTTCTAGATGAGGCAAAAAGGAGTATAGTTATCTTTTATTTTTTTTTTGTTAGCTTTTATTTTTTTAATTAATTTTATTTTTTCAGTATTCCAAGATTCATTGTTCATGTACCACACCCGTGTTCCATGCAATACGTGCCCTCCTCAATACCCACCACCAGGCTCAACCTACCCCCTATCCCCCTCCCCTCCAAAACCCTCAGTTTGTTTCTCAGAGTCCACAGTCTCTCATGGCTCATCTCCCCCTCCGATTTCCCCCCAATTCATCCTTCCTTTCCTTCATCCAATGTCCTCCATGTTTTTCCTTATGCTCCACACGTAAGTGAAACCGTATGATAACTGACTCTCTCTGCTTGACTTATTTCACTCAGCATAATCTCTTCCAGGCCCATCCATGTTATTAATATTATTGTTATTAATTTTTTTGTTTCTTAAGTTCCACCTATGAGTGAAATCATATGGTATCTGTCTTTCTCTGACTGACTTATTTTGCTTAGCACAATACTTCTTAACTTCCAAAGTACTGTGGTGTGGCCACAGAGAGTCCTAATTATGCAAGGGCAGGACACTACCGCTTCAGTGGAAAACCCACATAGTGCTTCTCTTCTTACCTTATAATTTTCTGAAGCACTAAATAACTGAAGACAATTGGTTTGTGGCAAGAGAGCTTTGAAGAAAGAAACATTATGTCCCAAGAATTATTCATATCCAAGTGTCACTGCAGCTCCATGTCTATATCACTGCGGGGAGATTCTGCTTACTGAGTCAGAATGTTCCTGCTGCTACCGGCAGCTTTGGCTGTAGGCTGGCATTGACTGTACCACCACGGCATACTCCTGTAGAAAATAGAGGAAGAATTTTAATAATATATACCTGTGCTATATTCAAGCAGATGTTGCATTTCCGAAGTTAGAGAGGTGTCACAAAAAAAGAAAAGTTAGTTTTAATGGAGATTAGACATTCAGTCATTGATTTAAAAAGGGAGGGAGGATGATTTAACAGTCGACTGGATGCCACAAAAATTAAGATCAAAATAGAAAAATATACATATATATTTTTTAAAGATTTTATTTATTTATTTGACAGAGAGAGAGATCACAAGTAGGCAGAGAGGCAGGCAGAGAGAGAGGGGGAAGCAGGCTCCCCGCTGAGCAGAGAGCCTGATGCAGGGCTCGATCCCAGGATCCTGAGATCATGACCTGAGCCGAAGGCAGAGGCTTAACCCACTGAGCCACCCAGGCGCCCCGTAAATAGAAAAATATATTTAAGAAAGTTGATCACGGGGCGCCTGGGTGACTCAGTCTTTAAACGTCTGCCTTTGGCCGATCCCGGGGTCCTGGGATCGGGCCCTGCATCGTGCTCCCTGGTCAGCGGGAAGCCTGCTTCTCCCTCTCCAGCTCCCTGCTTGTGTTCCCTCTCTCGCTCTCTCTCTCTCTGTCATAAATAAATAAGATCTAAAAAAAAAAAAAAAAAAGTCACAACACAGAAGAGAAAGATAAAAAAACTGAAATTATGAAGACATAATAGATAGGGAGGTCATATCTTGGAAATTCACTTTAGGAACAGATAAAGGGAATAGATAAAAGTGGGATCTGAGTAGCTGAAACAGCAATAATCAAGTTTTCTTTAAACATAATTTTATATTCCCAATGTAATAAAGATTTCAGACAATAATCTAAGGAGACATACTGTATTACAAGCAAATTTAGTGAAAATAGAACTAACCCTAGAAATAATCTCCTAGAATGTTCAAATTTCAAAAATTAAATCAACATTTCAGTAAATATCCAGAAGGGGAAAAAATAAGATTACCTATAAAGAAACAAGGATCTCCACTTTATAATCCTCTGACTAAATAACTGAAAACTGAATTATAGCAAGAGAGCTTTGAAGGAAAAAAATTTTACATCCCAAGAATTATTCATAAGCCAGTGTCATTCATGCCCTAACTCAAGAGAATAACATTTTAAGATATGCAAGTGTACAGATTATGACACAGCCACACTTCCTGTATAAGTCACATGAAAGTATGTTTCAGAGCAATGAAAAATAAGGAAGTCACAGTTAGGAAGGATTGATGGTAATTATTGAAACAGTCACTCAAATGGAGATATTAGATGTAAAAAGTAACTGCAAAATATGATTATTCTTTAAAAGTTGGGTTATATTCTAAAAATAATGGAGAAATGAATGAGGGACGAGTCTTATAATTCCAAATTAAACTCACAGACACAAAGAGAGGAAGGGAGAAAAGGAGAAACAATGGTCCTGCTCATCCTGTCTGGTAAAAGGAAGTCAGGAGAGACTGTGGTTATGCTTTTTTTTTAAGTCCCAAAGAGGCAAGTGGATCTGTTTTCAGAAGAAATGACATATGACCTTCGACTTCCTTTAAAATAACAGGGGAAGTGAGGAGTAAGGAGGAGTAAGAGATGAAGCAAAATTGGCAATATGTTGCTACTGAGTGATGGATATGAGAGTTCATGAGTGTATTTGCTCTAGGGTTTTTTTTTTTATTTGAAAAATAACATTATAAAAAGACTTTTTTGATCTCAAAGACTTGAGCTTAGAATTTACCCTTTGAAATTAAACAACAAATAGAGACATAAATACATAAGTACAACTTCCCATGTATCTCTTTATTACCACAGTGGGACCTGTTAGTACACACTTCACACATTCACTGGATAGCACAACTGATCTTAACTTTTCAGAAAAATCTTTAAAAATGGCAAAAGATCCTTAAAAAGTAATCATAATAAATAAGTAAAAATAAAAAAATAAAATAAAAGTGGCAAAAGATCCTTCTAGACATATTAAAAACATACTGTGAAAGTCCTGGTTGGCCTCATTATGTGGTTGGGGCCTTTTTTCATAAATCTTATAATGCTCAGATGTTTAATTAATGATTAGGAAAAAAATATATCTAAGTCTCATTTCACCTATTCAAAAGATCTCATAAAATCATCTTGTTGGCTTTCCCATCAAAATCAAGCCAGCCTTGGGGTGCCTGGCTGGGTCAGTCAAAAGAGCATGTGACTCTTGATCTCAGGGTTGTGAGTTCGAGCCCCACATTGGGTGTAGAGATTACTAAGAAAATAAATAAACTTCAAAAAAAATCAAGCTGGCCTTCACAAAACCATGCAAATATCTTTGGAAATTTACATTAAAGTTTTGCCTTTGTGGAGGGCAAAGATGTAGATGAACTTCACCGGGAGCCTCTGATAGGAAACTTGTTGTCCTAGGTTCCATACGAACCATGTATTTCCACTCCGTGGGTAAAAAAAATTCAGATTAGGCTTGTAATGTGGGGGTTTATTTTAGAAATGTCCATAGACTAGCTTCATAGTAACTGCATATAAAATGACTGAAAAAAGAAATTTTAAAATGAAGCACACAGGTTGACAGATAATATTTAGTTTAAAACCTACAGTGACTATTGGAATATATTTCAAATAATCAAGAATGGAACCCAAATTGCAGACTACATAAGTAATTTAATTTGATATCAATGATGTAACCAAATATGTTTTTCCATGACAATATATTGTGCTTATATAATTTTTAATTCTCAGCCCTAAAAATTCTAAGGATTCATTTTCAAGTGATAGAGCATTCCAAGGACTTTTATTTGAAATAAGACCAAAATATCATAAGCATAATCTCAACACATTTTGGTAACTGCCTGTTCAAACTGTGTATGACCAGAAGATAAAAGGAAACAGCAGGAAGGCAGGAGCCTGGCCGGTCAGGAACCTGAGCCTAGGAGTCCGTGGAAGGTGCTAGAAAGACAGCTAGGCACCAAAAAGCAGACTCCCATCATTACATCTCCATGTTCTCATTTCCAATTCCCAAGAGAGAGAATCTGACCCAGTATTGGTCTGATATCCACTCCTGGATCAATCTGTTCTGGTCCTTCTGTAGGCTGAGAGACAATCTTAGAGGAGCTGACTGGCACGTTTTGAGTGGCTGCAACTTTGAAGCAGCGTATGGCCTCCCAAAGTAACCATGACACTCAAAGGAGATAGTGCTAATTTAGTGTTTGAGATCTGGGATTTTTGTATCTATCACTTGCAGGCTTTATGATCACATTTCAGAGATAAATCCACACATCTCCTCCATTTATCCTCAATTTAGCAAAGATCTGTGGGCAGACCCCACAGCAACTGAAGTCTAGAGTCACCAGACAAACCCCCGCCTGCACCAGACATGGGGGTCTGTGAGGTTTTTGTGTGATCCTCTGTGCTCCCTCGAGTCAGTGCAGGTCATCCAATAATCCAGACACACGGCTACATGAATATTTTTTCAAAGATTTTATTTATTTATTTGACAGAAAGAGACAGCAAAAGAGGGAACACAAGCAACGGGAGTGGGAGAGGGAGAAGCAGGCTTCCCCAAGCAGGGAGCCCAATGCGGGGCTCGTTCCCAGGATCCTGAGATCATGACCTGAGCCGAAGGCAGACATTTAAGACTAAGCCACCCAAGCGCCCCGACATGAATATTTTTACTTATAAACTATCATTAAAGTTTGCCTGAGGTTGTGAAAGAGTAGTTGAGCAGAAATGACCAAATGGAATGAATAAAACATTACTAGAAAGAAATGATCAAAGCATTTGATATTATCAATTTCACACATTTCTGCATTCTGTAATAAATCTGCTCTCTTTGCTTCTGCAAGTTAGACTGAACCCCATTTCTTTAAGACGTTTATCTGATGATTTGCCCAGAATGTCACATGTTCCGAAGAGTATATTTTTTGAAGTTTTCAGTTGAACCGAGAGCTGTGGTACCAGCAGCATCATCCAAGGAGGACATGCACTTAATCATATAGACAATTCTGTTACAGAACAAGTTTGCTAGATTGAAAAATAAGCATATGATTAGCAAATAAAAGCCAGCAACTATGGCTTCCTTTTTTCATGTTTGTCTTCTCTTTAAAAATAAAGGCAAACTATTTTTAGCAACTCACTGGTGTCATTAAGGTCAGTAAGCTTCCCCTTTGCCAAAGCGCCAATTTTGGAAAAGAAAGGCAGGCATCTTCCATCATTCGTTGGCGCCTGAGGGATTCCAGGCTTTGGGGGACCAATCATTGTCTTCTGTCTATTCTTCGCAATATTTGAGATGGGCAAGGTGAAGATGCAGAGGTATGAAGGACAGAAAGCAGAAGAAGGTCTCTCAGGCACCACATCCATTAGCCTGGACCACCCTGGGAGATCACAGAAGTTTGCCACCCTCACTCTTTCCCCTACCTCTCACCCTAGACCCTTCCCCCACATTTCCAGGCATACCCGAGGCATCTCACTGTCTCATTCTGGCCTGGTCCCTCCCATTAGGAAAAAAAATAAAGTTCAAATTCATTTCCACTTAGTTATAAAGGAATTCTTAGATTGTCCCTACTCACGAAATCTACGGGGAATGGTAGTATTAGATCCACAAGGATGAACTTGGCAGTAGTGTAATTTGATGCATGTGGAAGTTGAGCAGAAGAGAGACCTGGTGTTTGGGGCTATTTCTGGCCCCTCCTCAGAAGCCACACTCCAGCCTGGTCCAAATCCCAGCCAAAGCTGGCACTGGCTTCTCCTGCTGATTACGGAGAAGCCCGGCATTCCAGGCGTCCTCTCAGCACTTTCAAACCTCCCCTTTTTCTGTGCAGTCTTGGCCAAAGGCCAGGTTATAACTCTGCTTGGCTTATCCATCAGAAATGAACTGGTTTTTAGATACATGAAACCACAAAGAAGAGAAGAAAAAAAATGAATACCTTTGGATTTTAGAAAATCAGGGCAGCAGAGGGCTCATGACATTTTCAAATTCGCACGGAGTCAAGATTCAGTGCTCAGCAGCACCCTTACTTCATGGCACGTAGCCCTTCACGTCATGCCCATACTTTTTGAGGCGCACAGGAGCAAGATGGGCTTTTCTGTTCTAATACTTTGTAAAAGCAAGACCTAAGGGAGTGAAAGAATGGTAAATGCTGACACCTGGTGGACATTACAGCATTGCAGGATCTCAAACTAGTAAAACTTGAGGCTCAGATGTAGCTGACGGAAATCTGATTCCTTGAAGAATCTTTTATCCCAGCTGAAGTTCAGTCATGTGCATCTTTTTGGTGTACGCAGGTACAAACCAGGCAATAGGATGACATAAAAGCAATGTCTTTGTACTGGCCAGAACTGGTTTCTGAATTCAGGTCCAAGTCAGGCTTAATTCTCTTTGTCTTGGTTTTATCATCTATAAAATCAAGACAATAATACCTCTTAAAAGTAATTTTATTAGTTTTTTTTTTAATCAGATACTTTGACTTTTAAAAAAACAATCCACACCCATGGGTCCGGGCTTCGCATTGGTCCCGCGCTGCTGTCCTGGGAAACCCATGCTTAATTTGTACCATTTCCCCCCGCCCCACAACAGTTAATCTAATTATTCCCATTTACAGGTAGAGCCTCACTAATACTGGGCACATCCAAAAGCCCAGTCAATACTGATTTGCCAATTGATTAGTAGTAGAAATGTATTATTTTACTACTTTTTTCCCATCACATGGGTGAAATACTGAGTTTTCTCTACCTCTTTAAGCTAAGCCCATTGTTAGAATCTTTATTCAGCCAAATGTCTCAAGTGCCATGAAAGAAATTAATGATAGTTATGGATCCTGAGTGGTCTCAAAATATGAAATTTCAAGTCTGTGCCAATGTCCAGCTTCCTCAAGAAAAATACCCCTTTTAAAATGCAAAGCAATCCAATTCAGTGGTGTCCAACTCAAAGAAATCAGTGAGAGCTAACAAGTTCTCCCGGCAGCCAAGCCATAGGAGAGAGAAAGCCTTAGGACAGGGCCCTGTGCAGCCTGAGTGAGACTCACACAAAGCCTGGTTTATTAGGAACCACTGGAAAAGCTACAAAGCTCATGCAGCCTTCCTGAGCCCTGTCACAAATTTCCACTTTGGATGGAACAATGTCTTCCCTTGTTCTTGCCATCTTGCTTGTTGATTTTTATGCTCCACCAGTGTGAAATTGGTGGATCTGGCCTAGGACCATGGGGACAAATGGAGGGCAGGCTCTTCTAGGAAGACCTGCCTGTGTTCTCTTTCGCATCACATTTTCTCTGAACAGACATTTTAATAAATTTTATGCCTAGGAGGCTTGCACATGGAATTGTGGCAGCTTCTACCCTGCTGTCTCTCTCGTCTATTGCAATTAAGAAGATTTGAGATACATTGTTTAGAAGTTAAAAATCATGTTTTTAAAAAATCTTTTTATTACAGGGCACCTGGGTGGCTCAGTCAGTTGAACGTCCGCCTTCAACTCAGGTTATGATCCCGGGGAGCCTGCTTCTCCCTCTGTCCCTCTCCCCACTCATGCTCCCTCTCTCTCAAATAAATAAATAAAATCTTTTTAAAAAATTTTTTTTATTACAACAAATGTCAAATATACATAAAAGCAGAGAAAATAGCATAGTAAATAATAGCATAATAGAACCTGATGTACACATTACCAGCTTCAACAATTATCAACTCCAGATCACATCCTGTCTAAGTTCATTCATTTAACAACTATGGATTGAAAGCGCATTATATCTCAGTACTGCTTTAGATTTTTTGAGACATAGGTCTGTATAAGGGCAAAGTCTTGACCCTCACAAACTATCACAATTCAGTGCAGGAAATGCTGTGATAAGAGAAAGTATATGGGCAGCTAACCCAACCTGGGAGAGCTTCCTAGAGGAAATGGCATCTAAGCTGAGACTTGAAGGCTAAGTAAGAGACCACCTTAGGAGAAAAGAGAAGCAGGTTAGGGATGGGTAATGATTCAGCAGAAGGAAAATTTATACAAAGAGCCAGGAATGAACATGAACAAGGGGATTTTAGGAACTGAGGAACCTTAATATGATTGGGACTTTAAGTACAAATAGTGAGAAAGAAAGGTGGGTAAAAGTACAGATCAAATCACAAAAGGTCTACATGCTGTATTAGGGCCTAAAGAGAAACAAGGAGCCAGTGATTGGTTGGGGAGGTGGGTAACATGATCACATTTACCTTTTAGAAAGATCCCTCCTTCTGCAGAGTGGGGAACAGGTTAGAGATGACCGAAGCACTGCACAGGCTCTGAGGTACAAACTGTTTAGGAGAACGCTGTAATTTAATTAAGTGACTTGGTGAAGTTGCAGTGGGGATGTTGATAAGTGCTTGCCTGGGGAGGCATGCTGGGCTCCAAAGCTCCCTCCGGATTTTGCTCTGCTTCTCTTCTCTAAGGTACAGTGCGTGTGTGTGTGTGTGTGTGTGTGTGTGCGCGCGCGCGCGCGCGCATATGCGAACACTCGCGTTTACATGTTTTGGGAAGGGAGTCCCAAGAGAGGACAATGGAAAGTGATTATGTATCAGAGAATGGGCTCCACACTGAAACCAGAAATCAGCTCTTTGGAAGCCCTAGAGACCTTCTTCACTAAATCCTCCTGTGCAGGAAAGGAAAATGTGCACACATTTCCCTGTGCAGGAAAGGAAAAGCCCAGGTGAGCACACACTTATCCCAAGTCACAGGGGATATGGCTGGTAGGGCCTCTGTCTCCTGACTCTGCCACCTCTTCCTCCATCTGTAGCTTTTCCACTGCTCTGTGTTTTTATCCACCTTCTCCCTTCTTCTCCACCCACCCCCACCCCCTGGCTAGGCACCCCAGGGGAGCAACAGAAACCCTGGAAAATGTTAGCATTCAAATGACAGAAGTGCTGGAAACTTTTGTAGACAGACAACGTAAGAAAAAGAAGACTTCTGATTATGTGAGCAGCCCCGTCCCCTGCATTTCTCACGCTTGCATTGTTCAAGATTCTGTTTGCTTCCACTGGCTCTTAGGATTTCAATGACAGGGTTTTTCATTTCTCATACTTACTGACACCAATCCTTGAAAAGCCTTAGGATGAAACATTACAATAGGAATCCTTGTTGACCTGTTCCATATCTTCTTAAAAGAAACTGCATACGATCTGAAAAATAAATGTATGATTTACAATTATATTGGACTCTGTCAATCACTATGCAAAACTTGGCTGCGCTAAGACTAGAAGCTTTCTTGAAAAAATAAATAATTAAATAGGAACTTTATAAATTATACAGAGTTTTGACTATATTGTATTTCATTTCAGAATAACAATATTCTGCACTCCAAGGATTTAACTCACCAAAGGAGTCTGAAACCATGGGAGGCAGATTCCCCTAGAGACTTCACTTTGGTGTGTATTCTTTAATATCTAAAATGTTAGGGGCTTCTCTGTTGGAGCTTAAAATACTGTTCTTTAGTTTTAGGTAAATCGGGCTATTATAGAGCTATATTGCCCTTTTAGGACCTCAGAGAAGTAACTGCATTACTAAGGAAAATAGAGAATAAGCAGCTATGTAATTAACGGACCCAATGCCTATAGCATTGAAGTTGGGAATTCAATCCCCAATGGCAGTTTGGAAGCAAGCTCATCATGGAATTCTCATTACTTGCTGGGTGTAAGAAGGAAGGGAAATTGGAATTTTGGTCTAAGGGAAAGAATGTGGTTGAAGGTACTTAACTATATTTAGCCGCCATCGGAGGCATTTGGAGATATGGATCAACAATATTGCTGTCCTTGATGACTGTCACTGTCAGTTCTCGTTACTGACATCAGTAAATAATGGCCATGTCTCCTGGATGGGGGCCAAGAAGCGCCACAGTCAGGAAGCACCAGTCTATGGCCCAGTTCTGCTCCTTGCCAGCCTAACAGAAATCATTTGAGCTCACTGGTCTGTAGCTTCCTCACCACATAGTAGTAAGGAAGGGGGTGGTGAGTAGTGAGATGCATATGAGAACATTTTGTAAGTGTTTGCACATCAGGGTAAAATATGTCAAAAATATGATACAAGTAAGTATGCAAAATATAGGGGAGATTTTGTTAGAGTACTACTTACTATACCCCAGGAATAGCTTGCTTGGATATATATATACACATATATAAATGTACATATAAATATTTTAATTGTAAGAATCCATGACTTTTAAAAATATAGTAGTTTGGACAAATGCAATTTTTATAGAGCTGGAGATCCCAGAAAAATATCACTAAAGCTTCAAAAATTCATTTTGAATTTTTCTTTTCAATTTTCTGATATTTTACATAATAATAATTCCCTTCCTGATCTCTAGAAATATAGAATAATATGGAAGAAAGAGCACAGATTTTAGTTCATTGTAGTTTAGTTTTCTTTACCTTCTCAGCCTTTTTAATGATCTAGTAGATAAGAAAGATGGAGGAGAGGCCCATACAGATCTTAAAATCTTAAGACTTTGGGACATGGACCTTTTTTAATTCTTACCATTTAAAAATGTTCTAGCTAATTTATATTTTTGAATTGGAATATTCAAAATCAGACTAGTCCAGCCTTACAGTTGTGATCTAATACAATTGTTGTGGTCACCCCTACATAGGCAGAATGGACCCTCACACACACACACACCCCAATTTGATTCAGTTGTCCAGACCAATGAGGCCACACAAATACCAAGAGAGCATAGAGAGGTATATTACTCCCATAATGAGGCCCTCTGAAGAGAGCAAGACAGGTTGCTTGCTAACAAGTCCAAAAATGGCTGAAGAGAACAGAAGAAGGAGAGTGGCTTGGGATTTTATGGTTGGGCTGGCATTGAGGGTTCTCCTCTGCAAGAGCCAAGACTTACATGGTTTGAACTCCCTGCAGGTGCCAAAGGAGAAAGCATGGAGGCTGTCCTATCAGTTTGCCCGGATGTGGGGCAGAAGGGAAAGGAGAATAGTGGAGACTGAAAGCTGTCAGCAGTCAAGCATTAAAAAAAAAAAAAAAAAAGGAGCCAAGTCTTTATTACAGACTCTATTACAATAATACAGAGCATTACAGCGTATACAATATACTAAGTCTCCATCTGGCTTGTCGCTAACTTCTACTCCCTGATCCACTCAAGGCAACCACTCTTCAGTCTTACCAGCTTTGTATCCTCCTTGAGATAGTCTATGTATATACAAATATATGTACATGGGTGCATACACCACACACACACACACACACACACACACACACACGATTCATTCCTTTTGCTCACAATCGAAGGGTAGAAACTTGATAGTCCAAGGTTTGTTTAATTCCTTAAAACTTGATCTGTTATTTTCTGGATAAGTGTCTTTGGCCCAGTTATTTCACTTGCGTCTCAATATAGTCTTCTGTAAAATGGAGAGGAGATCAATACCTGCTTGCAGGGTTACAAAAAGAAATAAATGACATAACATCTAACCAGAGTCTGAAACATAACAGATGATGTCCCTTTTGTCTTATTTCCTTCTACTTCTCTGGCTGCTTCCTTTCAGTCTCATTAAAAAAATTCCTCTCCCTTTATTGACTCTGAAATATTGGAATTTCCCTGAGTTTCCATCCTTGGTCCTTTTCACTTCTCACTGGACTCATTCTCCCTGGCTAATCTGGGCAGTGTCAAAGGTTCTGAGACAGTTTATGGATTGATGACTCCACTCAGGCTCTGTCTCCTGCAGTCTACACATGAACTTACAAAAGTCTACTGGCCATCTAGATTTACATGTCCAACAGGCACTTCAAAATTAGCAATTGTCTTCACTTTTGCCCAAACTCCTCTTCTCCTAAGTTCTCTAATCTCAGTAAAAATGGGTATCATCATCCACCTGGTTTTGAACTAGCAATTTAGGAGGCATAACCCTTGACCTTGCTCTTGTCCTCATTTCACACGTCTAATCAATCCCCACATTTTGTTCACACTATTCAAAACTTTCTCTTGATCTGTTCATTTAGTTATCCCCATTCCATTTAACACTTTCCTAGGTCAAGTCATTATCATCTCCCCAAAAATTATTGCAACAGCACATTCCCTGGTCCCTCTTTCCAGTCAGGCTTGCCTCTAAGTAACATCAGAGGACAGAGAGATCTTTCTAAAATACAAACCTGATCCTGTTAACTCCCTGATTAAGTTTTGTTGGTGGTTTCCCATTTCCATCTGGATGTGGTTCAAACTCCTTAAATTGATTCAATCTTGTTCTATCTTTTCATCTTTTTCTTAGAATCTTACCCAATTCCAATAGCTTTAAATATCATTTTATGCTAATAACTCCTAAGTGTACATCTCCTAGACTCCCACCCAGCCCTCTTCCCTGAGCTCGAGTTTCTTTTACAACAACCTATTTAGCAGCTCCATTTGAATGACTCATAGGCATCTACAAAATGTGTTTACCAGGATTCTTGATTTCCCTCCTCATCTTCCTCATTTCGGCGAGCCACCCAACCGCTCATCTCAGAACACCTGGGTAAGATCTTTGATTCCCTTTTTCTCAGCCTCCACATCCAATCCACCTGAAGTGTGATTAATTCTCTCTAAAACATATCTCAGTCCGTCCATTTCTCTGTATTTTATCCCCATTACTGTCCAAGTCATCATCTTCTCCCACTTGGACCATTGCAAAGCGTCCTGTTTTCACTATTCCCATGCGTGTCCCCTTCCAATTCACTCCAATACAAAGCATCAAAGGAGTCTTAAAAATATAAATCAGATCATGTCACTTTCTTGCTTAAAACCTTTCAGTGACTTCCGACTGCTTTTTAAATAAAATCCAAAATCTTCGCCATGACCTACTTGTCCTATTCAGTCTACATAGATTCTTACTACCCCCTCCCTCACCACACTATAAGAGCAGATCATTTTCTTCCTCACTCACTTTGAATCCAGAGCATCTCGAACAGCCTGATCCTTAAGAGACACATGATAAATATTTGTTGAAAGAATGAAGAAATGAGTGGCCTGCAAGACGTTTCTTGGACCCTGCTTTAGCCATTCTCTTTCTACCTCTACATATCACAACCTATGTCCCACTACATTCTAAAATAGAATGGAATTGGCAATGTCTATCTGTCAAACACTTTTAGCTGATGGCAGCAAAAATGAAAGCGAGGGAACCCCAAGAGATTCTGGCAGAATCAGAAGTGATTTACTCAGTTGTTTTTCCCTACTGAGTGGACATTCTCAGGCTCCCCTGAGCTCACACCTTGAAGAGTTTTATATATTTTCTTAAACTGTGAAATTATAAATAACATAAAATAAATTACATAAAATAAATAAGTAACATAAAATAAATTTTAACAATTTTTAGGTGTGTCATTCAGAGACATTAAATATTTTAGCAAGGTTGTAGAACCATCACCACTGTCTATTTCTAGAACTCTTCCATCAACCCATACACTCTGCACCCATCAAATAGTAACTTTCCATTCTTCTCTCCCACCAGCCTCTGGTAACCACTATTCTACTTTCTATCTGCATGAATTTGCCTATTTTTAGTACCTCAGATAAGTGGAATCATATAATACTTGTCCTTTTGTGTCCAGCTTCTGTCATTTAGCAGATTTTCAAGGTTCATTCATATGGTAGCGTGTACCAGAATTCCATTCCTTTTTATGAGCGATTAATATTAGAGCTTGTTTTTGCATTCATTTGTCCCAAAAAATATTTATTGAGCACTTCGTTAAGGGCCAAGCAGTGTTCTAGACACTACTGACATAGCAATGAACAAAAGAGAAAAAGTTACTACTTTCATCATACAAACAAAGAAGTAAATACATAGCATGCCAAATAGTAAAAAGTGCTATGCAAAACCACTATTGCAAGAATAGCTGCATAAGAAGAGGAGATCTTCGTGGCAGGATGGGGCCATTCATGTTGTGCATTGAGGGCTAATGTAAAGACTTTAGTTTTTACTCTGAAATAAGAAGCCAATAGAAAGTTTGGAGTTGGAAAGTGACATAGCCCGACCTACATTTTAAAGAAATATCCCGGCTTCAATATCAAGGGAAAATGAGGCAAAAGGGAAGTAGAAATACCAACTAGGAGGAAAATTCAATAGTCCAGGTGAATGATGATAAGAAGCTGTACCAGAGAGTATTAGTCAAGGTTCTCTAGAGAACTAGAACCTACAGGATATGTACGTGATAGGTAGATGATGAGAGAGAGAAGCGGGGAGGGGAGGGAAAGAGAGGTGAGGAAAGAGAGAGGAAGAGTTAGTTAAGGAATTGACTCATTCAATAGTGTTGCCTGGCAAGTCTCAAATCTGTAGGGCAAACCAGCAGGTTGGAAGTTCTGGTTAGAATTGATGTTTCAGTCTTGATCTACAATCTGCAGGGTAAGTCAACAGGCTGGAAACTGAGGCAAGTTTCTATGTTTTAGTCCTGTAGCCGGATTTCTTCAGGAGAATCTGTTCCATGCCTCCTCCTCATTTCTGATCATTTGCTGGCAATCTTTGGCATTCCTTGGCTTGTGGATTCTTCACCTCCATCTCTGCTTTCATGTATTTGTGTCCAAATTTCTCCTTCTTAGAAGGACTCCAGTCATATGGGATTAGGGGCCCACGCTATTCTAACATGACTCACCTTAACGAATTATATTTGCTACCATCCTATTTTTAAAGAGGCCATATTCTGAAGTACTGGGGGTTAGGACTTCAACATATGATTTTGGGGGAGACCCAATTCAGCCAATAACACAGAGTGATAGCTGTGAATATAAGAAACGGGGATACTCCAGTGTTTTTGACCTGAACAAAAATGATCAAGTTACCATTCACTGAGATGGAGGAGAAAGTTTGGAAGAGAAAACCAAGAGTTCAGTGTTGCATATAATTCAAATGAATAAATGTATATATATTCAAATAAAGACCCACCTCCTATCTTAAGCTCCTCACTCAGTTAACAACACCAGCAGGAAGGTAGAGAGCCCAGTTATCTCTGAAAGGACTGAACAGAGAACCCTCAGTGTTTCCTTTCCCCAGATATACATATCACCTAAGTAGCCCTTATTTCTGGTCCCCTCTACTTCCATTCCTAGCCCCACCTTCCTTACCTTCAATGCTCATTATGTAACATCTACTTATAACACCTCCATATAAGTCGTAGGCATAAATCCACTAAAAAAGTTATTAAAAGAATGAATGAAGTCAGAACTAATTATGAGCTACAGAGATATTCTTTTTAACAGTTGCACTTTCACTAAGAACATCAAAATTTTAAATGAACCCTAATAGAAACATGTTATTAATAGTTTGGTCGGCCTCAAACTAATATTAACCTGTGACTCTAATATCCATGATCTGTCTATTATATCTTGCCATTTTCCAATCTGCATGCTTTATAGTCAGCACAAGCAAAGACTTGCCATTAGAGTTTAAATCACTGCCAATTAGGTTCTTAGATCCAAGTGAAGGAATTTTTCTTCAAATAATGGAAAAAACAAAAAATGTATACAAAAAATGTATAATATGGCTAGACCAAAGTAAACAGAATTTTTTTTAAAAGAGTCCAGGAAAAAAAAAATAGGTCCTCCCATAAAATTAAATGTAATTTTAAATTCCATTCTGTGATTTTAATTCTAAAAGCTCTGAGAAATTTTTGGTTAAAAGTAGTTTAATCCTGCCATGGATGTTTCTTTTATGAAATGCTATTGAGGGGTGAATGAAAATTTTCAATTTCCTTTTAAAGGGATGAGATTTTGTGTACATTTGGGTGTGGTGATTTTTTCCTCTGCATGGTTCAATAGCCAATATGATTCACTAGGGAAGTGGATATTCGATCTTTATAAAGTATTCTCTAAGTCTTCTGGATCCCTACAGAGCGGTGCTTTCAGGAATACAGATTCCAAGATGATTCTGTTTCGTGGCAAATATTAGTGAAATCCTCAGACTGTCATCTAGAATCTGGCCTAAAAGGAAGACAGGGATCTCTGGAGCACTGCAGGCAGCTGAAGGTCTTTCCTCAGATAACTTTTCTCAGATCGAATTTTGTGGTATACTGATACTCCCAGAGCTCTGTCCTTGCCAGGAGAGCCAGAGGAAGTCAGATTTCAGCACCCTGCACTTATCATGCTTCACATCCCTGCTTGTTAGGGAAGCCTGTGGTCCCTGCCCAGACTTGCTCTGACTGCAGAGTGTGTCCAGACACCAGCCAGAATTGGAGAGTAGGCTGCTGACCCTGAGAGAAAAGACCAATCTAGGGACGGGTAAAAGCTGAATGTCTCCAAAGGAGCAGTGGAGCCAGGGCTTTGTGTTTCTGGGGCTGTTTGAGACTTTTATTCTGTCTGAACATTTCCACTATTTTCCTCACAAGCGTCTCTGTCTTGAAGCAAAGGACCGAAGCAAAATGCCTAATGAAGCGTGGGGGGAGGGTGGGGGAAGGGGCGTGCAAGCGACTTGGGAAGAAGGACTTGGTAGGGGAGTAGAGGGAAGGGTCAGGTTATCAGTTCACATCTTCTCAAGAAACCATTTGAAAATATGAGCTGGAGACCCAAATTCTGGGACCTACGGAAGTCCCATGAAGCTTCCTTCGGGCCCCTAGGAGTGCGGCGTGCGACGCAGAACTGTGCCTGCTACTCATTTTCAGCGATTTAAGCTTTGCTCAAGCCCTCGAATGAAGGCTCGTTGGGAAAGGTCGCGAGTGGGCTTAGTTAAGTTCTGAGTCGCCAGGGGCTGAACCGGTTCTTTCTCGGCTTCCTTTGCATGGGGTCCTTCAGGCCCCGGTGCTCGCATCCCCCTAGGTTTCTGTTGCCATCCAGCAGCGCACTCGAGGCAGACGCGGCGACAGCCGCTGGCAGGTGCGCACGAAGTTAGCTGCGACCCGCCCAAGCCCAGCTGCCCGCGGCATCCGAGCTCGACTGGAGCCGGCGAAGCACCCACCCCAACCCCAGAGCAGAGCCTGGTCCCCTGCCCTCCTCCCCGGCAAGACGAAAGCTGGGCGCCAAGGCTGGCTCTGAGCGTTTTCCAAATCTCTCATTTCCCCCCACCTCGAGTGAGCTGTTGGCACTTCTCCAGAAGCCTCCCCAGCTCTCAGGGCCAAGCCCTAAAATAAACACACGGTGCCAGAAAGTGGGGGAGGGGAGAGAAGCATGAACTGGGAGAATGAAAATACTAGGAGAAAGACTCCATTCTCCAAGAAGAGGTATAAGGGAAGCGAAAACAGTGTGAACTTACTCGGAAATGCAAACCAAGCTCCACTCTTTCCCCGTTCGCATACAAACGACCGAAAGACAAATCCGCCAACACGGTCGGCAGCTTCCCAGAAAGGGCCTCATGAATGAGAATGGGTTGCTAGGTTTCCTCCCTCCCTCCCGACAATTGCTTCCCACAAGACTTTCACCGCCCAAAGAAAACATGCCGGGCCTGGCAACTGCAGATCGGGGGAACCTAGCCAAGCCCAATGATGCCGCCCGCGGCCGCTCCCGCCTTCAGGACCTTGGAGAGCGGCCGCTGCGCCCTCCGGACTCGCGTCCCGCCCCGCTCGCCTAGCCCCCTTCCGCGCCTCGCCACCCTGTCATTTTATTCGCTGATTCCCGCCTCTACTTTCAATTTTCTTGGCAACCATCACTCTTGTTTTTCACAAACAGATTAAATTGTCTTTTTGTTTTGTTTGAGGGAGCTGTTTGGATTGGCTGAGTTAGGTTCTGGATTGCAGCTTGTCTAAATGTTAGTGGACCAAGAAGCTCTAAGAGCTTAAAAATGAAAGCCTGAGGAGGCAGGTGACCTTAAGAAGCCACGGAGTACAGAAAAACAGCAGGTAAAGGTCACTGTCCAATGTGCTGAATACTACTGCTTTTGAAATAAGTGGCTCTGCTTTGTTTTCTAACATAAAATCCAAATTTAAAATACTTTGCAGTACTTAAGGTAATTTTTGTGGCTTGTAGAATAACGTCTGTCAAATACTGGTTTGATACCTGGAAGAATAGTAATAATCCTGAAATTATTTGATTCGATGTTCTTTATTACGACAATAAATAAGAATTTCTCCTGCAAAAAAAAAAAAAAAAAAAAAAAGAAGAAGCCACGGAGTACCATCCCTTTACTCTATAAATGAAGCAGATAAATTCAAAGAATAAAGAGACTTTCCCAAGGTTAGCTGTGGAGTTAGTTGCAAGGCTCAGTCTAGAACCCCGGGCTTCTGACTTTTAAATTAATGTTTCCCTCTACTTTCAAAGAAAACAACAAGTTTACCTTTACACTGGCCGTTTAGATATCCTAAGCAACAAGTGGAAGGTGTAAAGGCCTGTATTCCTGAGACTAAGATGGACACACAGAGTGCAGAAAGAGGCCCTGCATAGTGTGCATTCATGAGACCCAACACAGTCCTGGTATCCCACCCACACCAACCAGCACAACCTGTCAAATCAGCCAGTCCCTTCTTCCACCCAGCCTGCGCCTGGGATTGCTCAGTCTTCTGACACTAATTGATTCTCCCCTAGACACCTCTCTTACCGGAACCTAGTAACCAAGTTCAACTTCAGTGCCTCAGCAGGGAGAGCTCTAGACACTTTAGGAGGTGGGAAAGGTCAGAGGGAAAGCAGGAGAAGAGCAAGAGTTGCAAAAGTGAACTAGGAGATGTTCATTCACTAGGAAATCCTAAAGAACCAAGAAGTATGGATGCAGATACTTCTATACACTGCATCTCACATTTAAGGTGCATATGAACTCCCTGGGAATGTTAACATTCAGATTCTGGTGCCAAAGTTCAGGATAGGGTCCCGGATTCTGTATTTCTGACAAGCTCCTGGTTGTTATTGAAGCTGCTGGTCCAAGAATCACGATGAGTGCACAGAGTTAGAAAGAGGGAGGGGAGAAGGGGGGAAAGAATGGGGGAAGGGAAAGAATGGGGGAAGGGAGAGAAAGGGGAAGGAGAATCCAACCAAAGGCCTTTCCTTTTGCTCTCACCCACCTTCTCTTGCACCCCCGAAGTACAGCCTCAAAATGCTGTAGTAAATGATACTAAATGCACATTTTCTTCAGTCTGTAGCTAGACCCAACAGTAATGGTGTGTTGGTTTTGTTTCTCTCCCACTACCTCTTGCCTTTCCTGCGGTCGGCCCTGCACAGCTCCCAGACTCGCCCGCTGCCCCGAAGCTGCTCAGTCTCCTTTTTAGCACGCTCTCTGGCCTCGCGCGATTCTTCTCTCACCTTCTCCGGCGAGCCCCTTCTGGGGGTCCCCAGCGGCGCCCGGACTTCTCCCTCCTGCTTCCCGCTCTCTCCCTTCCAGCGGCTGGGCTCTCGCGGGGGCACGGGGAGCGACCTGGCCGCCTCTTGCTCCTGCTGGGAGCAGCTCTGGCACTGCCCAGCCGACCCCCAGGGGGACGCCCGCCCAGGGAAGAGGACGCCTGCGCTGGGCAGAGCTCGCCCACGCCCTTGAGTACAGTTGTCTCCACCACGCCCCACCCACCCCCTGCCTCACCCAGACACCAGCATCCCCTGCTCTTTCCTAACCACGACTGACCCACTCCACACCAAGCCAGCAGGGGCTCCGGCCAGCAAGGGGCTAGGGCGGGAGGGGGCGGAGAAAGGGGCAGAGAGTTTTGGTGGGAAGGTCAAAAGAGGCTAGAGCTAGTTCAAGGAAAAGGCGCAGCGCCTCGCCTGACACTCCCTTTCCGCAGTAGGCCCTCGAAGCTACTTTTTCCTGGACCGTTTCCTTCCAATGTCAATGGAAAGTGTGGAAGAGGGAGGGAGTCCTCGCCATTCCTGAGTCTGATTCTCAAACTCTCGTTCTCAACTGTGTCGCTCAACCCCCTTCCTACAAGCCTCCCCCTCAACGCGCCACCGCCCCCTCCTCGCGCTCCCACTCCCCTGCCCTCTCAGCGCCTGCGGGCTCTGGAGGCCGGGGAGGAAATGACGTGATGTTATTTTTGTGTCAGGTCAGCTTCCAGCTTCAGTTTAGCCCTCCAAGCTCTTGAGCCGGGCTCAGGCGGTCGGTCTGCGTCTCACTCTCGAGGGCACACAGCGGGGTCTACAGGGACACTCGGTGCTCTTTGCCCGCGGAGCTGGGCGGCAGCGTTTTTCCCTTTCCCTACTCCTGCACTTCGGAGCCCCTGGGGACGGAAGGCAGCTGCCAAAAGTCTCAGCGGGATCCGAAATCTGGAGTTAGCCATCCTCTCACCTCACCCCCCAACCTGGTGGGGCCTCCGGCTCCGGTAGCAGGAAGAGGGCATGGAACTCCTTTCCAGTGAGGGACCAGCAGAAGCCGTACCGGGGTGGGACGGGTGCAGAGCTCGGAGAGGCACCCGGGGAAAGGGAGAAGGTAGGGGGCTGCCTCCAGAGGCTGGGTAGTCCACCGTGTGACTCTCCAGGGATAGAGCACATCCTCCGCGCGCGGCGCACTCACATTTGCACCTCCCACCGCCCCCCTTCATTCACAAGGTCTGAGCACGCATTCCCGCACAGCCGAGTCTTGCTCAGCCCCCGCGCGCCGAAGGAGGGAGCGCAGAGGGGTCTTGCAGACACTCTCGGCGCTCGCTTGGCTTAGCGCCCACACTCTGAATTCTGCCTAATTCCGGGCTGGAGGAGGGGGCTACATCCCGCCGCGGATTGGGTCCAGCTTGGAGCCGGGAGCAACCCCCCAGCCCCGGCAGCAGTGGAGCGCGCCACCGCAAGAGGGAGGCAGGACCGGGATAGCCCGGCGGGGGAGGCGGGAGTGAGGGGGCGGGGAGGAGCTTAGCTGAGGGAGCGTGAGAGAGGGAGAAGAAGGTGAGAGGAAAGACCGAGAGCCAGAAGAAAAGGAAAACCGGGGAAAGCAATCGCGGGTGTAGTAAGGCCACCAGTTGGTATTGTAATAGAAAAAAATAAATAAATAAAATAAGGCACACGCGGGACGCATGCGCACGGCCGACGGAGGCAAGCTGGCCGGAGCTTCCCCTCCGGCTCGCCCGGCGGACGGTGAAATCGTGAGTACCCCGCATCCTCAAACCCCTTTTCCCCTTCTCGGACTCACTCTAAGGCCTCGGGCTGGGTAGTGGCCCGGGCCAAACGGGGCGCGCACTTAGGGCAGGACCTGGAGCTCTGGTCGTCGCCGTGATGGCGGGAGTCTGCTCCTCCGCGGGTCCTGCCAGGTAGGTTAGTCAGTGCGTATTGTGGGGTGTATGGGCTTAAGGTGTGACTGGGTCTCAAAGGGGGCCCCCAGCCACCAGGATCAGTTTCTGCCGAGTCGAGCAGGGCGTCCGCCCGGTTCAACCTCTGTGGCCTGGGATCAGTGAGTGGGTAGGGGACTAGAGAACCTAGCCCTTAAAGCCTAAAATGTGTACTGACCCCCGAAGTACATTTGGGGAACTCCAGGCTGTGGAAACGTCGGCATTCTCGCCGGGCGCCGGAGGCGGACAGTTTGAGCGCAGGTAGGACGGAAGAGGAGGCACTCCCTGAATCACAGAACCTCCCTTCAAGAAAAGCTCAACTCAGGCAGGGGACCCGGAAAGCGCCTGCACATGCACCCTGGAAGGTCTGACTGGGTGTCCGCATTTACGCTTTGAAAACCTGATGGACTGAACTGTCGTCGCCCTTGGCCCGCGCTAAGGCGGTTAAGGTGCAGGCGCTGGCGGGGGTTTTTTCTTGAACAAACCCGGGCCATTGAGTCTTCCGCCCTCTCCGAGCGGCACTAGGTAAGTTGGAATGTGTCGCGGCAGCCAGGCTGCGGAGACTGGAAGGGGGCGTGGGTGCGCGGGGGACCTAGGAGGGGCGTCGCGCCAGCGGGAAGGGATGATGGGACCCTTTGGGGTGGGTGTGCGTGGAGACTCCCTTCCCCCAGCTATGGGGAGTGGGCGGGGGAGGGGCCTAGGAGCGAGCTGGAGCGGGTGGGCGTTTGCGGGCAGGGCCGGTGTGCTCCGCGTCCGGAGAGTGGGCGGGAAACGGTGGGCACTGGGGAGTCTCAGTCGCAGTTCTACGACCTGCCCGCCCAGCGTGGGTGGTGAGTGGGCGGGGAAGGGCCCTGCTGGAGGCGGCGCTCCCAGACAGGAGTGGGTTTCCCGGACTCGCCAGTTTCGGAGGAAAATCCGGGCGAGCGACCAGGGCTCTGCGCGATCCCAGCGGCCGGCGGGACGCGGCGGTGGAGAGTGCTCGAAGCTTGGGACGTGGTCACGGACTGGGAGCCCGGGGTGCTGCTGCGGTTCCCTTGCGGCCAGCGGCGGACAGTTAGAGGGGTGAAAATGAATGCATTTTCTATCCAGGAGAAGGAGAGCGCTAGAGGGGAACTCTCTCCTCCCTTCTTTTCTCCTTTTCTCTGAATCCAGCGGAGGCCCAAGGCTCTTTCGGACCCCAACTATGCCAACCGGGCGGCCTAGCTGGAGTTCGCTGGGCGTCCCAAATGTGGCCTGTGCCTGCGGTGCGGGCGGGACTCCTCTCGTCCACCGCCTTGCAAAAGCAGTCACTCGCCCGCTGGGCTCCTTCTTGTCTCTGGACTGTGGGAGGAGCAGGGAGCTTCCTGTCCCAATCTCCAGTCATCCCTCTTGGGTCTGTCCTCCTCCTCCCTGGCACAGGACCCCACCCCCAGCGTGGCTTGGCTTCAGTTTACTTCTAGTGATTGCAGATCATGGAATTGACTAAACAAGGGTCCGAGTTCAAGAAACGAACTGACTTCCTTCCTAGATTTGGCGAGGACATTTGTAATGAAGGGACTCCAGCTGAAAATGCTTGTTTTTGTTCATAACCTAATTTTTGTTCATAACCTCTACTGGGCCTCATCCTATGTGCTTTCTACTCATTAAATAACATCTTCTATTTCGTGTATCAGTAATTCATATGAGAGGCAGTATTGCCGAAGGCCAGAGTCCTGGGTTCGGTAACTGTCTGGATTCAAATCCCAGCCTAGCTGTCTGACCTCTGGCAAGTAAATTAACATTTTTTTTTTTTGGTGCCTTTGTTTTATCATCTACAAAATGAGGATAAGAAAAAATACCTGTACCTACTTGACTGGGTAGCTGCCAGCATCCAGTAAATTCAGTAAATTAATACGGTAGAGCTCTGTCATATACCAAAAAGAAGCTGGTATTACTATTGCTGTATTTATGCAAAGTTGGCTAAGTAGCTTTCAAAATACTGTATAATATCAGGAACAAAATGCATTTTTTGGGTATGCTATAAAGAGTATGTGTAAAAAAGTAGAAGATGTCCATCACCAAAATTAGAAAAACAGTAAATATTTCCTATGTTGATATGTAAGTTTTAAATACAGTGCATCTCTACATTATTATTTCAAATAGTTATGAAATACACATTTCAAACAACATTCTTGAAAATTATTCTAACCCTCAGAAAATACTTCATTTTGTAAAACGATGTGCATAAAAAATACACACTAGGTCATGGTATATACAGAAAATCCAAGGTCTCCATTAAAATATTGCACCAGGTCAGTTGAATTCAAGAGAATCTGGAAACTTACCTTGGAAGCTAGAAAGAACTTCTCTAAGATTATTGTAAACGTTTTAGCCAAAATACTCTTATAATATCAAGAATATAGAAAGATAGGGGCGCCTGGCTGGTTCAGACACTTGATCTCTGGATTGTGAGTTCGAGCCCCATCATGGGCACAGAGATCACTTCAAAAATAAAGAAAGAAATACATAGAATAATAAAACTCAGATTCCTTCACTTTACAGCTGAGAAAACATTCAGAGGGTAGAGGTCCCTGCTGGAGATCTCCAGCTAAATAGGGCTCCAAATAGGATTAGAGTTAGGTCTTCTGACTGGACACCCAAGGCTCTTACACACCACACTGATGTGTTCCTGTTTACTACAAGTTTATGAACCTTTAACAAATAGGAAACTAGAAGTCATTACATAAGGGAAAATATACAAGCATGTGTTATATACAACACAAGAAAGACCAGACAATAATTTGGCTACTGTCCCACAGCTTCATCATGGTCCTGCACAGCAGAAAGTAGAACTACATAACTTACCTAAAGTAGGCTAAGGTCACAGATCAAGCCAGGGGCAGAGCCAGCACTGGAATTCAGGGTCCCACTGGAGTACACATTTGGTTGCATATTCTTTTAATCCCTTGTAGCAGTTTTTCCTTAGAAATCACTTTTGAGCTTTTCTTAAATTCTTAAAATCTCCTCCCTAATGACTTAAGAGAGCTTTTTAGGAAAGGCTTTGAAAATTACATAGAAGGAGATTTTATTATTCCAGATTTTGTAGACAAGCAATAGTGAATGGGGAGGAAAAAGGCTTTATTATTTTAATGCAGTGGCTTGGTAAATAATGGTTTCCTTTTCAGGCATTTGAATATCAATTCCTAAAATCCTACAGTTCTTTCATTACTGCATGTATAATGCATGTATAATGACATTCCCCTTCCACAGAGACGTGCAGCAGGTAGTTTCAAGGTCCAGCCCTCACGGGAGCAGTTTAGGAATTGTATGGCAGAGCCTTTCAAGTAAGCATCTAGCCTTACAAAGTTATTTAGGATTATAGGAACTATGTGTCCTCTAAAGAAAACACTTCTAGGAACGGTGCTTGCCTCCTTAATGAAGGAAACCATGTTTCCCTCCAGTGCATGAACTTGGATAGCTTACCCTTGACTTTGCAGCTCTGTATACCTACCACGTGTTTTTAGACAGAAATACAGGGCATTAAGTAGGGAGTGATTTTGTAGCAATTTCCCAAGCCAGTTTAGCAGAATCAGGTTTTGAAACCACATGTGTTAAGTCTCAGCATGATTACAATGTGAATCACTGTCCAATTGGGAATATTTCAAATTGGTTTCCAGTGTACCACCAGGTGAGTCACGGTGTGAGCTTCTTCTAGTCAAATACGTATAGTATCAGTCAGCAACTAACAGGGTTCACTCTGAGTCAGAGTTTAGCATTTAGTATAATAAGTGTGAGTCACTGACTACCCCGAACCTATTTGAGATGGTCTCTAAATTTTACCTTGAGCAGCTCAAGAATCTAGACAACGGTGCATGGGGTGAGTCAGTTCATAGTATGATCGAATGGGCTTCTGTGGCAGCCATTCACAATAAAGTTTGATGTGACCAAGAGCATCAGGGAATATTACATGATGATGGCTTCATAGAATAAATTGCCCTGGTTCTAATCCCAATTATTAGATTCTAGCTATTTGCATGGGGAATCATTTGTGAAATAGGAGTAATATGCTCTATTGCCTAGCAGTGATATTTCACTTCAGTTACTTCAGTGATTTTTTTAAAGCCAGTTAACTATTCTGGTTTGGATGTGCTCGATTTCTACTTATTACTTAATTTTACTCCGAACTGTAAAATCCTTTTAAAATACATGTTAGCGTTTGGATTTTAGACAATGCATCTCAGGCAGTTACTTAGTTTGACTTCCTGAGGTCCTGGGTTGTATGACTGCAGATCAGCCCAACAATGAAGTAGAGAAGTACACTTTGTTCTCCGGTTTGGCTCCCGTTGGTGCCTATCACCTCTAACACTAACTGAACAGTATTCGCTCAGGAACTGGAACGCAGGTTTCTGGTGCTATTCCAAGTCTAGCAACTCCCAACACTTTTGACCCTTTTCAGGCTGTATGCCTAGATCAACATAAGCTTATACAGCTGTTGCATTTATGCAAGACAGTGGAAAGAGTGATGCAACGTATGCCTTACCCCACCTTTGCAAACGCATTTTACATCTCAGGGTGGAGTGGGAATGACATGTAAGGGATTAGTGGATTTCTTAATTAGTTGGTCATTAGTGGCAAAATGTTACTGTCTTGGGAACAAAGGTTAGACTACTGCGTAAAAGTACATGTTTATTTTTCTGTATCTTCTGGACAGAAATACAGGGCATTAAGTAGGGAGCAGCTTTGCAGCAATCTCCCAAGCCAGTTCAGCAGAATGGCTCCAAGAAAATGCCAGACATGTGGAATTTACATACACCTTTATTGTGTTTCTACAAATACCCTTTCCTAGCAATAACCCGGATACTAATTCATACATCTTCTGCTACACAGGGAAGTATAGATACTTCTTAGCATTTAATGGGGATGGGAACTAAAGGGCTCCATTCTTCCTAACCTAATGTAATTCCTGGCAAATTCAGGTCATTAGGACTCTAATGAATTAGACTTATACATAAAACTGCAACAAAATTTCTACATAAGTTTGCTAAATTTCAGTGAAGAGCTATAAGTACTTTTGTGACATTCATTATTACTTTTACCTTTGTTTGAGTTTTAACTTATAGTAAAGTGTACACATCTTCAATGTACAACTTAACCTTGCATGAGTATAGCACCATGTAACTTCCTATCATCTAGATGAGCATTTTTCAACCTCAGCATTATCTACATTTTGCATTGAATACCTCCCTATTTGGGGGACTGTCCTATGCATTGTAGGATGTTTAGCAGCATCCCTGTCTCCTGCCCCTAGATGCCAGTAGCACCCTTCCCTAGATGTGACAACGAAAAATGTCTCCAGACATTGCCAAATGTTTCCTGGGGTGCAAGATCACTCACCAGTGCTCTAGATCAAGATAAAGGATAATTTCAGCTCATATCCATAAGACCCCCTCTTGCTTTCTGCCAGTCATTACTCCCACAGATAACCATTCTCAAGTTTTCAAACCATATACAGTTGACCCTGAAAAACACAGGTTTGAACTGCTTGGGTTAGCTTATACATGGATTATATATATATATATATATTTATGTGTGTGTGTGTATATATATATATATAACACTACTATAGAGGAATTTCCCTTATGGTTTTTTAATAACACCTTATTTTCTCTAGCTTACTTTATTGTAAGAATACAGTATGTAATACATATAACGTAAAACATGTGTTAATCAACTGTTTATGTTATCAGTAAGGCATCCAGGCAATGGTAGGCTCTATTGTTAAGTTTGGGGGCAGTTGAAAGTTACAGGCAAATTTTCAGCAGCATAAGGGGCAGTCAGCAGCCCAACCCCTATGTTGTTCAAGGGTCACCTGTATTAGTGTTGTTCAAGAGTCACCTGTATTAGCTGGGCCTTTTCTGAACTTTAGATGGAATTATATAGTACGTATTCTTTGCATCTGGTTCTTTAGCTCAGCATCATTTTTTTGAGATTCTCTTGTTGTTGCACGAATTGTGATGTTTCAATGCTGTGCAGTGTTCCTTTGTGTTAACACAATACAGTTTATTTATCTATTTCACTATTGAAGGACATTTGAGTTGTTTCTAGTATGGGGCTATTATGAATAATGCTAATATTAGTATTCTTTTTCATGCTTTTGACAGACATAAGCCCTATTTTGATTGGATGCCCAGGAGTGAAATTGCTGGGTAGATACATTTAGCTTTACTAGATACTGTTAGTTTTTCAAACTGTTTTTACAATCCAAACTAATTTACAACCCGACCAGCAATATATTGCTTCGTGACCTCACCAACACTTAGCATGGTCCACCTATTTAATTTTAGCCATTCTGGTGGCAGTGTAGTGGTAATTCATTATGGTTTTAGTTTATTTTTCTTGGGGTGCCTAGGTGGCTCCTTTGGTTAAGTGTCTGCCTTCGACTCAGGTCATGATCCCAGGGTTCTGGGATCGAGTCCTGCATCGGGCCCCCTGCTCACTGGGGAGCATGCTTCTCCCCCTCCCATTCCCTCTGTTAAATAAATAAAATCTTTTAAAAAAAATTGTTTTTCTCTAATTGCTAATGATGTTGAGCATCTTTTTGTTGGCCATTTTGTATATCTTCTATTATAAACTGCCTCTACTAGTTGCGGCCCATTTATCCATT
Source organism: Potos flavus (assembly GCA_028534135.1). Classification (NCBI taxonomy): domain Eukaryota; kingdom Metazoa; phylum Chordata; class Mammalia; order Carnivora; family Procyonidae; genus Potos; species Potos flavus. The sequence goes on along the minus strand of CM052900.1, from coordinate 65,227,373 downwards.
GTGGTGTTTGTCTTCTTTTTCATTCATAAGAGTTCTTTTTTTTTTTTTTTTTGAATAGTTTCTTTTTTTTTTTTTAAGATTTTATTTATTTATTTGACAGAGAGAGAGAGATCACAAGTAGGCAGAGAGGCAGGCAGAGAGAGAGGAGGATGCAGGCTCCCTGCTGAGCAGAAAGCCTGATGTGGGGCTCGATCCCAGGACCCTGAGATCATGACCTGAGCCGAAGGCAGAGGCTTTAACCCACTGAGCCACCCAGGCGCCCCTCATAAGAGTTCTTTAAATATTCTGGATATAAGTTATTGTCAGAAATGTGCGTGTGTCTGTGTGTATTGCACATTCCAGTCTGTGCCTTGCCTTTATGTTCTCAAACCATTATCTTTTGACTTCCATAGCTTCTGTTGAAATGTCCTGCTTCTCTAAAGGTAATACGGCTTTTCCTCTGACTGATTTAAAATTCTTCTCTTTGTTTTTGACTTGCCACAGTTAGAGTAAATGTGTGGTTTTGTATCTGTCCTGCTTTCAACGCACCAAGCTTTTTTATCTGTAGATTGGTATCATTCATCAATTTTGGGAAATGTTCACTCAACACCTTCTTGCCTGTTTTTTCTCTTTCTCTCCTGCTTCTGGGACTCAAATTCTACAGGGCTGCCAGGGTGGTTCAGTCGTTTGGGATGGAGCCTCACATCGGGTTCCCTGCGTCGCGGGAAGCCTGCTTCTCCCTCTCCTATTCCTCTTGCTTGTGTTCCTGCTCTCGCTGTCTCTCTCTCTGTCAGATAAATAAATAAAATCTTAATAAAAAAATTCTACATATGTTACACTTGCCCTTTCTTCCCTTGTGTCTCTTATTCTATGCTCTGTTTTATCCTTTTGTTTGTTTTTGGTCTTTCTCTCTTCTTCCCTTTGAATGCTTTCTTTTGACCTGTGTATTATTTTATTTAACCTGTCCTCTGCTGTGCCCAGACTTCTGTCAAGCCATCTAGGGAGTTGTTAATTTCAGAAAGTATTTTGTTCACAGTGTATTATGTCTATTTGATTCTTTTTAATACATTTAAATTCTCTGATGAAATTCTCCATCTTTTCATCAGTTTTGTCCATTGAATTCTTACCTCCTAATTCTGATATTGATATTGTTGTGAGTCTGTATCTATTATTTGTTTCTTCTGTCATATTTTTCTGTCTCTTCACATACCTCCTAACGTTTATTGTGTATACACATCGTATATGAAGAAACTGCGTTGGTTCAGATAATATCGTCCCCCAGCAAGGACTCTCCCTTGGAGGGGTTTCCTGTTGGGAGGGTGAGGGGCTGTCCACTTCAGTACTAAATTGAAATGAGTTTGGGCCAGTTGCAATTTTAATAAGACGTAGGTAACCTCTGGCTTTTTCCCATTCCTCAAGTGTTTTCTCCTGGGCTTCAGAGTTAGAGCCTAGTGGGTTTCTATCTCCTCAATCTTGAAAGACCGAGACACTCAGTGTCCTCTTCAGAGGTTTTGAGCTTGCTTTCTGCGCCCACCTTCCCCAGGTGGCTTCCACATCTGGTAAATGCCTCAAGGAGGCTAGTTATGTGTTTGAGGATGGCCTTGTTACGTGGGGACTGGCTCTCCCACATGAGACTACGGAGTCCCTTTATATTCTCAACCCAAGCCTAAAGTAGCAAATGCCCTCAGGGGGAAAAGCACCTGATGACAGACTTCTCACTTTTGAAGAGCTCTGCCTTTCAGAAATTTTAGTTAATTTAATCTTTTTGCTTCCACAGCTCTTTGATGTCTTTAGAAATGTGATTCTAGTTATTTTTCTGACCTTTTTGTTGGTACAAAGGAACTGTGGTCTGCCCTGACCCATTGTCTTTTTTCTTAAAGATATTTTTCCTGAATTAAGTTTCTTTTCTTTCTTTCTTTTTTCTTTTTTTTTCTTCTTTCTATCTTTGGATCATATTTTTATCTTTCTATTACATCATTTGTTTCCAATATAACTGAGAAAATTAACATTAAAAATCTTGCCATTTAAAAAAAATCTTGCCATTTATAACTATAAAGTGTACTGTATGTTTTATGAGTTTAAAAATGTTAGAAGGAAGAGAAGTATGTTATGATCCTTGCAACTCTTTATGCTTCGCGTTGCAGTTACATAGTGTAAAAAACATGAGCATTGGGATGAAAGAAAACTGCGTTTGAATTTTGATTTTGGTAACTTAGTTGTTTTCTGAGCCTCCAATTCAGAATATGTATAATAGGAATAATTACACTTACTGTTTAATAAAGAATGTGCAGCAGAAGGTTCAAGAAAGCATTCAGTAAGTGGGACCTGTTATCATTATTCCTCTAATATTTATCCATCATTATTTTAGGCCCCTGAACATGTATAATTTTATTCTAAACACTTATATTTTGATATATTTCTATGATTCTAAGATTTTTACCATTCAAACAAGGTTCTGAAAAGAGTTTTTTTTAAATATATAAAAAGCCTATACCTATGACTTAATGTCTGTGAAAATATTACTTAATACATTTATGAATTCATATTTTGCCAAAATTTTTGTGTTTTGTAGACCACAAAACAAACAAATAAAATTTAGTAACAGAAAGAATTATATTCAAAATAGTCTGCTCTCAGTAAAATCCACAGCTGACTACTTGGTGTCATATCAGTATGATTTATTACAAGATGTTGCCAATAAGAAAACAGTATTAAGAAAAACTTTAAATAGTCTTACCAGCATTCTCTGGAAAGGACAGCTGGTTCATTTTTGCAGAGGAGAGTCTGTGTGGGGGGCTAGGAATAATTTTAACATTCTCTCCATGAATGATTCAAATATAACTAATCTTCATATTAAATTTTCTGTTACAAGCCACACTTTTCTTTTGACTTATGCATTTGTTTCTTTTTTAAAGACTGCACTAGGGGCGCCTGGGTGGCTCAGTTGATTAAGCGATTAAGCGTCTGCCTTCAGCTCAGGTCATGACCTCAGGGTCCTGGGATCAAGTACCGCATTGGGCTCCCTGCTCAATGGGGAGTTTGCTTCTCCTTCTGCACTCCCCCCTACTCATAAGTGTGCTCTCTTGCTCTCTCGCTCTCTCTCAAATAAATAAATTAAATTAAATTAAAAAAATACTGCACTAATATATGGAAACAATTAGATTCTGCTCTAAATAGAAGTTGAGAATAGTAGTCTTAGAGGCAGAAGGGTGTTTCTGGGATACACAGGCCTCTCCTGACCTGAGAGACTAGGACAGCACCTCAGGTCTGTGTCCCCAAGGCCACAGATGTACCTCAGTCTTTAGTTCCTCAGCACTATGAGAGTGGGGTTCACTGATCTGACTTCCAAAATCTGAGAAGACTGCACTCCTTACAGTTTATAGGCAGATTTAAGTCAAGGCACAATAATTGTAGGATCTGGTTATGCAACAAACTGGAATTTATCAAATTCCTACTAGAGCTAAGGCTTTGTTGGAGAAGTTCAGTTACTTCTGGCCCTTTAAATGACTAGTTAGACTTTACTATTCTTTTGGTGAAATGAAGTACTTAGTAACAAAAACATCTGAACATCATGACCAGACAATGTTGAATAAATTTGGGTTAAAGGAGGTTGAATGAAAGGGTGCAAAGAGGTATAAAAAAGGTAAAATTCTACAAAATCTAAGAAAGTGAAAAACTCACCTGGGCATATTAAACAAATGTCATTAATGAAACAAAAGGCTTTATTTCTTTTCATTATCTTTCAATGATATGTTCAAAATTATGAACGTATTAAAACTATAAATACTAATTTATGGGGCACCTGGGTGGCTCAGTCAGTTCCGCATCCAACTCTTGATTTTGGCTCAGGTCATGATCTCAGGGTCATGAGATCGAGACCCACGTCTCACTTAAGATTTTCTCTCTCTCTCCCTCTACCCCCTAAAAAAACTATAAATACTAATTTAGATAGATCATATATTTATTTAAAATATATCATATGTATTCTGAGAATCAAGAGCTACATATATAGAGATTATATTTTCTTTATCCATTTGAGTAAGAGAGAACATGAGAGGGGAGAAGGTCAGAGGGAGAAGCAGACTCCCCATGGAGCTGGGAACCCAATGCGGGACTCGATCCCGGGACTCTGGGATCATGACCTAAGCCAAAGGCAGTCGCTTAACCAATTGAGCCACCCAGGCACCTTAGAGATTATATTTTCTTAATGGAAACTGGTTGTCAGGGTGCCTGGGTGGCTCAGTCAGTTAAGCGTCTGCCTTCGGCTCAGGTCATGATCCCAGGGTCCTGGGTTTGAGCCCTGTGTCTGGTTCCCTCCTTGGCTGGGAGCCTGCTTCTCTCTCTCCCTCTGCTCCCCTGATCCTACTCTCTCTCTTTATGTCAAGTAAATAAATAAGTAAAATCTTAGAAAAAAAAAACCTAGTCATCTATAAGCCTTTTTTTTTTTTTTTAAGATTTACTTATTTTAGAGAGAGAGACAGAAAGCACAAGTGGAGGGGAGGGGCAGAGGGAGAGAGAGAAATCCTCAGGCAGACTCCCCACTGAGTATGGAGCCCAATGACACAGTGTTCAATCCCAGGACCCTGAGATCATGACCTGAGCCAAAATCAAGAGTCAGATGCTCTATGAGCCTTTTTATGTATCCTTTAGGATGGGGGTTTTATTTCTGGATCTCTGTATTTAACTGCCATATATTGTCTCACAAAAAGATTGTCGAATAGCTACAGTACTACAGATAGGCCAAGATGCATAACCATTAAACATTTCGGTTTCTTGAATTTTATTCAGTTTTAGATGTTTGTTCTACATATCTACATATCATACGAAGTGTTCAATAACACTTCATGCCAAGGGGGGATGGGAATCTAAAATTCAGTAGCTATTTTGGCACAAAGTGTAGAAAACCAGAACCTTGAGGACCAGAGATTCTCCCACACATACCCTGGGAACAGCAGACAAAAACATTTCATCAGCTCAGCCCCCAGAGACTCTCTTGGGAACACTAAGGAAGTTATGGAACCAAGGTAGTACATTGGAGTTTCCATTCTAATCAGAAGCAGCCCTGTGGGCGCCTTGGTGTCTCAGTCGGTTAAGCGTCTGCCTTCAGCTCAGGTCATGATCCCAGGGTCCTGGGATCGAGTCCCGCATCGGGCTCCCTACTCAGCGGAGAGCCTGCTTCCCCCTCTCCTTCTGCCTGCTGCTTTGCCTACTTGTGCGCGCTCTCTCTCTGTGTCAAATAAATAAGTAAAATCTTTAAAAAAAAAAAAAAAGTAGCCCTGCTAGAAAAAGAACTCCAGAGGCATTTACAGATGGGCATCCAAAAATAACCCAAACCTGTCCAGCTGTGGCCTATGCACAGCTGTGGTGTCAAGAGCAAGGCCTTGTGGGGTGGTGGGATGGACCTGAGCCTAGAGCCGAATGATGTAGATTCAAGTCTGTTTGGGGGCTGACTTTGGGGAGTTGACCATATCACACAAGCTCTGTGAGTCTGAGTTCCCCACTGATAAAATGGAATCTTGAAATCTCCACAGAATCATTTCACAAATTAAATGTAAGGTGTGATTACTACTACCTTTGCTCATATACATAAAGGAGAAACTGAGTTATTAGGAAGCCATACCTAGAAAAAGTAAGCTCTGATAAAGAGTTTAGATTTTCTTCTGGTGTGGTAGATTGCCATTGAGGGCCACAGGAGGGGACTCACAAAATGTGGACTCTATTGTAATCAGTAAATATTTTAGACTTTATGGGCCATGTGGTCTCTATTGCAACTACTCAACTCTTGTCATTGTCATGGGAAATCTGTGGACGATAAAGTACAAGGGGGATCAGGGCTCACTGTAGTGGTCCGTGCAAGAGATGATGCCCACCTGGGCTGGGCGGGCAGTGGAATTGGAGAGAAGCGAGTAGACCCGACGTCCACTCCAGAGTGGCAGGCTTGCCAATGATTGAGCAGCGGAGAGAGGAATCAAGGTGATTCCTCAGATGTGGGTGGATAGGGGCACCATCTATGGACTTGGAGAAGATTGGAGAGGAAACAGAAGGGGCAGAACAGGAGACTCAAGAGTCTACCCTAAAGTCTTCGATGTCCACAAAAGCTCCAGCTGTGGCGATGAGTAGGCACTAGTTTGATGTGTTTTGAAATGAAGGGATTGGTCTGGGCTGGAGGCAGAAATGAGAATTTGTTAGGCTCTTTATGAAATGTAGCTTGCTGTGCTTTGGTATACTGAATTCTCATGAGGTTATAGTGGGAAATTCTTTGGCTGTAAACTGTACACAATCTACTGTAAAAAAACTGTAAACAATCTACTGAGAGTTTCTATATATTTACTACAGAGGTCAGCAAACTAGGGTGCATGGGCCACATTCAGACTGCTGCCTGTTTTTGTATGACTTGCACACTAGAAATGGCTATTACATTTTTAAAAATTATTATGTGTGTGTGTGTGAGAGAGAGAGAGAGAGAGAGATTTATTTTGAGGAATTGGCTCACAAGATTGTGGAAACTTGGCATGTCCAAAGTCTTGATGGGCTAGGGCTGGCACGTTGGGGACTCAAAAGAATCATAGCTCAAATCCAAAGGCAGTGTGCTAGCAGCATTCCTTCTTGCACGGGGGAGGTCAGTAACTCAGTAAAAGCCCAGAAAAAAATTTTTTTAAGAAAAAATTTCAGAAAGGCAAAGATCAAAACTCCAAATAAAGACAAGCTCCTACAGGAAATGAAGTCAGAGGATCTAACTTAAGGTTGCTTTTGGTATCCACCACTTCAATAGTCAGCATTTTCATATGAACAGGAAAACTTAAGGACATTTAACAAGCCCCAAGAGTACTAAGGAAGAAGGGCCAAAGGGAAATAATGTGCGCAAAGGCTGTGTGTATAACTCAGATGCTCGAGGCTTTCAGAAATTCAAATCACTTACAATCTAAAAGCTTAAAATAGGATGGGAGCTTGCTATCATCACAGGATGAAAATATCTAATATTGGACATAAGGCAAAGTTTGAGTATCCAATGCTTCTATCCACTAAGGGATCATGGAGAATTTTCTATGTGGGAAGGTAGAATTTGTGGAAAAAGAGACATAGTGAAAAATTTGCCCAGACATCCCTGTAAGGAGTACAGAAGTCTAGTTAGTTACTTAGGAACACAGATTTTTGTACACTTTTATTATCCTTAATCTGCATGTACATTAACACATTTCACTACCCATCTGCTGTAATTGGTGGAAAATTAGTTCTTCAACTAGCCAATAGTCATCCAGGCCTAATGTCTGTAAGATTTGTGGCCAGCATAAACAAAATGGGTTAGGAGAACCCCAGCAAACTGGACCAGAGTGGTGTGGGGCTTCTGCTGCCCTGAGTGAGTCCTTATTCTTGCTTGTGATTAAAGAAGGAGGCCTTATCCATGAGAGTTTCCATAGTTCTAGCTAATTGCTTTGGGACAGTGATAGGAAGCGTCATTACAAATGTTATTCATTAAAGACAGTTAAAATAAAAATGTTGCTTTTAAGAAATCTAATAATCTTATAATAAACACATTTAAAAATATAATGTCCATATAATAATAGCAATGGCTTTGTCATACCCAACAAAATTAACACCATTTTAGCATCACTTAACATCTGTATTCATTTGCTAGAGCTGCCATATCAAATACCACCAACTGGGTGGCTTAAACAACAGAAATTTATTTTCTCAAATTCAAGATCAAGGTGTCGGCAAGTTTGGTTTCTCTTGACGTCTCTCTCCTTGGCTCGGCATGCAGCTCTCTTCTTTGCCCTCACCTGTTCCTCCTTGTGTGTGCACGCATATCCTCGGTGACTTTCTTGTGTCCAAATTTCTGCTTCTTATGAGGACACCAGTCAGATTGGATTGTGGACCCACCCCATTGCCCTTATTTTATCGTAATCACCGCTTTTAAAGACCCTGTGTCCAAATACAGTCACATTCTGAAGTACTAGGGATTAGGATTTCAACATAAAAATGAGGGGGACCCAGTTCAGTCCCTCACACTGACCATATCACATTGTTTCTCCTTAGTTTCTGTCTGCTTCGTCCACTCTCCATCTTCTTTTTCACACACTAACTTGGGGAAGAAACCGGATCCACTGCTCCATGGATTGTTCTACATCATGGATTTATTGGCTTTTTCCTCATGTTCCTCTACTTCCTAAATTTCTGCAAACTAAATGTTAGATCCAAAGGCTGGAATAGGCAGGTTCAGTGACTTGACCAGACCACTTCCTGGATGGTGCTTGAACTTTCTACTGCATCACATCAGAAGGGCACCGTGTCTGTTCGACCAGCCCCTTTTAGTTATACTAAGAACATTATTTTCTAAGGGCCTTTCGAAAGCTTGGTAGGTCAGGTCAACATTTACAGAGTGGCTACCAGTCCACTCTGGGCATATGCAGCAAGGTAACAGGAGCCTCTGTTTGCCGAAAGATCTTGACAGTGTGTGCTCCAGGCTGGCCCTTTGATGATGTCTTGTCCCTCAGGAGGCTGGAATGCCTCCTTGATTTGCAGCCCTTCTCCCCCTACCCCCACTTCCTCCATCCCTCCTACGCCTCCCACCCCTACCCTTACACAGCCTACTCCTAGCTGCAGCTTCCTTGGCTGGCCTTGAGCAAGGAAGATGGTGATAATACTGCATTTCCCCTCCACATTGTTAATTTGGAGAACTCTCTGGATTGAGGAAACTGTATCACCTCCAGAAATGCATCCGAGGATTTCAGATGTTTCCAGACCCTTGTCCTGGTATAGAAGGGTATTCAGAGTGTACCTCGGAGTAGGGGGGCCAATTACGAGAGCACAGAGGGGCTTTATCCCTTTTCTTGTTGCAAGGGTATTTTCCTTGTATCACCTCAGAACCAAAGAAGAAACTGGCTTCACTCTTAACATTTCATCCTTACTTTAGACACTTTTGTAAGTGTGAGTTTATAGAAGATTTAAATTCACATCAAATTTCAATTCACATTCCTAGGGCTATATTGAAGCATGCATAATACATGATACCCTCTGGGCTCTAGATGTATTTAGATTTCAAAACCAGAGAGAGAGATGAAATATGCAGATTGAACACAGTGAGTGTCGATGTGGGATTAATTGCACTTACTATCTTCTCTATCAAATAAAATTTGAAATGTAATGAGTTAATCTTTACACATGTCTGTTTCTCCACATGCACTTTGAGAACCACATCTCCACCGTTGAATGTGGGAAAGACTATAAACGTGATCATTCTCTGGGCCAAAGAGCACTTCTTGTGCTTTTAACCAGGGAAAGAGCTTGCATTCTAGATCTTTGTACCAACCAACTCCCATATTCAAGAGAGTACTGAAATGCTATATAAGGTGACTAGCATGTTCATCTGAATTTCCCACTATAACATGATGTTTGCGGAGGTATTTTTTTTTTAAGATTTTATTTACCTTTTTGGGAGAGAGAGAGAGAGAATGCAAGCAGGGGCAGAGGCAGAGGGAGAAGCAGGCTCCCCGCTGAGCAGGTAGCCCAACATGAGACTCAATCCCATGACCCCAGAATCATGACCTGAACTGAAGGCAGAGGCTTAACGGACCCCCCGAGTGCCCCTTGGAAAGTATATTCATGACATTTCCTTTTTCAAATACAGACTGGAAAATCTCTGTCTAAATATGAGATGTTATACACAGTTCTGGGCCATGAGGTAGCGTTTCCTTTGGGAGTCAGGCGGCTTGTCCATGCTCTGACTATACCCCAGTGCCGTGTCATGTGCCCACAGCCCTCTCCCCCTAGCCACTTGCAACCCTGTGTTGCTCATGCGTCGCTGTTCCTCCCCACACCGGGCGGTGCAGCTGCTCCTCCCCCCCATGTGTTGTCTCCTTACTCTTCTTCCCCGCGTATCTTTCTTTCCTTGCCCTGATGTGTTTTAGCTCTAAGTCCTGGAATTCCTTTGTCATACCTAACAAAAGTAACAATGCCCGATTAAATACCATGCTCAGTGAACGTGAAGTTTATGAAACAGCAAGTGGGAATGACTCAGTCACTGGAAGCCCGGCACAGGCAAATGACTTATGGAGGGTCACCACGTTAGGGCCAGAACTGAACTCCCAGCCCGTGCCCCTGCTCTTCTGGACTCCTGCAGCCCAACATGCTGCCTTTAAAGTAAATTGAAAAATAGCATCTAAAAAAACTGTCTTAATTGTAGTTGACACCGTGTTACATTCGTTTCAGATGACAAGTCTATATAAAAGTAGCAGCATTTTAATAATATTATATTGGGAGATAATTTACAATACCATACAATTCACCCATTTAAAGTGTACAGTTCAAAGGCTTTTATACTATGTTCAGTGTGTGTGGCAATCACCATAATCCATTTTAGAACATTAGGTGATTTTATCATTGAGAAGAAACCCAACACCCCCAGCTGTCACCAAGCCCCTGTGTCCTACAGCCCCGAGCAACCACTGATCTACCTTCTGTTTCTACAGCTTCACCTCTTTTAGGTATTTCATGTAAAAGGAGCCCTACAATATGTGGCTTTTTTTCACTCAGCAATGTTTGTATGTTTCACCCATGTAATAGCATCTTAGAATCAGAAGAAAAGCTAGTGATCATCCCTCAGTTTGCAGATAGGAAAATTGAGGCCTGGGAAGGTGGCCCATTGCTAAAGTCACAAAGCCTGACAGTAGAAAAGTCAGGGCTGGACCTGGACTTCTTCCTGCCCAGGCTTCCCCAGTGAACGTGCAAAAGCTTCTTAGGTGTGGTTGGCAAGCTAACACATTGACACTTTTCTTTTCTGGTCTTCCTGTTCTCCCTCTCCTCAGCTATCTTGTTGCCACTTGCAAGCAGGAGGAGGCATTTTAGGGTTTCCTAGGTTTGTAAATGGTCAAGGTGCCAGATGTCTGAGGATGGATAAGTGGGGACCCTGCTGTTGCACTCTCTGCTGAATATAGATACAAAGGTATAAGGTGGATTTGCTTATGATCTTAAAACAATTGAGAGGGGTGCGTGGGTAGCCCAGTCGGTTAAGCATTGGCCTTCAGCACAGGTCATGGTCTCAGGGTCCTGAGATCGAGTCCTGCATGGAGCTCCCTGCTCAGTAGAGAATCTGCTTCTCCTTCTCTTTCTGCCCCTTCCCTCCCACCTCCCTCCTCCTACCCCTCCCCTTGCTCATGCTCACACTTTCTCTCTCTCAAAATAAATGAATAAAATCCTTTTTAAAAAACACACAATTTAGGGACACCCGGGTGGCCCAGTCAAGCGTCTGACTCTTGATCTCAGCTCAGATCTTGACCTAAGGTCGTGAGTTCAGGCTCCACTGGAGTTGGGCTCCAAGCTGGGCATGGAGTCTACTTTAAAAAAAACAAAAAACACATTCACACACAATTTAAGGACTTCCCATATTAGTCATTCTTTTATATAACATATCATCGGTAAGTACTAAGTTAAACTTATAATAATAATGGCATTAGTGTAGCACTTACTAGTCTTCAGAGACCTCTCCTGCACATTCTCTCATTTACGACTTTCAGCCAGTCTCCAGGTGACTGATATCCAGATGAGGAGGTGGAGGCTTAGGAGGATGAAGTCGTTTGGTCCAGACTACACAAGTGGCAAAGGTCAGAGTAGAAGTAGACCCTCTGACTTGAAGCCCCATGATCTCTTCCTTTCATGGCACTGCCATGAAGGTCGCTTGCACACCGTTGTAGAAATTCTGGATCACTTGCCCATTATTTTTTTATTAATTTATTTTTTAAAAATTTTTATTTATTTATTTTAGAGGGTGGGGGAGAGCACAGAGGGAGAAGCAGGCTCCCCGCTGAGCAGGGAGCCCAATGCAGGGCTAGATCCCAGGACCCTGGGATCGTGACCTGAGCCAAAGGCAGACATTTAACTGACTGAGCCACCCACGTGCCCTTCAATTGCTCATTATTTTTCGATGATTATTCTTTAAGCGCCAGCCCACGACTTGCAGGACTTCTCCAAATAAACCTGGTATTCCCACCCCTTCTGATCCTGGTCACTACAGGGATGGACACCTCCATGATCTGCCTTCATCAGATGCTCTTCTGCCTCCTGCCCACCGTGCTCTCTGGAAATCAGTCTGCCAGCAGAATGCCCAGTTTTTCACAAATGTCTCAGTATCCCTTCCCTTCCTTTTCTCACTGAAATCTGGCTATTCTCAGAAGACAGTGCTTTCCCCCATGGCCCTGGTAATTGCAGGCATTTTTCTATTGAAATTCTACCACTTACTTCCATTCTTAGAAGATAAGTGGGTGTCTCTGTGGCCACTTCCAAAACATTCTTCCCTCAAATACCCTACTCTTAAGTTCTGAGACAGGCTACAACACGGGTAAACCTTGAGGACATGATGCTGGGTGAAATAAGTCAGATGTGAAATGACAAATACTGTATGGTCCCACTTATTTAAGGTACCTAGGCGACTCATATTTTTAGAGACAAAGTAGAATGGCGGTTGTCAGGGGCCAAGGAAGGTGGGGATGGGAAGTTAGCGTTTCATGAATTCAGAGTTTCAGTTGGAGATGAAAACGTTCTGCAGACAGATGGTGGTGATGGTTGGACAGCGTGTGAGTGTGCTTAGCGCCACTGAACTGTACACTTAGAAAAAGTTAAAATGATAAATTTTATGTTATGTAAATTTACCACAACTAAAAAAAATTCCTTCTTTTGAAGGCATGTCCTTAGAGTGAACCTCCGCTTCTGCTCCTTTCCGTCATCTGCTCACGCTCTGGCCTTTGCCCTCAGGTAGAAGATTCTAGAACATGGGTGTCATTTCCTCTCCAGCGCTGGCCCTGTCTTCATTCCTGATTTCTTCAACATCCCTGTAAATGACCTGTGCTACCCTCTGGTCTCTCAGCTTCTTGATTTCTCAGTTCCAGAAGGCTTTTCCCCTACGACACCTCCGCCCTCACTTATATGACCATCAGTAGGGTCAGCCATGACCCACTGCACTTCCGCAGAAACCTCGTCCTGAATCCCATGCCTATGACCCATCCATTCCCTCACTCTGGTGCTCCCCTCCATAAATTCTCTGGTCTCTGAGGCCTCCAGCCCATTCTCATCTCCCTGACTCATGTGTCCTCAGCACCCTCAATCCCTTCATCATTCACCACCCTTCCTGCATGTTCCGGGGATGAGCCAGTATCATTTGTATTTGCAGTTCCTTCTTGGAAGCACCACCCCCCCAACATTTGTGTGCACCCACCACTACATTGTTGGTTTCACTTTAGGTGTCCCCTCCTCAGACCTTCCCTGGCCACAACCCTTCATCATGCTATAGGGTATCAACCATTTAACATCTCACCAATTTTTTTGTCATGGTTTTGTGTTTCTCTACCTAGAACATAAGCCCTTGGCAGAGATAGTCAGGTTTACCCCGCAGGACCCCCGTCTGCAACACGGACTGTTTCAGGTGGAGCTCAATAAATGTGTGACCAGTTCAGCAGGAAAATCCTTTGAAGACAATGTGGTCATATTTTTAACCTTTTTACCCTAGATTTTTAATCAGGTCTTTTTTTTTTTAAGATTTTATTTATTTGAGAGAGAGAGAGCACGAGCAGGGTGGGAGGAAGAAGAGGGAGAGGGAGAAGTAGGGTGGGAGGAAGAAGAGGGAGAGGGAGAAACCTGAGCCGAAGGCAGTCGCTTAACCGACTGAGCCACCCAGGTGCCCCCTAATCAGGTCATTCTTTGCCTGATCCTCCTGCTACATCATCAAAGACTTGGTATATCTTCCACATTTGAGAAACTGTGAAACAAAGCATCCAGGAAGGATGTGAAGCATATATCCCTGCCACCACTTCTCACAGTGTCTTGTTGACAATATCCAACAACGCTGGAGCATACAAAAATCTTTCGCAAGGCCCAGATTGTGCTTATTGGGCTCTAGATTTATGGCAAGAACTTTGTAGGATGATTTCCGTATGAAATGGACACTCATCTCAATCACCATTACACATTTTATTTATTTATTTATTTTTATTATGTTCGGTTAGCCACCATATCGTACATTGTTAGTTTTTGATGTAGTGTTCGATGATTCCTTAGTTGCGTATAACACCCGGTGCTATTACACATTTTAAAAAGTTCCTCCTCCATAATGCTTTCTGGCCCTTTGACATAAGGGTCAAAAACATTGAAAGCACTAGGCAAACACCTTGTGGTAAGAGTATACCAAAAAGGAACACTTCAAGAGGAGAGAGGAGGCGAGCCAGCATGTGGAGTCTGGCGTGCAGGCTGTTAGTGCTGGCAAGTCTTCCCGGGTGCGTCGCTCCCCAGCCTCGTGTTCCCTGGGAGGCTCATGAAGTCAGACGCCCTGGCAGGTGACAGACATCCAGATAATTATAAACCTCTGTTCCACCCGTCTTTCATTATCATGTCTTCGAGCCTGCCTTGTTTTCACTGCAGCATTCTTTAAGGCGATGCCATAGAAATAGAGAAGTGCACATAGGGTATCATCCGTTCTCTCCACCTCAACACATCCCTGTAACCTGCACCCCCATTGTGGCTGCAGCACATTGTAGGTTCCCAGAAACCTCCTCACCGAGGTGAAGCACTATTCTGACTCCTAATAGCGGACAGCCTTTTTGCCAGGGTTTGTATTTTGCTTTTAATGGAATCATGCGGTAGATGGTCTGTTTCACCTGGCTTCTCTTACTCAGCGTTGTTAGTGCGATTCTTCCACATGTTGAGGTAATTGTAGATCAATCATTGCTGAATCATAGTCTGTTGTATGAATATACCACAATTGATGCATTCTACTGTTGACATTTGAGTAGTTTTAGGTGATTATGTGTTACTACATAATCCAAGAATATCCTAATGTGTGCTTTTGGTGCAACCTTTCTGGGGAGTGGATACTAGGGGCTGCACTGGGTCAGAGGTGTGCATATGGTCAGCTTTCGTGGATTATGTGAGTGTTCCGAAGGGTTGTACCAGTGTGCACTCCCATCAGTAATGTAGGTTCCTCCATATAATCACCATACTTGGCATTTTCTTCATTATTTTACCTCTTCTGGGTGGGTGTGTGTGTGTGTGTGTGTGTGTGTGTGTGTGTGATTCCCTATTTTTTAGTAGTTGGATAGATCTGCATGGTATCATTAAACTGATTTTAGGTTATGGATTGCTATGAAAATGAAGAAAAAGCTAAACTTTGAATTTTTGAAAAAAGATGTATTTATTTTAGAGAGTGTAGGGGGGTGAGAGAAAGAGAGAAACTTAAGCAGACTCTGCGCTGAGGGTGGAGCCCAATGTGGGGCTTGATCCCATGACCCCGAGATCACAACCTGAGCCTAAACCAGGAGTTGGACATTTAATCAACTGTACCACCCAGGCTCCCCAAAAAAGCTAAACTTTTAAAAGTAAAAACAAAAATGACTAATTTTTATATTTTTGACAGAGGGATCAGGTGGAATCCATTCATACACTGGCAGTTTATTTCCTGTACATGAAAAATGGTCAGGTTAATTTATTAAGCCATTGTGTTATCATTATATATAAAATGTATGTAAGTTTATATAGATATGTATATATGTGTTTTGTTTGACATGTATTTGTATTATTTCTGGTCCTTCTGTATGTTAGGCACTGCTATTCTACCATCATGAAAAAAATCACTGTATTGATGTCTTGGTTTAGGTTTCTTTTTAAAATATTTTGGATATGGTAAACAAATGAGATGTCCAACAATCGTCATAGGAAAAGAAATAACAGTTTAGAAAAATGTGTCAAATTTGACTAACATAGAATGCTAGTTACATAGTCCTAGAATTAATATTAACCTTATCTTGAATACATCTGCTCTCCAGCTAGCCACCTTCCACAGCAATTAGGTCCGTGAGAGATAGCACACAAGAAACTATGAGAAGCAGACCACATTCCTGCCCAATTTCTGCCCACGGTCATTGCAGGTCTCTAACTCTGATGACCTAGTTGATGACCTAGCACTGTCCATGCTTCTCTCGTGGTTCTTCAGAGCCTAAGCCAAAGCAGCATCAGTAAACCTGGTGTTCTTTTTTAGAGAGGGACAGAGAGAACAGAGGGGCAGAAGGAGAGGGAGAAAGAGAGAATCTCAAGCAGGCCTCAATCTCACAACCCTGAGATCATGACCTGAGCCAAAATTAAGAGTCAGAAACTTAACCAACTGAACCAGCCAGGCACCCTTCTTTTTTTCTTTTTATGTAATGTCCGCGCCCAATATGGGGCTTGAACTCACGACCCAAAGATCAAGAGTTGCATGCTCTTCCAACTGAGCCAGCCAGGCGCCCCCAATAACTTGTGTTTCTTCGGTTCCCCAGCCTTACCTTCATCCAAAAATGAAAATGTATCTCCCAAGCAAAAGTCTACTCATCCCAAAGTCAACTCCTTCCCTACCAAGTACCACCTCAGAAGGAAGAGTGAAAGAGTGAAAAAGGACCACGGAGGGAGAAAGGGCAGTGATAACACTCTCATCGCTCCTTCCAGAATGTTACCCCCTTTTCCAGTGATCCGAGACCAGAATAGAGGTAGAATGATTGATGTGGAGGCTTTCTTCATAATCCAAGGCCAGAAATGTTAACTAGGGCCCAGGCATGTGGAGAAAGAAAGGGGGATGGACACAAAAGACATCTTGGGGGGAGACTTCATTTGGCTTTGCCACCAGATAGAAGTGGGAGGAGCAGAGGGTGGCTTCAAGCTTTCTTAGACAACGGGATAGACCACAACGCTGCTTACCAAGATAGGAAGAGGGAGAAAATGGGTTTGTCCATAGAAATAAGTTCGAATTTGGACTTTAATTTTTCCACGTTGCAAACATGATGTCCTGTTTTTGTTTTTTTGTTTTTTTCTGTAATTTGCAGCGATTCCCTCGTACATTCTTGGTAGAGGGCCTATTCCTTGCTGAGAAACACTAAAAAATCTGGCAGAAATTCTCATGCAAACCATTAATGACTGCCCAACACATTTCCTTCATGATCTGAAGATTTCCTAAAGCAGCCCCACAGACAAAGATTTTAATACACATTTAGTACTTTCCAAGGTGCCCTGAGCTACTGTATCATTGGGAATGCATCTATCTCCAGTCTCCTTGAGAAATTCGCCATGGTCTCTTGGGATAAGGAAAGCCTGGGATAAAGATTTCAATCAGTACTTGCAAAATGTTCCTTAACTGTTCGTTGATTAAGAAAGAACAAGTTAAAATATGCATAATTGATTAATTTCCTTCAGGTCATGCTATTATTTCTATTATTTCCCAAAGGCAATTATAAAAGTTGAGTCACACAATATATCCATTTAATAACAGCAGAAAAGAAGAGAAAGACGTTACTATTATGGTCTTAAACTTGGTGGCAGCTATTTAAACAGCAGAGTAAAGATTTCCATTCAGAGGCACTGCAAAACAGATGGTAACATACTTACATATTTTTTTAAGAGGTGAGGAAATGTGTAAACATCCATCTGGAAGTAATTATAATTCTAAAATGTCTATTGTTATCAGCTTTCAGTTGACTTCCCCTCCTAGAACAATGAACTGGCTTTTTCTTAAAATAGCCCCCAAATTATTCAGACAATAAAATCAAAAGACAAATTTTTGAAAACTCACAGTTTTGCACAGAGGAAGAGCTAAGATCTCCCACCACCCCACGAGCTCCTAAAAACTGTTAGCTCTCTGTGTCATAAAGTGGAAGATACAGCACTGGACTTTTAGTCCATTTGACTACGTAGAAATCAGTACAAGTAACTTCCAGCTTTTCATTAATATTTCATGAACTGGAGTGAGTTGGACTTCTTTCTGGTGATGACTGTAACACAGGGTAATGTGCCCACATTCCCTCAAACTTGAAATTGTTTTATTTCGGGATCCAGCTAAACAAATGGAAGTATCACTGTTGACCTGGGTTCAGCTTATTTCCTGGCAGCTAAGAATAACAGGTGGAAGTCTTAGGCAGGGAGCGGGCTTGGTTGTGACTTGATCAGCCTCAGGTGGTCTGGTGTTAAGGCTTAGACTCTGTGACTTAGAGAAAGCTGCCCTCACCTGTTGCTGTTTTCAGACTAAGTAGCTAAACCCAGGGAGCCCTCCCGAGTGAATAAATGGGCCTGGCTGATTTCAGTTGGTCTGATTTTCAAACTTCATGGTGTAGATTCTTGAATGAGAGACTTCCTGCGGGTTAACCAGCCTCAAAGCCAAGCACCCTCAGAAGTGACTCCCTGCACTACACAGGTCCTGGAAGCCCAGTGCTGATCACACCTGATTTGTACCTCCCTCCAACCTGTGTAAGGGCTTTGAACAGTCCCTTTCCCCAGCCTGTTCACTTGAATTCTTCCAGTTCCTCAGAAGTTAGGCACCGTCTGAGAGAAACCTGGATCCTAGGTTCCTCCACTGC
>CM052900.1:65118236-65208535 GCA_028534135.1 Potos flavus | reverse complement strand
TGGTGGGAATGACTGAGCTCGTAGGTAGCGAGGAGGCAGGGCGTCCTGTGCTCTGTGCCCACTCCATTCTCATTCTTCTTTATCTAAGATGAGGGCACTGCATAACAATTCCTCACACTCATAAATCACCTTTCTTGTGAAACATCTGATGTTTTCAACGTGCTGACAGCCTTATCTGTATTACAACTTAAAGAATCTTTGCAAAATATGTAAAGAATCAGACCCCATTGGTCTGGGAGGTAATGATTCCACGGTGAGGCAAGTGACCAGGCTAATGGGTTCTTGATCCCAATGACATTATGATCCCAGAAAATGAATGGAAAATTCTAGGGGTGGCTATACACTGTATGATTTCATTTATATGACATTCTGGAAAACAAAGCTACATCCTTTTAAACGTTGAAGGAAGTTACCCTCAAATCTCAATATATTCAAAAGTAGGGAAAGTCATAGAGGCCACATTTCCTAATCAGTGCAAAAAATATATATAAGCTAATGACAGGCTAGTCAAGAAATTAAAAACAAACTTCTGAAAAACCTTGGATAAAAAGAAATCTGATCTTAAATTTCATCTGAGTTCTTTGGATTAAACAGTAATGCCACATATCAAAACTCATACTTAAGTTCAAAGCAGTAATTGGATAAAAATGTGTAGCCCAAAATGCATTAATTAGAAAACAGCAATGATGGAAAATAAATGAACCAAAAATTTAGTGCCAGAAGTGAGGAGAAAACTAACAAAAGTAGTTCTCGAGAAAGATAAATAAAGAATAATGGAAATGAAAACAAATTCATGAAATTTACAGTGATAAAAATAAAAATTATTTTACCAGCAAAAACAGGTTTATTCAAGAATAGAGAATTGTAATTTAGGACAGACAAGTCAGTAAAAAATGGTAGGCTAGTACAACAAAGGAGAGTAATGTTATTTAATGGAAAAGAGGAAGCTAGGGGAGGGGTTGTTTTGAAAAAATGTCCATTTGAGAAAAGCAAGAGTTTAGGATGATGAGGGTTTCTCAACCGCTGAGTTGCTGGCGTAGTTGATTTCTTGGAGGAGATGCAATGTGTATCTTCTGTTGTGGCCTGTAATTGATGATTCTTTCCTGTTGAGGATTCTTCTGTTGGGGTCTGTAATTGGCTGTGCTTCCTGTAATTGACATCAATTTGTAAGGGGTGAGAGCTCCCCCTTCTGGTCTCCTGGCTTCATTTAGTGAGGTTTTCCTTTATTAATTTTCATACTATCGTGATCCACCATGGAGTACTGCCCAAAGGGAAGGTACTTCAAGAGGCAAGGTGTGTTAAAGAAAAAGGAAGTCAGAGGCTGTATAGATGGATTTGGGATTTGGGTTGCTTTCGTGGGAAGTTGGCTTCTGTAGTTTCCTTATATATTGGTTTAACCTTCAAGGTCCTGAACTGTCACCTGATGATAGGATCATTTTCTAAAAATTGCTGAGGATGGTTTTGAATTTATGCCCTCTAAGATTCTTGGTTCTCCTTCATTGGCATCTTGTTTACGAGTCTATACCCTTGTTTGTGATTCTAACAGGAGCTCAGGTCTTAGGTCTTAAGAGAGAAGATTTTTTTTTTCATACAGGACTTGATATGTCATCATATTCCTAATGTGTAATTTAAAAATGTCTGTTTTCAGAGGTTGGAAACTATAATGAAAATAAATAGCAATTAATGATCATCCAAGCCCCAAGTTTAAGTTTACCAGAAAATAAATAACTTTTCTGAGCTAATTATGGTTAGGTTAACTTTTTTCCTAACAAGATACTACTTTTGATTCCAAACTTACTAAAAGAGTGTGATCAAGATTAAGAGTTTGCAAAAAAAAAAAAAAAAAAGATTAAGAGTTTGCCTTGGCTTTTACTTGAACTTTGAATTCTCTTAAATGCCAGGTTCCTAGGAATTGAGAAAAGCCATGTTTGAGTAGGATTATCTTTTGGTTAAGATCTGAATAGTTAATAAATTGCCAACCTATATTATTCCCATTTCCTCAGGCTGCTCTTTAAATGCCATAAATTATAGAATAAAGCATCTGAGGTCACTGACATTGGTTTGCATTCATATAACTTCTCAAGCAAAGGCAGCCAGTTACTGGCGCATTATGCATGTGACATCCCAACAGACATTAAAGTGATGCCCAGAGGTCCATGCCAGATACTCACTTCAAGAGGAAGACAATAGCAAAGATAAAGAAGCACCGATTTCATGTCATTTAGAGAGAATTAATGGAAATGAAATGTGTGCAGAGTTCTCCTGCAGATATGGTGATGGCAAAGGAAAAAAGATACATGAAGCTAGTTTGGCTAATCAGATCATATGCCAGTGTCTGAAAGGACTATCTGAGCTAATACATACCAATGGCATATTTTAAAAATCTTGTAAATAGATGGCATTCATTCAGTATATGTTTTTAGGGACGCCTGGGTGGCTCAGTGGGCTAAGTATCTGCCTTCAGCTCAGGTCATGATTCTGAGATGGAGCCCCACCTCGGGCTCCTTGCTCAGGAGGGAGTGTGCTTTTCCCCCTCCCTTTGCAGCTCCCCCTGCTTGTGCAATCTCTGTCTCTCTTTGACAAATAGATAAATAAAATATTTATAATACATGTTTTTAGGCCTCATATTAATCAGCTATCACGCCGAAAAATTAAGTCTCTACAACTATTTCATGACATTAAATATGCAACTCTCCCATAAGCAATTACACATTTGTCTGTTAAACAAGCAGGCAGCAACTGAAAGCATTACATTCTGACAGTGATAGATGACATTAATAATGAGTTTCAGTAAATTTGCAAACTAGATGAAGTGGATGGATTTTTTTTTTTTACAAGAGATGAAAAATACCATATTGACTCAAAGAAAGGAAGAAAATTAAGAAGAACAGAAATGAAAGAAGGAATTGAAAACATAGTCGACAAGCCAGTCTTGAGAGATTTCAGTAATTTTACAGGCAAATTCTTCAAATCTTCAGGACTGACAAAAGTAATTTCCTAATAAAGATAGATAGGGGTGCCTGGGTGGCTGAGTCAGTTGGGCATCTGACTCTTGGTTTCTGCTCAAGTTGTGCTCCGGGTCGTGCGATCAAGCCCCACATCGGCTCCATGGAGTCTGTTTCAGATTGTCTCCCTCCTTCTCCCTCTCTGGCCCCCCAACTCTCTCTCTCTCTCTTGCAAATAAATTAATTAAATCTTTAATCTTAAAAAAAGATTGATTTTTAAAAACTCCTTATAAATTTTATCAAATCTATTTCAGCAGTATAATAAAAGAATAACCATCTTTTAGACCCAAGAAGAGTTTACTTAGTAAGGGAAAGGTGATTCAAAATTAAGAAATTCATTAATTTGCTTCATTCACTATTCAAAGGAGAAGATTTATATTCTTAACAGATTCGTGTTCTCACTATATTTTTTAACTGATAGAATTCAACATTTTAAAAACTTTGAAGAAAATTTTCTAACATTTTTAAGCATACGGAGGAAGGGGGCGCTTGGGGGGCTCAGTCTATTAAACATCCAACTCTTGATTTTAGCTCAGGTCATGATCTCAGGGCTCCATGCCCAGCCTGGAGCTTAAGATTTTCTCTCCCTCTCCCTCCCCTCAGTTTGCATCCTTACTATCAAAAAAAAAAAAATTGTAGAGAGGAAGGTATAACAAAGTCTATGTGTTAATGACACAATTTCAACAATTATCAACATTTTGCTAATATTTAATATTCAGGTTTTAGTATTTTTTGCCTTTTCTCACACTCTCCTATTCACCATGGCTCAGCAGGGCATAAGTCGTCAAGACTAACTACTCCCTCCACTGAACACTCCAACACCTAGTAATTGAGTGAAAACCATTTCTGTTCATTTAAAAAGTTTGGAAATGAGATAGGTTGCTTGTAGATCTTACAGGAATAGCATATATTTCTTGTCTATCCAAAGTTTCAAATGATTCAAGATGTCAACGTTACTGAGCCATGTGTAAGGTTTCGAAGAAACCATACAAGAAATTCTAATGTTAAACAGAAGAAAAATTAAATAGATTATGAAGCTAAGTTGAAACTCTATGAAGATGAATTGAAACATGAAACACTGAGAAAAGAAAGGAGGAATTGTAAGTGAAGAAAATGGTTAACGACCATGTCTAGTCCAAGAAATACCAAAAGAACATAATCATCAAGCATTATTCAATGTGGAAGAACAAACTAGAAACACTACGACCGTATACAGTGCTGTAAATTTTAATACAATCTCAGCCACATGCACTTCTCATCTGATAAAAGACTTCTGTGTTCAAAAGAAAACAGTGCCTTTTATATATATAATCCTTTCGGGAACCATCAATAAGGTGTAAGGCCAGCAATAGGTGCATGGATGAGCAAATTGTGTACATCTAGACAATGGAATGCTGCTCAGAAATTTAAAAAAGGGATGAATGATTGATATACATAACCATCGTGAAATAATCATGCTGAGTGAAGGAAACCAAACAAAAAAGATTCCATTTGTATAAAATTCTTAACAAATGTAAATTAACATATGGTGGGAGAAAGTAGATCAGTGATGGTTGAGAGGAGGCAGGAGCAGGGGAGAGGAGCCTGAGGGAGGGATTCCCAAGGGGTGTGAGGAAGCTTGCGGTTGATGATGTGGTCATGATTGTAGTGGTAGCTTCACAGGTATGTACGTGCCAAAATGTACCAAATTATACCCTTTAAGCAGTGTATGCAGACTGTACGTTTGTTTCATCTCAATAGAGCTGTTTTCAAAAATGTGTAAGTACAGACTTTGATGTCAATTTGCCTTTGATTTCTGAAGGCAGTCTCTCTTTGATCTCTCTTTAGTCATGAGCAACCCCATGATGTTCTCTCAGAGTATGTTCACTAAATCATTAAGTCTTCCCAGGATTTACAGACATGAAGTGTGTACAAGCAAATAAAATATGTCAACTAATAAAATAAGCATGGGGGGATGGCTCCTGGGTGGCTCAGTTGGTTGGGCAGCTGACTCTTGATTTTGGCTCAAGTCATGATTTCGGTGTCCTGGGATCAAGCCCTGCATCAGACTCCACTCTGAACTCGAGTCAGTTTGAGGTTCTCTTTCCTGCTCCTTCTGCCCCTCCCCCCACTCACACTCTCTATCTCTTGGTAAAAATAAATAATAAGATACACAGGCACAACTTATTTTGTACTATGTAACTAATAGAAGAAAATATGCTTAACTCTGTAAAATTATCTTCTCCCAGAAATCTCCAGCACACATCCCACATATAGGCAAAGTGCCATCAAGTCTTCTTGTTAAAGTCATGAAGAAGTCAAAGGTATCTAAAAGTACTGCTACTTTTCAATATTTATGTGGCCAATGAAATTAGACCAAGGAGAGGAAGGATCTTGGACTTGGAAAGGTACAGAAAGTAAACAGACAAGTGTGACTATTTATAGACTGTATGATCATCCACCTAGAAAACCCAAGAGGATCAGTAGAAGGACTACTAGAATTAGAGAATTCAGCAGGGAGGCCAGATATAGTACCCTTAGTCTTCCTATACGCTAAAATAACTACTTAAAAACTTGAAGCGGGGAAGTATTTAGCAAATACAGCAGCAAAAACGAATCTATAAAATACTCAGAAATAAACCTATCAAAAATATGCAAGACCTGTTTGAGAAAAGTCTTTAAAATCTACGGAGAGGCAGTGAACACATATTTCATGTACTGATTGGGAAAACCCAGTGTTGCAAAGATGCTGGAAGAGTAGTCCCTTGAAACCCATTGACGTTACCACATCACAATCCTTCCTTCTTCTGGGAAGCTATTGGGATTTTTTTTTTCTTTTTAATGAGGCAAGTTGCATCAGTATCTCTTAGAAAATAATCACCTGGGGCATCTCCTGCTCCCAGCACCTCTGTTTAGAACCTGTGCTGGCTTGTCCTTGCCCCTCAGTGTCCTGAATGAAAGGAAACCATCGTCAGTCTCTGTCTTTGCTGCAATGCCACAGATGCCTGGAGGAGCCCCAGGTTTCTACCCCAAGGGCATTAAAAGGGGCTTGTCTCCCCACGGTGCCCATAAAACGTGGCTATGAGCTGGACAAATGTCTCTGTCTCCACTCTTTGAACAAATGAGCCACTCCAGTGCAGGCGTCCTGGACTGCTCGGGCTGGGCACTGTGGATGGGAGTTGTGAGCGTTGTTCCAGCTGCAGATGAAATGACAGTAAACACTTGGCTGCGTCTCTCTTGCAGTCCTGGAACTTCATCCTGGGATAATTAAAAGAGCTACTCCAGAAGAGTCACCCTGATTTGGCAGGTAGTCAAATGGATGTCGTTTCTCATAAACAGACCTATAAATTCAATGTGATCCTACTCAAAATCCCAACGTGGTATTTCTGGACCTTGAAAAGCTGATTGCAAAATTCAGCTGGACAAGAAAACAGACATGAACAGCCAAAAACATTTTTTTTAATTTGTGAAGAAAACTTTACCTACCCAATGTAAACACATATACTAAAACTACGATCATTAAAACAAAGTCCAAGGACACCTGGGAGGCTCAGCGTCTGCCTTTGGGCTCAGGTCATGATCCCAGGGTGCTGGGATCAATCCCCGCATTGGGCTCCTTGCTAAGCTGGGAGCCTGCTTCTCCCTCTGCCTGCCACTCCCCCCACTCATTCTCTAACCCCCTTCTCTGACAAATAAAATCTTAAAAATAAAAGTCCAATAAAACATAAGAATTGGTAATAGTAGGAGGAAGTAAATCTAGTGTTGGAATAGAAGAACGCATCCAGAATTTAATCCCAAAAACCCATTTAAGGTTCTTTAATGTAACTTTAGTATTTTTTACTTTTACTTCACCAGCATTTGAATGACAGCATCAAATGGAAAAGTGAAGTTGGCAATTTCTCGTTCTTACATTGCTTTTATGCTTCTCTCTTGTGGTCCTCAGAAAAAGGAGAGGTTGAAGGGCATAGACCTTGTTTGCAATGGCTTGCTGTCCACTGAGGTAGGCCAGGGGGACTGTCCCTGCAGATGGCAGGACAGGTCAGAGCAGGCCGCGGTGCCCAGCCCTCCCTTGCTTCCTGGGAATAACTGAGCAACACTAAGTAGCAGGTGGGGGTCTAGATGCTTTCCACATATCAGAGGGGGTATCTTCTTCAAGGTTTCACGGCTTGTTAAGACTTGAACCTGTCAATGGGGTCTCAGAAGTCGGCGGCCTCCCAGGACTTCCATCCTCCCTCTTGGGACATTTCCTCTTACCGCCTTGTTAGCATGCCTGTCATCTTGGCCTTCCTCCCATATGCATGCTCTGGTCCACAGTGCTCACATAGTCATGCCTTGTGGGCGTCCCTAACTCAGCTGTCACCTGGGACTGCTCCCTGGCAGTTGAGCCCAGAGGGGACATCAGGGCTGCAGAATGCCCTCATCATAGCCGTCACCATGGTGGCATCATGTAGGTGATGTTAGTGTTTGTCTGAGTCCTCTCCTGACCTGGAAGCACCGTAGAGCAGGGACCCCTCCATTCATCCCTTTATTCACAGTGCTTGGCAGATGCTAGGCATGACATGTTGGCTATAGAAATGGATGATAAGCACCAAATTTTGCCAGAATTCTCAGAAATGACTTGGAGAGAGTCATAATTGTGTCTTCTCTGTGATCCAGACAACTGACCCTCTGGCCTTGTGTGGTGATAACGGGCTCCCCTTTTGCTTGCACTGTTGCAGCCCATGAGATCTGAGCGGACGGAGATGCGGAAACGGCAGATGCCTGCAGCCCAGGAGACCGGCTCCACACCAGGCCAGCCCGGGGCAGGGGACCGAGGGTCCAATGCCTGCTGCTTCTGCTGGTGCTGCTGCTGTAGCTGTTCCTGGTAAGGTTGGGGCTTTTCTCAGTCATGCCCTTCTGACTGGCAGAGGGTACCCTTGAGTAGTGCCAGCTCATGATTAACTCAATACATGGTTTTCATTTAATTTTTCAAATATTTATTTATTTGAGAGAGAGCATGAGCGGGAGGGGCAGAGGGAGAAGGAGAGGGAATCTCAAGCAGACTCCATGCTGAGTGTGGAGCCCAACATGGGACTCAGACTCCCGACCCTGAGTGCACAACATGAGCTGAAACCAAGAGTTGAATGCTTAACTGACTGAGCCACCCAGATGCCCCCGTACGTGTTTTTTAAATAACTACTATATGCCTAACCCTGATTCGGGATCTGTGAAGTACAACAACAACAACAACACACACACACACACACACACACACACACACAAGGGGCTCTGTATTCCAGCTCTCAAGGGACTTCTGTTCAAATCCATGACATCAGGTTAGTGTGTTAAACAACTAAAGAACGGTCTGGGGCCCTTGGTGATCAAATATTAATATTTGGGCAGAAACAATAACTTAGATGGTTAGAAAGGCACTCTATTTGGTAATAAAGGCTTTGTAGAGGAGTTAGAATTTAAGGTGGGTCTCAAAGGTTGAGGTTAAGTAGAGGGCGCTTGGATTTTATCTTCAGTTTTGCTTTTATTTCACATTTTCATTAAAAGAAATATCAAAATACAGGCTTAACTGAAGAATATAAAAACATAGGCTAACTTACTGGTACAGGAAAATACACAATCTTTGCTTCAAAAGAGAGATACACAGCTTGAGTGGAAAATATCCTTGACCCTTTGAGTCACTGTCAAAGATCCAGAGAAATGTTGAGTTTACACCTAGAAATCATAGGAACATTAGGTGGAATTTCTGAAATCTTGGCTACAAGAAGTGCTTAGTGCCCCCCAAATGTGTGCCTAACTTTAGGCAATTAAGTTATTGTATATTTATGTAGGCTTGACCACAAGTTGGACCAAGACCTCACTCCGCAGTAGAGAAAACGACCAGGTGATAGTGTAGCTATCAAGAACAGTGGTGGGACTTGTAATTGGGGTGAAGCAGGTGGAGGCTGACATGAAATGTCTAGGAAAATTTGGTCTCTTGCTTGATTTGAGCTAGTGTTAACTTCCAGGAAGTTCCAATCTGGTGGTTGGGACCCAGCAATACCACACTCTGACAACTGATGGAGTCCTGATGGTAGGTGGTTGGCCTGTTCAGAGCAAAACCCCAGACGGCAAGTGGGAATATGAGGGACGTGGGGCTAGCAGGAGCCAAGCGACCTGGCATTCCAGGCAAGGCTTCAGCCCCAAGTAGGAATGTAGAGGACTTGGTAGGAAACTGGAGGAGAGGCCCGTGTTGGCACACCCTACACACGTGGGTGTCCAGGAACCACCCTAGACCAGGAGGATACCCACCAGTGGTGACGGGATTTCATTTTGGCCCCTCTTACAGTCTTTCACTCCACTAATCAGTTTCAGTGAGATGATTAGAGATGATTGTGTGAGAGATGGGCAGAGATATCCTGGTGCAGGGAAGACTCCTGTTGACCCAGTCACCCTCCCTTCTCTGCTGCCTCAGAGAGACACAAGAGGCTGAAGTTATGGCCTGAACAATGTACAAGACTGATAGTGTGAGCATAGCAGGTGGTGGCATGCCGTTTCCAGAGCAGGCTCCTTCTACTGGCACCAACTATGGTGAATAAATCATGGATCTGTGCTTAGATATCATCATAGCGAACACTTCTGCAGCACATATTGTATGTGTACTTAACAGACAATAGAGCAATGGGAAACAATGTTGAATTGTTATATTGTACACCGAAACTAATATAACACTGTATGTTCATCATACTTCAATTAAAAGAATACAATAGAGCAATATCTTCAAAGAACTGGAGAAAATTAATGGAAAACTAAGTCAAACTGTAATCCAAGAGTGGGGGTAAAACTCGACCTTTTCAGACATCTGAAGGCCAAGAGAGCTGTCTTCAGACCTTCCTTAAAAGAACTAAGACAGGATGTACTTCAGGAACAAAAGGTCAAGCATTAATCCGATTGAGAAAAATTGAAAATGTCTCTAAAAATTCATGAACAGAGAATGGATAAATATATTGCAGTGTACTTATACAATGCAATACCATACAGCATTTAAATGCATGTGCCGGAGGAGAAAAAAACAAATTGTGGGGTGCCTGGGTGGCTCAGCTCAGTCAGTTAGGCGTCCGACTGTTGATTTTGGCTCAGGTCATGTCTCAGGGTTGTGGGATTGAACCTCATTGGGCTCCATGCTCAGTGTGGGAGTCTGCTTGGAATTCTCTCTCCCCTTTCCCTCTACCCCTCCCCGCCCCTCTCTCTCAAATAAATAAATAAGAAAAATCTTTTTTTTAAAAAGGTACACAGCAAACTAACTGTTTCAATGTTTAATCTCCTTGATTTTTTTTCTCGGCATGCTTTTGAGACTTATCCATGTTGATAATACATAATAGAGGCAATTTTTAATAAAAGAAAAAGGCAATATGTTTTCTAAGCCCTTTGTATTATCTTTCTCAAAATTCTGCTTCATGGCCTTCTGGAATTTCATTTTATCAAAGAAGTCATGCAGATGCTTGACTTCTTAAAAATAAACTTTTTTTCCTTTCTAGAAAATTGAAGAATTTTTTCCTCTTTTCAGCTCAGAAATTTACCAAAATATACCTAACCATGGGGCTCCTGTTACTGAATAGCTCTTAAACATGGTGAGCAACTATTTTAGCTTCTAGCAATGTTCTCTTGTTCTACTGTAACAATAACAATATGCTCAGGTTAAAGACTTGACACAAAATATATTTTTCACTTTTTTAAGAACACAGTATCTCATTGAGAAATATTCCTACTTTTAAAAAATAAGACATGGAAAAAATGTCAAAGCTTAAATAAAGATTGTATTATTTAACTCACAGTGTAACTTCCAGTTCTCTTAGAAATCTTGCTTCAAATTTATCCTTTCTTTTTCTCTTTGATTTTTCATGCCCATTGTGTACTGGTGTTTTCTGCTTACAAAAGAAGCCTAAGAAGTCAAGCAGTATTTATGCTCCCACAGCGAGAACACCCTCCAGATGCCTCTTAAGTTTGTTTTTGTTCCAAGAAACCATTATTTACTGAAACTGGCATCATGAAAGCAACAAGTGAGAAGAGTTCCTGCATTTCTAATGGCTTTGCATTAACGAAAAACAGAGCTGCACACACACCATTACCGAAAATCCACAAAGCAAACGTGCTAAAACTAGGCTGAATGACTCACAAAATGGTGGAAAGAGTGGAAAGTAAAGATATAATAAAAGGAATAGAAAAGAATACAAGAACAATAGTCAAATAAAGCAAACTCAAATAACCAATAGTAAAAATCTATTTTGAAATTAATGGGGAACTAAAAGCATTCCTCCTGAAAACAAGAACAAGGCAAGGATGTCTATGCTCTCCCCTACTGTTTAACATTGCATTTTAGCTATCAGTTGGTGCAGCCGGACAAGGGGAAACAACCGTAAGAATTAGAAGAGAAGTGGTAAGACTCTCCCTATCTGCAGAACATACGAGAGTATACCTGGAAATCCCAAGGGAACGGTTGGTAAACTAATGCAAACACACAAGAATTCAATACGAAGAAAGATATAAAATTAGTGTAAAAACAGCATAGTCTTCAGAATATAAAGAACTCTTACAATTCAAAAATAAAAAGATGAACCAATTTATAAGTAGGCAGAAGAGGGGCACCTGGATGGCTCAGTCAGTTGAGCATCCGACTCTTGATTTTGGTTCAAGTCATGATCTCAGGGTTGTGAGATAGAGCCACGAGTTGGACTCTGAGCTCAGCAGGGAGTCTGCTTAAGATCCTCTCTCCCTCTCCCTCTGTCCCTGCCCACCCCGGCTATCTCTCTCTCTCTCTTTCTAAAATAAATAGATAAATCTTTAAAAAAAAAAAAAAAAAAAAAAGACATTCAGGGGCACCTGGGTGACTCAGTCAGTTAAGCGTCTACCTTCGGCTCAGGTCATGATCCCAGTATCCTGGGATCAAGCCCCAAGTCAAGTCAGGCTCTCCCTGTTTAGAGGGGAGCCTGCTTCTCCCTCTCCTCTGTGCCTGTGCTCTCTCTTGCTATCTCTGTCTCTCTCAAATAAAGAAAATCTTTTAAAAAATTAAAAAAGACACTTAAATAAAAATAAATTAAATTAAATTAAAAAATAAAAATAGATGAGCACCTGAGTGCCTCAGTCAGTTAGGCATCTGCCCTCAGCTCAGGTCATGATCCCAGGGAGACTGCTTCTCTTTCACTCTGCCTACTGCTCCCCCTGCTTGTGCTTGTGCTCTCTCTCTGTCAAATAAATAAATAAAATCTTTAAAAATACATAAGTAAATAAAAGTAGGCAAAAGGTCTGAGTAGACAGGTTTCCAAAGAAGACATACAAAGAGCTAATAAACACATGAAAAACTATTTCATCTCATTAGCCATTAGGAAAATGCAAGTTAAAACCACAATGAGATACCACCTCTTACCCCCTGAGATGGTGAGAATAAAAAAGACAGACACTAACAAGTGTTGACAAGGATGTGGAGAAACTGAGTCCTTCGAGGATTGCTGGTAGGAATATAACATGGCACGGCTGCTTTGGAAAACAGTTGTGTGACTTCCTCAAAATGTTAAAAATACAGTTACCACAGGAAAGCATTTCCACTCTGAAGCGTCTACCCAAGAGAAATAAAAACAAACATCCACAGAAAAAACTAGCACATGACCGTGCACAGCAGAATTATTTGTAATAGCCAAAGAGTGCAAATAACCTAAATGTTCATCAGCTGATGGATAGATAACAAATTGTCACATATCCATACAATGGAATGTTATTAAGCTGCCAAAAGTAATAAAGTACTGATATACCCACTACAACATGAATGAAATTTAAAACCATGATGCCAGGTGAAAGAAGGCAGCCACCAAAAATCATGTGCTCTGTCATTCAGAAGAGGTGTGTCTGTAGAGACAGGAAGTCAATTAGCGTGTTTCTGGGGCAGGAGGACGTGGGATATAGGGGGTAATGGGGAGGGGCTGTTCTTCGGGGCTTCCTTTCAGAGTGATGAAAACGTTCTGAAGTTAGATTGTAGTGATGGTTGTACAAGCCTGTGATTATGCTACAAGCCACTCAACTGTACACTTTAAACAGGTAACTTCCTGATGTATAAATAATGCTCAATAAAGCTACTAAGAAAGTAATAGCCTTGATATGTACAAACAGGAACCAGTTAGGAGATGAGATGAAAATTGGATTTGCAATAACAACATGAACACTTGGAATAAGTGTACAAAGAGATATATAAGATGTATACAAGGAAATTTAAAGTCTCCTGAAAAAGACAATAAATTTTGTTTGTATGCTTTCCTCTAACACTTTTGCCAAGTATACCTATAAATATCTAAAAATTCCATTTTGGATTGGAAACACAAACACATTTTGCCTAGAGAATGTATACTTTTTTTCAAGGTGCAAAAATGAGATGAAAGCCCAAAACATCCCTGATAACCTGACCTTTTTATTACTTTCTAATGGACATGTTTTTATGAAAATAACTATTAATCATGGTTCCTGGGTGGCTCAGTCGTTAAGTGTCTAACTTTGGCTCGGGTCATGATCCCAGGGCCCTGGGATCGAGCCCCACATAGGGCTCCACGCTCAGTGGGGAGCCTGCTTCTCCGCTGCCTGATGCTTCTCCTATTTTTGTTCTCCCGCTCTCTTTGTCAAATAAATAAAATCTTAAAAAAAAAAAGAACCATTAATCTAAATATAAACTCTCCCTCAACTAGTGTAGACGATAATATTATAATTTATTTTGCTAATATTTTAACATCATACTTTTGGTTTTCTTTTTTTTAAATTTATTTATTTATTTGAGAGAGCGTGAGCGCACGTGGGGGGAAGAGACAGAGAGAGAGGGAGAAGCAGGCTCCCCACTGAGTAGGCAGCACAACGGGGCTCTATCCCAGGACCCCGAGTTAATGACCTGAGCTGAAGGCATATGCTTAACCAACTGAGCCATCGAGGAGCCCTACTTTCAGTTTTCTTAAGAAAACCAGTCAGGGTCAATTTTTTTTCAAGAAAAGAAAGAAATTCTACTTGGCGATCTGGAGTTCCCTTTAAAATATTCCTTGATGCAGAATGAGCTCAACTGACATGGAAATATCTTGTTTCATACAGTCTTACTGTTAGAAACCAAGAAGAACAGAGACCCAGGAGGCCCTCCCATGAACTCAGAAGAGAAGACCTTCCAACCTGTGAAGAAAGGTAAATCTCATTATTGTTTAGCTCATTAAATTGACAAAAATGCCAGCCTTACTGTTTTGATTTTTTCGTCATTGTAACACAGTTTCTCTAACTGCAATTTAATAATATCAAATCATAATGTGGTACCTCATTTCCACTCTGCAGAGTTCATTGTGTGACAGGGAGAAAAATTAGTTCCATTATTAATTTCATCCCTGCTAATCACAAATATAAATTGATGCTTCTTGACAAAATGTGACATTATCCTATTTTCATATGATAGACTTTAAAAAAAAAAAAAAAAGCCCATAGTGAAACATACATGTTTGGTTTTCAGGAAAGTTTTAAAAGTCCATTTTTTTTCTTAACTATAAGTTTATATTCTAGCTAATGTAGTATTGTCTTAATTTAAGTATTTTAGAAAAAAAAGTTTGGAAGAAAACACATAAATTACTTTCCATAATATCAGATTTTAACATGATCTCTTTTTGTCCTGTATTATTAATTGGCTTACTTTCACTTACCTATTCTAATACCTTTTTTTTATATTATACCTATATTATTACAGATACTGGACAAATATCCTAAAAGTATTGTTCATATAGGTCTTGTATTAAATTGCTTATTTTTGAGGGGTAAAAAACAAGTAGACTAAAAGGTTACTTAAGTGTTTTCTTTTTCATTTTATGTCTTATTTATCCTTACCCAGATTTTTCAAAGTCTGGGAAGCATATTAAAATCTTCCGCAATTTGGGATACCTGGCATGCTCTGTTGGAAGAGCATGAGACTCTTTATCTCAGGGTCATGAGTTGAAGCCCCATGTTGGGTGTAGAGATTTCTAAAAAAAATAAGTAAAAACTTTTGTTTAAAAATAACTTTTATCAAGGGACACTGGGTGGCTTAGTGGGTTAAGCGACTGCCTTAGGCTCAGGTCATGGTCTCGGGATCCTGGGATTGACCCCTGTGTCCGGTTCCCTGCTCAGTGGGGAGCCTTCTTCTCCCTCTGCTTTTCCCCCCACTCGTGGCACTCTCTCTCTTTCTCTCTCTCTCTCAAATAAATAATTTTTTTAAAATAGCTTTTATCTTGAGGCACCTGCCTAGCTCAATTGGAAAAGTGCGCAACTCTTGATCTCAGGGTTAGGGAGTTCAAGTCCCATGTTGGGCGTAGATTACTAAAAAAAAAATAATTTTTTTAAAAAATGGTTTTTATTTTATATATTCTGGTATGTTGTATTCTGTACCAAAGCTTTGAGGCTCTTATATCTGGAACCAGAATGCCTCGTCGAGGCCTGACTCTAACCATCCTGACAGTGGGACCTTGGGCACTTTACTGAGAAGCCACACTCTGCCTCAGTTTCCTTGTGTGTAAAATGGGGATCACAGTTTACTGTGGCTATTGTTGTGAGCCTGGCAAGCATTCAATATATGTTGGCCGTTATTCGTTCTCAAATTCCAGAATATGAAATGACTTTATCCAACATAGTGGCTTTCGTTTCCAATTCTACTTAGATACTAATATTAATCTTATTTGCATTTGCCTCATATATCTTTGCCTATTTGTTCTTAATTTTTGTAATATTTTGTATGATTCCTGAAAATAGCATTATGTTGGATTTTAGTCCCCTAGCAGTCTGTCTCTAAATGGAGAATTAGAATCCAATGACACTGGGTCAGTTATTTTGATGATGACTGGTAAGTTTAATCTTCTAGCGTATTCTTTGATTCCTTGTAATACCACCTAATTACTTCCTTCATTTTTGTTTGTTTGGTTTTGGTTTTTGCTGTTTGAACTGTGCCTTCTTTGCTTTGAGGTCCTTCAGTACTTTGAAAAGTATATGCTCTCTCTTATTTTAAATATTTTTATCTATTCGTTCGTGTGTGCGTTCATTTTTAAGTAGGCTCCACACCCAGTGTGGGGCTCAAACTCACAACCCTGAGATCAAGAGTTGCATGCTGTACCGACTGAGCTAGCCAACCACCTCTGATTGCTCTTATTTTTTAAAAATGTACTACCAATCGCCTTTAAGTTTTTCAGAATCATCCTTTAATATGTATTTCTTCAACTGACAGGAGTAAAAAAGTATCTTTTGAATCTTCATATTTAAGGGACATAATTAGCCACACCAATTTAACCCTCTGGGAAAAAAATCCAAGATTTTTATGCAGATTATTCTAAGTTGTTATTTTTAAATTATGTTTTCAATATCTTTTAAAACATTTCCTTTCAAAACTAATTTCCCTAGATATGAAAGATACTTTGTTTTCATACACAATGCTGTTTTGCATGATAAAAAGTCTATCCACTATAAAAACAAAACTCAAACACTACAAAAGTTTTGCAATAAAAACTGAGTCTTCCTTTTTTTTCTAGACTTGTCCCAATCTCCAGATATAACTGCCATCATGAGTTTTTTCTTAATATATCCTCGAAGGAATTTTCTATGCATTTACACATAGTGAATGGAAATGGGATTCAACTATACACAATGAAGCTAATTTTGAAACTAAATTTGAAACTATTGTTTCAATATCTTTCCTTTTTTCTTTTTCTTTTTTTTGTTTTTTTTGTTTTTGTTTTTTTTTTAATCTGCTGTCTCCCTTCTCTCTAAAACCTACTTTCTCTGGTCTTAAACCTTTCATGTATACTTCACTGCTGGGTCATTATAATCCATCTTCAAGATATGATTTCAAGAAAAGAACATAGAATTTCCACTGTGAACCTCTATGTATGTGAGTGTGTTTTTTCTATGACTGTCACACAACTGGGACAAGTAGCTACATATCAAATTTTGGGGTATACATCCTGTGCGCCTCAAAACTAAATACAGAACTTTTGGCAGTGTGGCAGAGTAGATCATCGGAGGGGCTTTCCAATGTGGAACAACAGATTTTGCATTATTCTAAAGTTTTTGCATCGGTGGACTCCTAGAAAGTAAGGAAAATGACAAAGTACTTGAAAAACCAAAGCAAATTAAAAAAGTAAGCAAAACCCTGAGAGATGTGACTGCCAAGCACGGGAAAGAAGGGTTTTCTCTCAGAACAAGTGCAGAGTAAGGTGGGGACGAGGTGTTGAAACTGAGATCCCAGATTAAGCAAGCCCTGATTTATGAAAGGAGCCCAGGTAGTCCTGGGTCAGTAACTCCTCCTAGATCTCAGGAGAAGCCATCACACGACCTCGCTGGAGGAAAAAAAATATCCCGTTTTGACTCTGAGTTTTCTAAAGAGTAAGACCAACCAGAATCTAAACTAAAACTGAAAGGACACAACCCACAACCCATGACAGTCTGTAGAAACAACACTTGGCTTTAGAGCCCAAAGGACTTCAGATATTAGAATCATCTGTAATAAAATATAAAATAATGGTTTCTGAAATGTATAAAGCAATCAAAAACGGAATCACAAAAATAAGCGAGCAGAATTCAACTATCAGAAGTGTCCAGGAAGACTGAAGTTGTACTATAGTTTTGCAAGATGTCACCTTGGGGACACTGGACAAATTGCACATGGGATCCCTCTGTATTATTTTTTTCTTTATGTTTTTAATATTGTTTTTCTGAGGCCAGAAGTCTACACTTTTCTTGAGGCCAGAAGTCCAAAATCAAGATGTCAGCAGGGCCACACTTTCTGATGTCTCCAGGGGAGACCTCTTCCCTCTTAGAGCTCCTCTGATGGCTCAAGACTCCTTGGCATTCCTGGGCTTATAGATGCGTCATGCCAATCACACGACCATCTTTCCCCAGTGTGTGCCTGTCTCTGCATCCAGATTCTTTTTTTTTTTTTTTTTAAGATTTTATCTATTTATTAGAGAGAGAGAGAACAAGCAGGGGGAGCAGCAGGCAGAGGCGGAGGGAGAGGCAGGCTCCCCGATGAGCAAAGAGCCTGGACTGGATCCCAGGACTCCGGGATCATGACCTGAGCCAAAGGCAGACACTTAACCAACTGAGCCACCCATTATATAAGAATATAATATAAGATTCCCCTTTATATAAGACTATCAGTCCACTGGATCAGGGCTCATCTTAATCACCTCATCTTAACTTAGTTAAATCTACAAAGACTCTATTTCCAAATCCAGTGACATTGTGAAGTACTAGAGTTAGGATGTCAACAAATCTTCTTAGGGGATATTACTCAACTCACAACACCCTCCCACAAAATAAACACTAGATTCAATGGCTTTTTCAGACTAGTTCCACAAAGCAGTTCTGGAATTAATCATTCCAAGATTATACAGGTCGTGTATAACTACTCAAATGTCTAAGAAATCAATTCAACAGGGATACCGAAACCAGATGAGGACAGTACAAGATTGGAAAGTTGGAGATAAATCCTGAGTACTCAGGAACTCTGTCCACATAGAGCCATGTGGGCGAATCTTCGACACTTGGTGTTGGGTGACAAAAGCCAAGTGCTAGAAGACAACATAGAGTCAGCCATTTTTATAAAGTGAAGGAAAAAAAAAACTTAAGGATATATTCATCAGGGATACCTACCTACATACACAATGAAAGGGGGGGGAAGAAATTATTTGATAGGGATCATTGTTGGACAGATGATGTTTTCTGACCTCAATATAATTAGAATATAAGTAAAAATAAACTAAACCAGGATGAGTCCAAAGTCAAGCCCAGCAGTTCCCTCAGGGTGGGGGAGTCAGGAGGGCGGGGTGCGGCCATGGGACCACAGTAGGCGCGGTTGGTGGTGACGAGCTGGTTCTCACGGCGAATGTTGAACTCTAGTGTGTGTGTTATCACCCTTTAGAGCTTGCACTTATACGACATACTCTTTCCCCTTTCTCTTTAAAATTCTCTTTCAAACTTTAAATACCACGAAAGAGACACGGCCCCATGGCTGTTCTGGAAGATAGTGAGCTGAGGTCTGACGTACTTCTGTTGCAGGTGACTGGGAAGTCTTGGTCAGATGCTTCTAGGATTTTTCTTTACTGTTTACAATTTTAAAACTTTGCCAGAACTCATCCGATGTAAACAAGTACGTTCTTAGCAGTTCTTCTAACGATCGGTCTGCGAGCATTTCAGCTAAACAACTTGAAAGGATCATACTCATGTATTTTTGCCAAAGGCCTTTGGAAATGAGCACAGCTCCCTCCCTTCCTAAAAGGGCCGAGGGGCACATTTTCATCCTCAGAGGGGAAAAGGGTATATTTCTAGTGAGGAAATTCAAAGTAACTACTGATAACATAGCTCCTTCTTGCCCCTTTCTTTCCGTCTCTGCTAAGCCCGAGTCCCACTCTGGAGGAAGTCAACGCCTGGGCTCAGTCCTTCGACAAGGTAATGCTCACTCCAGCGGGAAGGAATGCTTTCCGGGAATTCCTCCGAACAGAATTCAGTGAAGAAAATATGCTTTTCTGGATGGCATGTGAGGAACTGAAAAAGGAAGCTAATAAAACCATCATTGAAGAGAAAGCAAGGATAATCTATGAAGACTACATTTCTATTCTTTCTCCTAAAGAGGTATGTACCCCCCAAAGGGCTTCCTCCCAGGAGGCCCTTGGTAAAATGAACCCCGTCAGTGTTGTGTCACCGGGCACAGTGACAGCTGGTCCAAAACAGAGATGACGACTCCACCCGCACTTGTAGTATCCAGATGCCCTTGGCCGTGGTCCCACAAGCGGGCTCTCAGTGGGCCCTAAAATCTGTGAAAGACTTTGTGCCTCTTCCTGGAGAAAGTATTCCTGACTTTCACCAGATTCTCCAGAAGGGGGAGTCTATGCATTTTATTGTAAACACTGTTTAAAAACATTAAACCCTGTAAGCGTTTCTTTAAATAAAATTGTCTTTTTTTTCTGAGCACCAATATTTTTTACAGGTATTTTTATTTGAATAGAAATCGCCTTGCTAATATGACACAGAGGTTTTCCCTGAGGTGTCCTTCCCTTAGAGCAGAGAGACTGTCAGGGAGACATCAGTCAAGCTTCCATCCCCCAGTTTTTTTCCTTCATATCTAAAATCTGCAGGGTCAGGGTGATCTCAAAACCAAGCTCCTTCTTTCTTACTTTTTTTTAAAGATTTATTTAGTTGAGAGAGATCGTGCAAGTGAGTGAGGGGAGGGCCAGAGGGGGAGAGAGAGAGGGAATTTCCAGCAGACTCCCTGCTAATTAAGCATGGAGTCTGACACGGGACTCGATCTCACGACCCTGAGATCATGACCTGAGCCGAAACCAAGAGCCAGAAGCTCAACCAACTGTGCCACCCAGGCAACCCTAGCTCCTTCCTTCTTTAAATTCCAAGTGGAATTCCAAATTCTTTATATTCTTAAGTGGAATAGTAAGGTAAACCAGGGGAATTCGCGGAAGCAGATGATAAAGGTCTCCTGATTGTAAACTTCAGACTTATCCTGAGTGCCTGGCCAAGTCAGTGCCGAGTCTGAAGTTGGAGTGTCAGAATGGGATTTGTACTTTAGAAAGAACCCTCTGACCAAACAGTGGGGTGGTTTGGAGGGGCACTCAGGAGACAGGAGACCAGTTAGGATGCCAGTGAACCAATCCAGTAGGAAATGGTGAGTGACCTCCCCAAAGGTCTTGGCAGAGAAGAGGGACAAGGTGGACAGATCTGAGAGGGGTTAAACAGGCAGGGTGCCCAAGATTTTGTGACTGAATACAGAGTCAGAGGGAAAAGGAAGGATGAGAAGGACTTGGAATTGGATGGAAATAAATCGTTCTCTTCCTCCACAAGCTATACGAGAAGGAGATCTGGAGATGCTGGCAATCTGTGTTGAATGTAGAGTTGGCCTTTGAACAACACAGGGTTGAGGGCGCTGACCCCACACAGTCGATAATCTACGTATAACTTTGACTTCCCAAAAACTTAACTACCGAAAG
The DNA here is from genome assembly GCA_028534135.1 of Potos flavus. Classification (NCBI taxonomy): domain Eukaryota; kingdom Metazoa; phylum Chordata; class Mammalia; order Carnivora; family Procyonidae; genus Potos; species Potos flavus. The sequence goes on along the minus strand of CM052900.1, from coordinate 65,187,558 downwards.
CCTACTGTTGATGAGAAGCCTTACTGACAACATAAACAGTCTATTAACACATACTTTGTATATGTATTCTATACTGTATTCTTACAATAAAGTTACAGAAAAGGAATTGTTAACTCAGAAATCATAAGAGAAAAATACAATTCAAACCCACGTTGTTCAAGGTCAACTTTATTGAGTTACCTGTGGGCGGGCACAAGGGGCTTTCCAGGAGGAAAGTGGGTATATGCATCTGGAAAGACAGATCACTGAAGTCAGTATTTACTGGTTCAGCTAGTCAATATTTTCAGGTTTATACTAAAGAGTAGCATATGCATTGTATAGCCCTGGAACTATCATGGCCTCCTGGGGCAGAGCTGGTCTGGCCAAGGTTCTTCGCACAGAAGAGAAGGTGTGTGAATTTGGCTCTGAAGCCTGTAGGCTTGTTTGTCTGGCATCCTATGGGAAGAGTCTGAGCCCAGTAGCTTGCTCCGGTCTTAGCCTTTTCTAGGATGAGGAAAACATCAGAGAAAGAAGAGCCAACGTCTCCTAAGGACCTAGTGAATTCCAAGCTCTTTAAATTCTCATTAAATCCCCACCAATCACCATTATCCATCACCATTATCCCCTTTATGGAGGAGTTCATTAGGGTGCAGCTTACTTTGTCCCAGGCCCCACAACTAAGCAGTGACACAGCTGGGCTGTGAACACGGGCCCTGTGCTCTTAACCCTTCCATGGTGCTCTGAGTTAAAGTCCATTCACCAGCCAGCCTGACGCTCATTCCCAGAAATCTGTGACTGTGTTCTAGCTGGCTACAGCCTGGGACCTCCAGGGGTTAGCCCTAATGTTATTAGGAAATTAGCAAGGGATAAGTCTGTGCACGCTACTTTTTTCTTCAGGGGACACAGTACAATCACTATAAAGAAGGAAAACAATGTTGTGGTTTTCTAAAGCAGTGTGATCCCCACCAGCGCTACCTAAAACTTGTGACAAATACACCTTTTCAGGCCCCTCCCCAGACCTGCGGAGTCGGAAGCTCTGCAGGTGGGGGCCAGTCCGTTTAACAAGCATTCCAGGGGCTTCTGATGCCACTGAAGTTTGACAAACCGCTGCATTATATGTTGTTTCTTTTTCAGCAATTTAGATTTTTGGATGACTTTGTCTGGTTTGGGATTTTTAAAAAACAGAACAAGCCATGGTACGTCGGGGGTGGATTTCCAAAGAGAAATTTGTCTAATACCACTCTTCTGTGTTTCTACTGACAGGTCAGCTTGGACTCCCGAGTAAGAGAAGTCATCAATAGGAACATGGTGGAGCCATCCCAACACATATTTGACGATGCACAACTCCAGATCTACACCTTAATGCACAGAGACTCCTATCCCCGGTTCATGAACTCTGTCCTCTATAAAGATCTGCTTCAGTCCTTAGCTGAGAAATCAGTTGAAGCATAGGATGTTATCAAATATATTTATTATTAATAAAATAACAAAAGAACTGATGGACTACATCTAGTACAGGGAACTTAGAGGTAGTAGTACCTTCTGCTAGAGAAATACTTGGGCTGTTTTAATAAACAGATGCTTCCTTTTACAGAAGCCTATATATTCACAGTGTAAACTGCGGCCATTTGTAGTGATACTTTGGGGGGAGAAAGGGGGTAGGGCTGTCTTAGAAAAAGACAGGATATTTACATTTACGGTTACCGCATGTCAGCAATGGCAAAGGATACTCTAGAAGACTCTCTACTGTCTACAGGGGCACGCGCGTCCACTGGAGCCAAGAGGACAGCCTTTGTTTTGCATGAGTGCAGTATCTGATGACTGTCCTCCCAAGGAAAAGGTGTTCAAGTGTTTTTAGCTACTCCTTCCTTCTGTCTGGCTGCTTTGAATATTTTGCTTCTCAATGCCATCATAGGACCCAAATTCCCATTTTATAAAGATGTGTCACCACTACTTATAAAAATGGAATTCCACTTTTATCTTAGAATCCGTGTATGTGTATGCACGTGTGTGTCTAATGGTTAATGAAAGTACTGTGCTCTTAAGTGGATCGGTTGCACCTGTTTGGTAAGAGAAGTAGTGTTTAGAAAATTGTTTTGTTGAAGAGTTACCATGATTTTATTATCAGAATCTGCCAACCTAAAGAATGAATTTTTAATTTGCAACTTAGTCGCATTCATAACAAAAATTTCAAATAAGCATATTTCCATTTTTATTATTCAAAGAAATATGGGCGTTTTCATTCTAAAAAAATAAAGCACAAGAGTTTTATCTCCATTTTTATTCCACATGTTAAATATTGATGACTGTAAGATGAAGTAAGTAGGGAGATCTGCAAGGTATCATTTAGCTACCAGACTAGGATTCTGATTTTTAGATCCCACTATTTTTAATTGTAGGTACATGAAATAACTTTAACAGCTTCCAGGTAAAACTAGTGGTTTGTATCCCCCAAGTCATCCTGAAGAAATCCATCACTGCAGTGAATGGGAAAGACATCCAAAATCTGGAACGGTTTGAGTAGTGGGTTAGAAATTACATGCAAGGGGCCCATGGCAGATTTCACCCCATGGCGGGGGTTCTTTCCTTCTGGTTACCCTCACCTGCCTGATGATTTCTTCATTACTCTCTTCAAGCCGCAGACTAAGCCCCTTGGCCTCATTCTCAGTGAAACATCTTAACCTCCTACTTTATGGTGAAAATGGGTCCCCACTCACTTCATCTTTCCATGTAACCTACAAATATGTCTGGATGGGCATCTGTTCTCACTTCCATCAGTCCAGTCCCAGGGAATAATGGGCTCTTTCTCCTTTTCAAGGCACCCTTACATGTGCTTTTAATGCCATAGTCTACAGCCTCATTTTTTCACTAGACAGAGGACATAATTGTGATTGAGGTTATAAACTCTGCCCTCTGGTTTACACGTAAGTAAAGATGACAGGTGTCCATGGCCACTACAGTATACTGTAGCAAGTACTAGAACAGGGAGGAACAGAGCTAGAGAAGTCTTGAGGAGCTACAGAAGATTTTGGCAGAGGATGTGGGGGGGGGGGGTGCGTGTGTTGGGGCAGAGGTGTAGGGAAGGTATTTGTAATTGAAGCAACCCCAAAGAGTCTAGTTGCAGACATGCAGTGTACAAAGTGACTGTTAAGACAGATAAAAGATGTTAAGCCATCGGCTGGACAGAGGGACCTGGATGGTTGAGATTTTAGGCTGGAGTATTTGGGATTTTTCAACACAGATGAATAAGATTGCCAGAAGAGTTATAGCGTGAAATGAGGTGAGGGTAAATCTTGGCATCAATGGACCAAGAAACAAAGAGTTTCCGAAGAAAATTTAGAAGGATTTGCCTTCTCGGTTCCGGTAAGAAAGTAGGGATACGGCAGCAAATGAATGGGTGGGAGGTACCCTGCTCCTTCTATTCCCCCATGCTCCTGTGTCTTCAGTTTCACCTTGATTTTTTCCTGTACCACGTGGGTCCTTGAGTTCCCCAATTCAAAACGAGCCTGTGTCACATAACTGCTGACTCCTTTCCTTTCCCATTAGACTCGGCACTCCTGCTCTCTCCATTTGCTCATCTCCGCATGCGCTCCTTGAACCTTGGCAGCGCACCCACCCGCATGGTGGGGTCTCCACCAGCCCAGCCTGACACCACCATGCTGCCGGTTGACCGCCCAGCTCCCTGACACTGCCCGTCCCTCACCGGAAACACTACCTCCTTTTCTGTGCTGCTCTCGCTGCTCTCCGTGTCCTTCTGGTCTCCCTCCGCTCCCTTCCCAGCCAGTGGGGCACAACCGCTAAGGGTTTGGGTTCTGGGGCCAGACTGACTGCTGCTCACTGCCTGATGGTGGGTACGTAGTCTTTCTGGGCCTCTTTCCTCATCTATACAAACGGGGATAATAATGGTACCTTATCCCTAGCATTGCTGTTTTGATTTTTTTCCCCCCAAAGGAGATAGAAGTTTACTGAGTATAGTGGAAGGGAGAGGCTGCCAGACAGCGAAAGAGCCTGTCGGCTTGCTGTGCAGATTCAAACTAACCCACGTGGGGGCACCTGGCTGGTGCAGGTCAGTAGGGTATACAATTCTTGATCTCAGGGTTGTGATTTCGAGCCACATGTTGGGTGTAGAGATTATTTAAAAATAAAATCTTTAAGGGCGCCTGGGCGGTTCAGTCAAACGTCTGCCTTGAGCTCAGGTCATGATCTGGGTCCTGGGACTGAGCCCCACATGGAGCTCCCTACTAAACGGGGAATCTCCTCCCTCTCCCACTCCCCACCTCTCCTCCTCCCACTTGTGCACTCTATTGCTCTCTCCCAAATAAAATCTTTAAAAAATAATAAAAATGAAATCTTTTTTTTAAAGACAAAAACCTAATCCATGTAAAATATATTAAGCAGTCACTGTATGTTAATTATTGCTGTTATTACTTGTCCACTAAATGCCATGGCCTCCAAGGGTGAGGTTTTGGCTTATTTTTCTTACTAGTCTATATGCTTCCCCTTCTCATTGTTTAAATTACCGCCAATACGTTCATGGCTACCAGATCAGGGCCTGGTGTAGACTTTCTCCAGCTCTTCATAATCAGCTGCCCGTTGGATATCTCCCTTTGTACATCCCATAGAGGAGTTAAATTCATCTTAATTCTGACTTGTCATCCCGCTGCCCCCCTCTCTCCAAGCCTCACCCCTACCTATCTCCCCAATTACCCAGTCACCTAAGCTCTTCTCTAAGTGCTAACTTCTCCCTTCTTTCTCCTTGCAAACACAGTCACCAAGCCCTTAACTCTGAAATATTTCTTATGTGTCTCTGTTGATCCCCATTACCTCACACCTGCCAGTATCATAGCCAAGAGCCTCCTAACTGGTCTCCTTGCCCCCATCTCAGCCTTTCAAAGCCACCTTTCAAAATGCCACAAGGTGACCTTTCTCACACGCAAATCTGCTCTTCACCCTCCCTCTGCTCCTTAAAATCTTCAGTAATTCCCGACCGCCTAGAGTACAAACACCAAATTCTTGGTATGGGGTACAAGCAAGGGCCTCTATATATAGTTGGGTTACTGGCTTCCTAGCCAACCCTCCACACACACTCTAGAATATATAATTACAGACAAGTATATTCATCCTTTCATAACTGCTCATACTGTTCATACTTTCTGCTACCCCTATCCCTTTCTACAATGTCGCTCTTCACTCAGTGAACTCCTGTCATTCTTTTAAGATTTACCTCACACACCACTGCCTCTAAGAAACCTTACCTGGCCTGATTCACATACTTCCATTGGGTGCCATTCTTCAGTATTCCAGGATTTTCCTGTACAAATACTTACCATCTGAGTTTACCAATTATGTTGACAGATCTGTCTTTCTCATTAGACTATAAGCTCCAGAGGCATTGAAAATATATTGAAAATATACCTTATCCTATATATATATGGTCTAGTTAAGAACAGTATTCAATGTTTGTAGAACTGAAGAGTTATAGCATGAAACTGAAATTCCCATAGTTATAGAACAAAAATTCCATGCCAAATTTACTTCACAATGTGTCACATCTCAAAGAGATCATCACAGACCACGTGACTATAGAGCTCACTACCACTACAAACCAATCTGGTGGGTAAATCGCTAGTGACATCTATGTATATGGAAGAACTCTGGAGCAGCCCCAGAAGGATCCTACAAATTCAATGCAATTCTAAGGTTTTTAAGAATTCTTTTTTTTTTTTTAAGATTTTATTTATTTATTTGTTAAAGAGAGAGCACAAGCAGGCAGAGAGGCAGGCAGAGGCAGAGGGAGAAGCAGACTCCCTGCCAAGCAAGGAGCCCGATGTGGGACTCGATCCCAGGAACCTGGGATCACGACCTGAGCCGAAGGCAGCTGCCCAACCAACTGAGCCACCCAGGTGTCCCGGTTTTTAAGAATTCTTAAGTAAACTTTGAAGAGATTATTTTGTTGGGATGGATGACGCTCCATTTGGAAAAAAATTGATATATAAACAAATATAAGTTCCAAACTGTTTAAAGATCTAAAAGCTTTTTAAAAAGAGAACATTATAAGAATATTGGAAGAAAACGTAGGCCATATTTTTATAACTCAGATGGAAAAGGTCTCCTTCAGCAAAACAAAACCCAGAAACCATAAAATACTAATAGATCAGATTGTATGAAAAAAATTGAAATTCTGTGCCACAAAGACAACATAAAAAGAATTAAAACACAAATATAAAACACTAAAGATTACTATGCAGAATGCATTAGAAGTACCTAAAACTAACAAGACAACTCGATAGAGTAAAAAGGAAAGACGCAATAAAAACATAATTAACATAAGAAATCAACTGGCGAGGGGCGCCTGGGAGGCTCAGTGGGTTATAGCCTCTGCCTTTGGCTCAGGTCATGATCCCGGGGTCCTAGGATGGAGCCCCGCATCGGGCTCTCTGCTCTGCGGGAAGCCTGCTTCCCCTTCTCTCTCTCTGCCTGCCTCTGCCTACTTGTGATCTCTCTCTGTCAAATAAATAAATAAAATCTTAAAATAAAATAAAATTTATAAAATAAAAAGAAATCAACTGGCTATAAACAAGAAAAGATGAGCATAATAAATACAAAAAGATAACCCTACGAACTCAAATTAAAACAAGAGGATACTGGTTACTATTTCGTCCCTAGATTTGCCCAACCATAAGGTTCAATACCCAGTATCAGCAAAGGTGTCAGAAAATGGGCCTTTATATCCTATTGACAGGTAGATAAACTAGTTTGACTTTTTGGAAAGCAATCTGGCAGTATCTATCATATGAATGTACATATCCATTAGCTAGCCAGCTAAACTTTTAAGAAACTATCCTACAAAACATCAAAACAAAAACTACCCACAGGGGAAGAGTCTTTAATGGAAATGTTATATATGCGCATAGACTGCTCTACGGTGAAAATTAATCCCATGTATCTATATGCACTCAGAGTGTTAGGTCAACTGTTAAAGGAAAAAAGCAAATTGTAGGATATGTATGTGTGCCTATTTATGTTAATGATGGCCATTCGAGAGGCACCTGGCTGCCTGTCAGTGGAGCATTCAACTCTTGATCTTAGGGTCATGAGTTTGAGCCCCACATTGGCTATAGAGACTACTTGATAAATTTTTTTTTTTTAATGGCCATTCTAAAAAAATTCCCTCATTGACTGAGATGGGTACTGTTTCAAAGCCTTTACAAATTATTGTTTGGCCCTTCTTACTCACAATTCTAAGGGAGGATGGTGTTACCCTTTACAGAGGTGATGTTCCTTGCTCCGAGTCTCACAGCTAGTAAGTGGTAGTTGGATTTGAATCTGGGCAGATCAAAAGCCTGTGCTCTTAACCACTATGCAACGCCGATTCCCTAGGAAGAGGAGTAGAAAGTCCAGTATGAGCACGTACACACAAACACAGACATAGAGAAAACTAGAGAGCCAGGGAGATAATTTTCTTTAGTTGATGATTTTGACCTAAAAGACAAAGGTAATTAAACCAGTTTCAAAGGTGGTAGTTAAAAGTAGCCTTGACCAATCTCCTCTGCCCTCATGACTCATGAAGGCCCAGGTAGCCAGTTTTTCTTATTAAATATAACAAGCATTTATTAAAAATCAATCTTCATAAAAACAATTTAAAAAAATAAAAATCGGCCTTTATATATAAAAATACTACTACTGTCTTAGGCAGGTTTTTTTTCTCCACTAGTTACTGAATTTGGAGCTAAACCATCTAAGCTTTCTTTCCTGGCATGTGCATAAGCAAAAACTTCTATTTTGAGTCATCTGAAGTACAACAGTCACCAAACAGGATTCTTCCTGAATAATGCCAACTTAATCTCCTGGGAGATGAAGTTGTGGCCTTTGCATTATAAACTTACTTGACTTGAATTAACTGTCCCAGTGGAATACATTGGAAAAGCAAATAATCAAAATAGTAACTATAAGAAAAGTAGAAGTTAAACCTTGATTACCCTAAGAATGAGAAGTCTGAGTAAAAGAGTAATTATCTACTTAAGCATAAAAATTTTTTAAATTAACAGTATGGTGACTACAGTTACCAATGCTGTATTGTGTGTTTTGGAAGTTGGTAAGAAAGTAGATCTGAAAAGTTCTCATCAGAAAAAAGTATTATGATTATGTGTGGTAAGTGATGTTAACTACCTATTGTGACATCATTTTGCAAAATATACATATACTGAATCATTTTTGTACACCTAAAATTAATACATTACATGTCCATTATATTTCAAATTTTTAAGTTTTTAATGGCGAGTGGGGTACCTGGGCAGCTCAGTCAGTTAAGGTGTCTGACTCTTGATTTTGGCTCAGGTCATAATCTCAGGGTTGTGAGATCAAGCCTTGCATCAGGCTCCATAATGGGCATGGAGCCTGCTTAAGATAATTCTCTCTCCATGTCTCTCTGACCCTCCTACCCCCCAAAGAAATAATAAATAAATAAACAAATAAAAGTTTTTAACAGGGAGAAGACTGAGCATTTGGTCTTATGTACATGTTCTGATGAATTTTAAAACAGGATTAGGACTGCAATCATTAAGAGGGGAAATAATGGACAGATTAGTGAAAAAATCCTGAGATAAATCAGGTTGATAAATAACCTATGACTTTAATTGCCCTTCCAGATCTTGCTTCTTCTGCAATTACCTGGAGATCTTAGTAGTACTCTCAAAGGTTTTCATATTATGATAGCAGTACTTTTATTTAGAATCATTTTACATTTACCCAATTCAAATATTCATCCAAAACAATTTAGGATTTTAAAAAGATTTTCAGTTGCTTGTTACAGAAATCTATCTCAAACTAGCTTAAACACAAAGGAAATTGATTGGCTCTCATAAGCAGGAAGTCCAGGTAGTTCTAGCTGCAGCAAGATCAGATCCAGACATTCAGTGTTATCCTGACCTTCTCTCCATCTCAACTGCCTTTGGCTTCATCACACGTAGAGGGACTCTGCATATTATAGGCAAAATGGTACAGCAAGCCCAAATGTAGCTCCTGCTAGTTTAGCTATTCCAGTAGAGACAGCGTTTCTCACCTTTCAGAGAGCAATCCCAGAGAAGGGGCATGGGGTGGTGGGATGGTGAATGAGAGGCCCCCAAGGTCATACAGAAGTGAGAAGGCATCTCCTAAATGAATCAGACAAGATGCTTGGGAACTACGCCAAAAAGACGAAAGGTAGAGCTAAGCCATTCCATTCCACTGCTTTTATGGTTTTTGCTTTTTTATTTTACATCAGCTATACTTTCAAATGGCATTATTACAAAAATAATTTGGATATATACTGTAAACCATATTTAAGGGTTTAAAAAAAGTTATTTTGATACAGGTCAGTGTTTTGAGCTGGTCACATGGCAAGTCACATATGAAATGTTGTTGCTTTAATGTCATGCATTAACGGGAAAAATAATAATAATTAACTGTCTTTTTATAGCACCCAGGGAGAGGAATCAGAACAAGTCATTTGAGGTAGTCCTCTGTGCTTTCATTTTCCATCCACTAGTTAGGTAAACAAGTACAGGAGTATCCAGGTCCACTTGAAAAAAGAAAAAAAAAAAACTTTTTTCAATTAATATAATAAAACTGTTGCATCACTTTGCAGAATTCAGTTACCAAAAGAGATCTCCCAAGACTCTAGCTTATTACATTTCTTCCTTTAGGGTTGGGAGTCTAAAACACTGACAACCAGTAGTTATCTATCCTACTTCTGGAGGTCCTCAACACGTGGGATATTCTTCACATCTCAACTCTTATGTGGTCAAGAACAAATGTATTGCACAACACAAAGATAACCAGGAAAAACTACTTCATGAGCATCTACTATGTGACAAGTATACTTCTAGGTGTTAAAGATATAGCGGTGAACAAGTTTCCCATAAAAACTTACCAACTCCATCTTTGCTAAGTTAACAGCTATTGGTTATCTAGTAAAGTCACATGATGAGATTCTTCCAATACATGTCTCTTATTACTTTTGACTGACTTCAGTGTTAACCTTTCTGCAACATAATTCTTCCATTACTACCTAGGAACTTGTCAATCAGTAACTCTATTTACTGTGAGGCATCATCTTCAATCCTGGTACTTTTCTTATTTTGGAAACTGACAAAAATATGTGATTTTTATGTCAGTGACTATGCACATCACATTTCCCAGTGGGATATTCAACTCTTCTTAAATGGCTAATTTTCTACAACAGAAATGTGTGTGTGTGTCAGAGGGGCTGGAGGGAGAAGAGCAATTGTTGATTAAAACTCTTTAAACCACAACATTCTAACTGCAGTTTTTATTTTGAGAAGTAAATTCAATTCCAATCCCTGAATTACACTTTGACCTCTAAGAACAATCACTGTGTATCTATAAAAATTCAAAGCATAGCCTGTTATTTCTTTTGGTATCTTTTTAATACTTTATTCTCCATTGTTATATACAAATTTCAATGTTTGGGTATATATAAATATTTCAGGGGTGCCTGGGTGGCTCAGTCAGTTAAGTGTCCGACTCTTGGTTTCAGCTCAGGTCATGATCTCATGGGTCATGGGATCAAGTCCCGCGTAGAGCTCTACACTCAGTGAGGAGTCTGCTTAAGGATTCTCTCCCTCTGCCCCTTCCCCCACTCACTCTCTCTCTAATAAATAAATCTTTATAAAAAAGTATTTCGTAACTTTTGCCATGGCTTACCAAAACTTGTAAACCAATGCTCATCGCCTCTGAGCTAGAAAACCAAGACAGTTATTTTCTGCTTTCCCAGGATGGTCCTTCATTAATTCCCACTACCTATGTCTCATTTAATTCTTCTGTATATTCATTTAACACAATTACTTTTACTTCTCGGTACTTTACAACTGGCTCGTATTTTTCACTACTAAGACTGTGTGGTCTCTCATATTATGTTATGTGCACACACAAGATGTGCTTGATGCTCTACTGAAAACCACTCCTGCCTCCCTCGCCAGGAGTCCAGGAAAAGAGAAGGGAAAAACATATTCTGTTACTATTGCTCAATATTAGTCTTTACTTAAAACTAGGCAGGCATCACCTAATTAAAACTATCCTTTAAAAACACCTTAGTAGTTGGGGACACCTGGGTGGCTCAGTAAGTTAAGCATCTGACTCTTGATTTCAGCTCAGGTCATGATCTCAGTCATGATCCTACTTTGGGCTCTGCACTCAGCACGGAGGCTGCTTGGGATTCTCTCTCTCTCTCCCCCCTCACACCCCTCCCTGCTCACATCCGCATGCGCACACTCTCTTTCTAAAATAAATAAATAAATAACCACCTTAGTAGTTGGGGAAAAAAACTTTTGAAACAAAAGGTAGACCAGGTGTCAATATCTAAATAAAATGACAAAATGTGATACATGTTTAATAACAAGAAACTTTATTGAATTACAAATTTAAAAATGGATCACTTAATTTAAAAGTGGGACTATTTTAGTTTTATTCTTCCAAAACTCATTCTTCCAAAAATGCACTTTATTTTTTAAGTGATAAAGGTTAATCTGTGAAATGACAAAGTAGAGACAGGATGGTACCAGTGGGCCAATGCTCATATATGGGGTCCTAACATGAACCTTTACCTTTAATGTTGCTTTCTGTATAACATCAAACTGACTGGCATTAAAACAATGGGAAAGGGAGCAAAGGGGAATGCAAAGCATGTACTGAAGTCTTCCTATAGGAGTCTGATAGAATACAGATTTAGCATGATAAAATGTGGCCTTTGTAAAAAGTGGCCTTTAAGATGTGCTACAGCAAGTATCCCCTAAGAACCCATGTGAAAATCATTTTTTCTTATTCCTAACAAAACAAATGGTACACATGTAAAAAATAAAGTTTAAGTATAAGAGCTGTACTGTAAAACCAACTGCATTATAGCCCATATATTCAGTTTGTTGAACAACTTCATTCATGGTGTAACAGAAAAAGAGCAAATTCAACTCAGGACAAAAATATTTTCTATCAACCTCCATATGGAAAGACCACAGCTTTAATGATTTATATAGTCCTTAAACTTAATCCTTGGTCAGTAAAGATTTCCAAATCAAAAATCAAGTCATAACTGTTTATAGTAACTATACTGTACTAAAATGCTAATATTTTCTTCCCAAGTTATGTCTTCCTATGAGGGGAAAAATGGTCAGAAGCTTTCATTCTTTGCCTATGCTGGGATTGATGAAAAAAATCTACTAAACTACAACAGTGTCCTGCAAAACTAAAATACAACTACAAAGTCAAACAGATAAATAAACAACAAAACCAAACTGATTTCAACAATGTCAAGTCATGTTTCCAAAAGTAAAATCTAGTAAGAATAAGTCATAAACATGTACAAGAAATGATTATCACAGTTAGTTACAAATGCAAAATAATATCTAATTATCCCAGACTTGTGAACATAATAATTAAGATCAATCTCATAGGCTAGCTCAAATATTATGTACAATTTAGATAAGCTGGTCAAGTATTACCTGAATACACACCACATCTGATAAACTTATATTACCTTATCTCCTCCTTTACTATTTGCAGGTATGTGCCAATATGGGGGGGGAAATGTACATAATACATTTATGTATTAACTGAGAAGAATAATATTTCTATTGTGTATGTTTGGACTGTAAAAAAGTTAAGGTACATTTTTCTTTTAAAAGAAAAAAAAAGGTAAAAATAAATTGCCAAAAGTTTAACTGATAAAAGTTTAGTATCAACTTACTATAAAAATGAAAAAAAAGTTTTGAAAGAGACACCATACAATTATTATGTGGTCTCCCTACTGATCTGAAACTATAGAAGGCATTTAAGGAAGGAATGCTATGTCAAAAACCAAGACTAACCCAAGGGATGTATGTTACTTTAAAAATCTGATTTGCAGGAAAACTAGATGCTTGGCCTAGTTTTAAAGCTAATTACAAAATCCATTTTTTAATGGTCCAGACATTTTGCCATTTCTTCCAACTCAACAGAACTGTCAAAAAAAAAAGAGAAGTATTTCATGAGATCTTTAAATACAGACAATGGGTTGTACCCCACCCCTCCATTTAACACAGTATATACCTCATACTGCTAAAGAAAGAGGCATTTTTGAAAAAGATGTTGTACTTCTCAGACAGGAACAGACACCTATCCTAAGTGTTTGAATTTTCCAATTTACAATCAGTAGGAATATATAACTGAAGAATATTTTTTTTTATTAAGTACTCCTCTTCTTAATGTTTTTAGGTTTAAAAATGAATTAAAAAAAAACTGAATTCCAATCTTGCACTTCTAGAGTAAGCCATCCTTAGGCATCAGCTTGCTACATTAAACTGAACTTTCTTAAATCCAAGAAGTACTATGTCAGAACTATGCTGCAAACTGCCTGTATTCAAAACCAACTGCTATATGCCCCCTAATAACAGAAATCATCATCATCATTATCATCACCATCATCCATTATGCAAAATAAATCTAAGAGCTATCTGGAAAATCCAGACTTGTTCAACAGTACTAAAAATAAATAATAAAAAAAATTAATGTTCTTCCCTTTAACCAATGTAAAAACCTATCAACTCAGGATAGGAGACACTATTTCAAATCATGACGACACTGTCAATACCAGACGCTCTGAATACCAGTAACCTTCCCAGCTCAGAACTACATCTTTGTATATAATAAAATGAGTATTGGTCTCAACCTCTAAAATAATATCTAGGGCCAAACCTATATATTTGTGGAGGACAGTCCCCCATTGTCTAGCTTTTAATTCATTTCTGACTTTCAGAAAATGCTTTAACTTAGGTGAATAATTCAAAAAGGCTAACTAATTCAAGAGCATTAAAGGGCTAAAGCTAAGTATAGCTTAAAAAAAAAAAAAAGGAAGAATCACACAAGCTTCACAAAACCAATAAACGCAACCAGCATTTTTGGAATACCAACAATTATCAGGCACTTTTTAAATATAGTATCTGTACTCTTCACCACAGCCTATGAGGTAGATATTATTTACATTTAATATGTGAGAAAATTACAGTTCACTAATGATAAGAAGCAGAGTTCAAAACCTGTTTGGCTCCAAAGACTATATTCCTACCACGTGAGCCTCCCCAGCCACACACCCGTAGGATCCCCATCTCCATTAACAATAAAAATGGTCTCAGAAGTGATGTGTAATTCTTTTGCCAAGTTTAAATTATATTTCTGAGGCTTACAAAAATCATAGCACATACCTGCCTGTGTGGGGCTCATTCAAAAGTACATAGGCGATATGAAGTCTCAGTGAAAAGCCTACCAAACCATGACAGTGCTCATCTGTTAATTCCTAAAATAAACACTAAAACCATCCTGTTGGATTTCAACAAAGTAATCTTTCCAGAATAAAAATCTATAAAGACAAGCAATACCCAAAATCTATGAAGACAGATTTTCTGGAAGTTTAAGAGTCAAAGCAATTAAATGAGTATAGTATTTACAGGACTATGATACAGTTATTGCAATTAAGATTCAATCCTGTTACTCCTGCACCAAAACCATATGAAGATAGGAAAATTAAGTTAACATTCTTAATTTCTAATAGAGTGCAACATAGTATATTCCTTTACAAATGGTTCGTCATGGACTTCCATAGTACTAGACAGCATGAGCAGATGTATATATTTAGATACCTAGGTAGTCTAATGAAAAGACGTGAAGAAATCTATTATAAATGGGTAAAATACAAATATAAGAAAGCGTCATATACCTTCCATCGATTTCCACATTCATTGCAGACAACAAATGTTGTCATCGGTTCATCAGCACTACGAGTTTGTACCTACAGCAAAATCAAGTGAAAAATATTACTTTTTACAATACTATAAAAAGTCTGACCTAAATAAGAACATTCTACATTAAGAGATACAGTAACCACAACAGTACCACAATAAAATGTATAAGAGCCTGAAACAAGTTCAAATAAGCTAAGTAATGGCAAAAGGACACATATTTCAAAACTTCTTTTTTCTAAGTCATTCCTTATTTGTCTTTTCATGTTTAATTTATCCCAGATAAGTGGGAAAACCATCTAAAGTCGCACATACTTTTTATAAATGGCTAATAAATATAAAAAATTTTCATCACTAAGAAGCACAGAAATTTTAATTAAAAGATACATCAATTTTCTCATAAATTAGCAGAGATGTAAAAATTATCGTATTTCATTCTGAAAAATATAAACTGTCACAACCTTTCTAAAAGTTAGGCAGTAACAAGGTAAGAGCCTCAAACATTCATTCTCTCTGACCTAGGAAACTGACACCTAATCTATTGTAAGACGGTAATCAGAAACACAAATAAAGACTTGTGTACAGATCAATATCACTAATCATTAGGTAAATGCAAATGAAAACCACAAGGAATTATCACCTCGCACCTGTTAGAATGGCTATTATGAAAAAGGCAAGAAATATCAAAAATTGCTGAGGATGTGGAGAAAAGGGAATTCCTGTACACAGTTGGTAGCAATGTAAACTGGCATATCCATTATGAAAAACAGGACGGCAGATCCTCAAAAAATTAAAAATTAAACTACCACACAGGGATGCCTGGCTGGCTCAGCTGGTAGAGCAATGAAACTTCTGATCTTGGGGTCGTAGCCCCACATTGGGGGGTAGACTTTACTTTAAAAAAAAAAAGGTAGAGCCAAAATAAAAAGTAAAAGAAAATCAACTATCTAATGACCTAGCAATCCCATTCCACATATATATATCTGAAGGAAATGAAATCAATACCTCAAAGAGTTATCTACACACTCATGTTCACTGCATTACTCACTATAGCCAAGATATGACAACAATCTAAATGTTCTTCAGCTGAAGAATGGATAAAGAAAAGTTATTCAGCCATAAAAAAGAAGGAAATCCTACCATTTGAGACAACACAGATAGACCTAGAAGGCATGCTAAATAAAATATGCCAGAGAAGGACAAATACTGTATGGTATCACTTATACGTGGCATCATAAAAATGAATGAATGAATAAAATAAATACAGATTTCATAGAAACAGAGAACAGATGGTAGTTACAGAGGCTGGGAGAAAGGGGAAATGGAGAGATGAAGGTCAAAGGATATAAACTTTAAAGTATAAAGAGAATAATTTCTGAGGATCTAATATACAGCATAGTGACTATAGTTAAGAGTAGATCTTAAGCATTCTCACCACACACACACAAAAAGTTAGCTATGTGAGGTAATGGATATGTTAACTATCTTGATCTTGGTAATCATTCCACAATGTATATGTATATCAAATCATCCCATTGTACACTTTAAAAACACTCAATTATATGTCAATTATTCCTCACAAAGCTAGGGGTGGGAGATCCGTGTACAGGGATGTTTGAGGTGTAATTTTATAGTAGTACAAACACTGGAAACAACTTAAATATTCAACAGGGAAATAATGAAATAAGAGCATACCCATCTGGTACAATATTATACAGCTATTAAGATGTTTACAAAGGGTCTAGGTTTTTTTTTTAATAATTAAAGGGAAATGCTTACATTATTATAGTAGCTAAGTGAAAAAAAAATAAAGTTCTGCCTTGAACAATGTGGAGGTGAAGGGCACCAACTCCTCACGCAGTTGAACATTCACATCTAACTCCCCCAAAACACAACTGCTAACGGTCTACTGTTAACTACAAGCCTTACCAACAACACAAACTGTCGATTAATACATATTTTGTATGTTATACCTACTACATACTGAATTCTTAAAGCAAGCTACAGAAAAGAAAACATAATTAAGAAAATCATAAGGAAAATATATTTACAGTAATGGACATGTATTTGTTGAAAAAATTTTGTATGTTAGGTGGACTCGTGCAGTTCAAGCACATGATGTTCAAGAGTCAACTATACATAAAATGGTTTAAAGGGGCGCCTGGGTGGCTCAGTTGGTTAAGCATCTGCCTTCAGCTTAGGTCATGATCCCAGGGTCCTGGGATCGAGCCCCATGC
Organism: Potos flavus; assembly: GCA_028534135.1. Classification (NCBI taxonomy): domain Eukaryota; kingdom Metazoa; phylum Chordata; class Mammalia; order Carnivora; family Procyonidae; genus Potos; species Potos flavus. The sequence goes on along the minus strand of CM052900.1, from coordinate 65,170,577 downwards.
CGGGCCCCCTGCTCAGCGGGGCATCTGTTTCTTCCTCTCACTCTGCCTCTTCCCACTGTTCGTGCTCTAATAAATAAATAATCTTTAAGAACAGTTTATAGGATTAAAAAAAATGGTTTATAGGATTTAGCTACAACTAGATTAGAAAAACTTCACAAAATACTGCAGGCCCAAAATACCGACCACTGTTCTTTCTGAATGCAGATTAATGGGTGATTTTAAATTTTTTGTTCATATTTTTCTGTATTTTCCAATTTTTCTATAAATAGGTACTTTACACTGCCTTAAAACAGCTAATACAGGGGTGCCTCGGTGGCTCAGCTGGTTAAGCGTCTGACTCAATTTCGGCTTGGGTTGTGGGATCTGGGTCTGGAGCCTGCTTAAGATTCTCTCTCCCCCCCTTTCCCACTGCGTCTCCCCACCATCCCTCTCTTAAAAAAGCACATATGAACCAGAAATCCCACTCCTGAGAAAACACCCAAAAGAATGGAAAGCAGGGTCTCAAAGAGGTATTTGTACACAAAAGTTCATAGCAGCATTATTCATAAAAGCCCAAAATGTGGAAGCAACCCAGTGTCCATCAACAGATGAATGGATAAACAAAATGTGGTATATACACAGTGATTATTCAACCTTAAAAAGGAAATTCTGATATATGCTATAATATGGACCATTTACGAACATTACATGGTTTTAATTTGCATCTCCCTGACGATTAGTGATGTTGATCTGTACACATTTGTGTTTCTAATTACTGTATTAGAGTAGATCAGCTATCTACTATAGTAGATCTATTAGAGTAGATCAGTAGATCAGATCAGAAATAAGCCAGGGACAAAAAAAAGGACAAATACTGTTATGTGGTTCCACTTACCCCTCTGAATACCTAGAGTTGTCAAATTCAGAGACTGGTGATTGCCAGGAGCCAGGGAAATGTACAGTTACTGTTTAATGGGTATAGTGTTTTAGTCTTGCAAGAGAAAAAGAGTCCTGGAGATTGCCACAATATTATGAATGTATTACTACTCAACTATATACTTTAAAAAATGGTCAAGGTGGTAAATTATAGATTATGTATATTTTGCCACAACTAAAAATTTTAAAACAAAAGAGAACTCAGGAAAAAAATAATAAGTTAATATGATTTTCTAAACTTTATCAACATACGATAATAGACTTCTGAAGTTCTCCAGTGAGAATTACTGAAAAAAAGGTCCCCAAAACAGAAGGTTTTCTTTCAACTGTACATTCCTGAATTAAACTGACAAAGCATTATACTAAAGTTTTAAGTTATTCTTTAGGTTTAAGTTATGGGGGAGATGAGGAAGATGGGTAAAGGCAAGAACCTGAACACCAGCAATACTGCATTCTTAATAAGGTCTATTTAAATTTAGTATGGGATGATGAAATCCAATATATTACCACCTCAAAGATGAGAAGCACACAATCCTTGTCAACTATCAACGTGATTTTTAACTCAAAAGCCCAAAAGGAGATAAAGAAAAGGCATTCTCAAAAGAACAGCATTCTGCTTAAGGCCTTCAGATTAAAAAGGTTTGGAAAATCCTTCTGAAATATTCTCATGTATTTATATCTAGATACTTGCTAACTAGGGCCCTAAAAGTACACAGATAGGAGGAACTTTTTGCTCTCTGGGAAAAATGTTTATCTCTTGGCAGGTACATGTTAACCAAGAGTCAAACTTAAGTCTTTTATATCTGTTATTTTGCCAACTTTGGAAGTTTTCTATCTATTGACGGAATTGATTCTAAGAAAATCATATTGACTTCATCTTTAGACCAGGTTCTTTCTATTAAAAGAAACATATTTTATTGTAGCTGATTATGTAAATATATTACTTCTTCATATGTTGTTTTTTTTTTAAGATTTTATCTATTTATTTAGAGAGAGAGAGCGTGTGCAAAGGGAGGGCGGTAGAGGGAAAGGGAGAGAGAACCTCAAGCAGACTCTACACTGAGAGCAAGCCCAACATGGAGCTCAATCCCCGGACGCTGAGATCATGACAGGAACCAAAATCAAGAGTTGGATGTTCAACTGACTGAGCCTCCCAGGCACCCTGACTTCAAATGTTTTAAAGAAGCTTTGGCTTTAAATACCTTTCTATTTATACTTAATACTTCCTACTTTGCAGCATTTTCAGGACAGAATTTTTATTGCTGAGATTTTTCTGCCTAATCAAAAGAAAACCGAGAAATCCACACTTAAAAATTTTTTTTTAAAGATTTTTATTTATTTGACAGAATGAGAGCAGGAGAACACAAGCAGTGGGAGTGGCAGAGGGAGAGGGAGAAGCAGGCCCCCCAACCTGCCGAGCAGGGAGCCTGAATCGGAGATCTTAATCCCAGGGTCCTGGGATCATGACCTGAGCTGAACACAGTTGCTTAACCAACTGAGCCACCCTGGTGTCCCCAAACTTAGAAATTTCTGAAGCCACTTTCATATGTTAATATATTTTAGTGACTATCAGTAGTAACAGTTCCACAAAATAAAATACTGAAATATCAGATCTATAACTATGATTAAATGAAAGATTTCAAAAAGATAGAAAGGACTTTGGTTAAATAGAACATATCTGAAAATGGGTGTTATGTACATTTAAAAACTAAAAGAGGCAGTTTATATAATGCGCTACCACATGTGTTTAGGAAATAGAGAAACAGGGGCACCTCGCTGGCTGTCGGAAGAGTATGCAATTCTTGATCTCAGGGTCGTGAGTTTGAGCCCCACGTTGGGTGTAGAGATTACTAAAAATTATAAAAAATAAATATAAAAAAAAGGAAAAAATATATCCATATTTGAATGTGTATGCATAAAGCACGTAGGAAGCCACAAAACAAATTAGTAACCTGGTTTACCTCCAGGGACGTGGGACCAAGCTGCTGCAGGCAAAAGTGGGAGGGGAACTTTCCACTCACAATCTTTTGTACCTTTTGAATTTCTGACCTTGAGAATAACACCTTCTAAAAATTAAAAAAAAAAGTTCCTTTCTACAACTTATAGAGAGTTTAGTAATACTACTTTTTTAACTGCTTAATTTTCTGTAAATAAGAAAATTCAATTCTCTAAATCCATTACCCTAAAACATTAACTGTAAGTTGTTCTTTAAGGAGAAAATTTTGAGTTTAGCAGATTACAGACACAGCACAAAAATACCTACTTGACAAATGAAATTAATGACAGTGATAAACCATTTTTACACACGCATGTATAACAAAACAACCATTATGTGGCTCTTTTCAGTTTTCTTTTTGTCCAAGAACAAAAAGGAAGGTTAGTCACATCATATGTGAAAAGTCATCAATATGTTGCAGAAAGGGAATCAGTATCTGGAAAGCAATTAAGCAAAAGTACCCACGCTCCAAGTGAGGAAGAGTAAAGAACTTTTCTTAAATTATATGATCCTGCCAAATAAAAAGAATTATAACCTGCTCATATACTAACCAATAATCAATTAAATTTTATTTAATTGATATAGCTTTCACAGTAACAACTTTCATGAAAGTATAAATATATCAACTTATTTTCAATTAACTGGAATGTGTTAATATTAAGAAAGCATTATCACGGGCGCCTGGGTGGCTCAGTCGTTAAGCCGTCCACCTTTGGCTCAGGTCATGATCCCAGGGTCCTGGGATCGAGCCCCGCATCAGGCTCCCTGCTGAGCAGGGAGCCTGCTTCTCCCTCTGCCTGCTGCTCCCCCTGCTTGTGTTCCCTCTCTGGCTGCCTCTCTGTCAAATAAATAAATAAAATCTTTAAAAAAAAAAAAGAAAGAAAGCATTATCAAAGTACTGGTAATTTACTGCTTGTTTTGAAACACGAGTTGCAAGCATTCTATTTATGTATTTAGTTTTAATTGGATTATAATTGACATACAATGTTATATTAGTTTCAGGTGTACAATATAGTGATTTGATATTTTTATACATTATAAAATGATTATCTCTATAGGTTTAGTTACCCTCTGTCACTATAAAAGTTACTACATTATTGACTATATTTTCCATGCCGTATATTACATCCTTATGACTTATAACTTTTATAACTGGAACATTTGTACCTCTTAATCCCTTTCATTTATTTCATGCATCCCCCCACCCTTCTTCTCCAACAACCACAACCACCACCAGTTTGCTCTCTGTATCTGAGTATTTCAATTTTTTTTTCTTTTAGATTCTGTAAGTGAGAATCTTTCTTTCTCTGACTTACTTGACTTTTAGCACAATACCCTCAAGCATTCTTACATGAAAATAAGAATCTATAAATAATCACAAACCTGTGTGTAAGTACAATTCTTCTTTTTACATTTGCCACATGTGAATAAGTCAGTCTGGGTTCCACCTGTCTTGGCCATCTGATGCTCTCTGATGGCTTCTTTGGTCAAGTTTTTCCGCATCTCTTTGAGTTCATCACTAGCCATTTCCTGTCAGGGAGGTGGCAATACCACTCAGTTATAGGCATCTTCTATATATATCCTGAATGTTTTTTATGTTCTACTGGCTTAATAATAATGGAACAAAAACCAACTTTTAGAGTTTTAAAGGTGAAAAATAATTTTTTCTCCAAGAACTGAGAGTTTGCTTTCTTTTAAAATTTCACCAAATACTTGTAAGTTTCTATGAGAAAATTAAATGAATTACTGCTTAAAGGTTTATAAACAATGTAATAATACTGTAGCAATGACCACCCCTAGTATCCAGATTGTTGTCCATACCACTGCCCTCCCCAAAAATGAACAAGGGATCTTTGGAGGAGCATCTGGTTCCCATTTTGAATCAAGAAATGCATGGGATTTGGAGTGCCTGGGTGGCTCAGTCGGTTGAGTGTCCAACTCTTGGTTTTGGCTCAGGTCATAATCTCAGAGTTGTGAGATCCAGTCCCACATCAACTCTGCACTCAATGCGGAGCCGGGCTTGGGATTCTCTCTCTCCTTCTCCCTCTGTCCTGCCCCCTGCTCACACTCTATTAGGGAAAAAAAAAAAAAGAAATGCACAGGATAAGCCAGTGTCATCCTTTTGTGTCAGAGAAGCATGGAAGCTACCAAAGACTTTTGTGGCTGAGTCACAGGGATGAGGGGCTAACATAAAGGTGCTCCCGTTAGCCAAAGATAGGACAATTTCTTCAGCTATCAAAATAAAGTACTGTAAAGAACCAATCCCCACCGAATAGATAAAAATGTCACAAGTCTATGAGCACAAGCATACAAAAATGGCAAGAAAAGCCCCCAGTGGCAGTTACAAGGGCACCAACTCCTCATTCTGATTAACTGTTAACTAAAGGGGGAGTTTCAGACAACAGACAACATTTACCTGCCTTTCCTATCCAAACCAAAATGTCACCAAGTGCCTGAGTTCACAATGGCAAAGTTTAAAATTTCTTCTTTATCAAAGAAATCTAGCTAATAAATGTGAAAGGAATGACAGAACTTTAGAAATCACTATTTTGCAACTCCTGGTAATTTAACCAACTCAGGTAAGGAAATCAGTGGGTGAATACATTAGATAAAAGGTCGAAGGAGAACTTTACAATGGAGGAATCAGATTATTAATATCCAAACCCACTGATCGTTCTCAACATGCTAACAGTAGAGCTACAAGACATTATGTGTCTCCTGATGCAATACGAAGTAAAAGGCACCAATTACGAAGTATGTATGTGGGGGAAAACAGTTGAATTTGTATGTAATCAAGCCTATAGAACTAGATTCCAGTTCACAGAAAATAGAGGGGACAGAAAAGTTAAATAAATAACATCGTAAGGAAGAAAGAGACAATTCATACTGTGGGATACAGAAGAAATAAACTGGTTTCTTCAACAGGTCAGCGTCATGAATAAAAAGGGGGTCGGGGCAGGAGAAGAGATTGCAAGGGATTTAAACATATATATACAAAATCTTTAGAGACCCAACTAAAGGTAATATGCAGACTTGGATCCTGCTACAAAGAAATGTACTATCAGGAAAATATGAATATATAGATTAGGAATTACTGTTAGTTTTGTTGGATGTAGTGATGACAATGTAGTTATGTAAGAAAGTTATATTTGTTTGAAAATTGTATTTTTAAAGGTATCTCTCTTAGGTTTATAAAGGTAAAAAGATAGTATGTCTGGGATTGGTTTGAAAACAATTCAGGGGAAAAGAAAAAAGAAAAAAGCGATAGATGAAAAGGGTCATGAGGCGCCTAGGCGGCTGCCTTCAACTCAAATCACAATCCCAGGGTTCTGGGATCGAGAACCGAATTGGGCTCCCATCTCAGCGGACAGCCTGCTTCTCCCTCTCCCTCTGCTTGTGTTTCCTCCCTGTGTCTCTCTCTGTCAAATAAATAAATAAAATCTTAAAAAAAATAAAAAAAAGAAAAGGGTCACAAATTCTTTTTTTTTTAAGATTTTATTTATTTATCTGGAGAGAGAGCAGAAATAGGTGGGGAGAGGCAATGGAAGAGCAAAGCAGACTCCCCACAGAGCAGGGAACCCAATGTAGGGCTCGATCCCGGGACCTTGGGATCATGACCTGAGCTAAAGGCAGACACTTAACCGACTGAACCACCCAGATGCCCCAAGAGTGACAAACTCTTGAAAATACCTAAAGCTTGGGTGATGGATATAAAGATGTTCATTACATTATGGTCTCTAAAGTTTTAGGTTATTTTAATGAGGTTTAAAAAAATGAATGTTAAAAATATAATTTTTATTAGCTATATAGAAAGACAAATTTACTCTCTTGGATGTGTAATAAAATAATGAGACTGCAGATTATGAACAGCTGTGTCTATAAGTAGCAAGCTCTGAATTTCGTTTTCTCAATCATTCTCTAAAATTTAAGGAACAGTCAATAAGATATGACCAATTTTATGGAGTTTAACCATGAAAAGAACTTGGAGGTTACAAAGTCTGTTTGCAATTAGATATTCAAATCTTCAATTCCACATGAATCCAAAATAAGTAAAAACAGTTTCATTTTTAGACAATGATTTAAGGCAAGCAATCAAAGATCATGGTATAGTTGTGGAAGAGACAAATATTGATACCAACAAATTTAATCACCTAAAGTATGTGTCTAGTACATTGTACATATAAGTATAGCAGACCAGCTAATAATGATTTACTATAAATATAGTACTTATACAGTACTTCATGATTTATACAGACTTTTCACTTAACATCATGGAATCACATCATGGAAATGTTCACATATACTCACCTCTGCTGTCATTCTAGCAAATAAGTCAGGAGGAATATTTCCACACAGTACATTTTTCCTTAAATTCGGATTCTTAGCATCTTTAAGATTTGATATTCTACTTCGTACTCTATTTTTGTATTTCATGTCTGTATTCCTTATTTCTTGATAAATAGGTACTAGGCCGTTAAGGAAAAAATGTTAAATTGTAAAGCTATTTTTTTTCCTATTTCACCAAAGTAAGAATTCCTGAATTTCTAAGCAGTTCTCCAAAACGGTTTCCAATTTAGATTAAGCTAACAGGCAGTGTTTCTACCTCATTTCTTGATCTGTAACTGGCAAGTAAAAGTGATCCTACTTTTACACTATAAATGAGCAATGCTTTCTTCTTAAATGTTTAATGCCAGTAGCACACAAAGACATTTCAAAAAGTAACTTAGGTACTCAGTCTGAGTGAGAAAACTTGTGAAAAGAAGCCTGCGTTTATATAAACTTTCAGTTGCCCAAATCTGAATTCTACTAAGGATCCTAAAAGGTTTGATGACTACACAGTTTCTTTGGGGGCCCTCTGGGAAGAAACCATTCATGGTGGCCCGAAGGTTCATTTCCTCCCCCAGCTCAGCAAGAGCAAGTTTTTTTCTTTCAACAGAACAGGCAAGCCCAAAAAGCAGCACACTTTCTTTCCAACAAGGCCATTTCCAAAACTAGGATAGTTCCATGGTCACATGGTCACCCAGATGTGCACGACCCATCTCCCAAAGCCCCTCCCATGGTGCCCAGGACAAACACACTTCTCTCCTCGGTAATGAACTCGGGGACCCCACATGCTTTGCTGAGATCCCCCAAACGTGAAACCCTACTACACATGCATAGTGTGTGTGTCTTCCATGCCCTCCTTCTGCACAAGTTCAATTGAGACGCCACATTCTCAATTTGCAAGGCAGAAAAATAAAAATACTATCAACACGTGTTTTACTTTTGAGTAACAAGAAAACAAGAACAAAATGACATGGATGACCCTATATCCTGTCATTGCAAAATAATACAATGAAGACAGAAACTCAAAAATGAAACTTTAAATTCTATACAGGTAGAAGAAAAACAGTTAATCTAGCAGATTATTTAAACAATCATGAATATACACACAAAGGATATCTTCCTCAATTTGAGATCCTAATTCTTCCTCATCAGCTCCAATAGCGATGTAATCATCTAAACACAAGCACAAAGAATTGTCAAAAATAAGTGATTATGACATTTTGAAAAAAATTTCGATACAGAGTAAATTAAAAACTGCATTCCTATTTCTTCAACCCCATTGCCCTAATAAAGAGTCCTTTTTGGTTAGTTTCATTAGAATCGGATCTCTTTCCTACCCACTAGACTCCTCCTCTGGATTCACCTAATGTCCACAGTGCTCCTGCATTGATGACTCCTTATCCCTCAGGAGTGGGGAAGTAATTGATCTAGCAGGCAATTCCTCATTTCACAACTCCATAAATTCTGGTTGCTCCAGCAGAGAGTAGAGAAAGTTATAGAAAGAACTGTCTTGTCTCCTGTGACTCAGGCTTCAATGCAAAGAAACCATTCATTTCATCTGCCAATCACATATACGGACACACTCAGAAGACTCCTATGCAAATATTCAAACGGATAGAAGGAAATAAAAAGAAACTAGGAAGAAAAAAGAAAAAGTATATAAAGAGACAGTAAGGGAATCAAAATAGAAGGGGCAGAGTAAAGAGAAAAATAGGTCATACTAACTATGGTACAGTATAATAGAAAAGGAATGAATTTGTATAAGATGATAAATATTCCTGTATATGAAACTTTTTCACATAAGAATGAATAACTTCAAATTAAATTAAGGCTCTCATATATATATATATAAATCAAGGTCTCTTTTCCACTTAAAAAAAAGTAAAAAATGGAATTATGAATATGAAACTTAAATACTATATGTCATACTAACATTAACAATAGGACCCAAATACATTACCATTAATGCTCAATCTGGGGAGCAGAGTAATTACAGTTGACCCTTGAATGACACAGGGATTAGGGATGTCAACTCCCGGTGCAGTCAAAAATCCACATATAACCTTTGACTCCCCAAAAATTAACTAGTAATAGCTTACTATTGACCAAAAGCCTTACCAATGACATAAACAATTAACACATATTTTATATGTTATATGTACCGTATACTGTATTCTTATAATAGAGAACGCTAAAGAAAAGGTTATTAAGAAAATCATAAGAGAAAACACATTTACAGTATTGTACCATTTTTGTAAAAAAAAAAAAAAAAAAAATCTACATTATAAGTAAACCCATGCAATTTAAACTCATCATCCAAGGGTCAACAGGGGTTTGCAGACTAAAAGTGGAGAAAAAAAGATCTGTGAAAAACCTTTAAGTTACTATGAATCAAGGGAAACATCCCCATATTAGAAAGAATCTCCTTGGAACTATATAGTAGTGAGCAGAGGCCCCAGCATACCTAGTGCTCTCTGCCATCATTAACCCCTATTTGCTACAACATCTTCCTGAACTAAGCAGTGCAAGCAGCTACACAAGTTTCTGTTTCTGGAGAAACAGAAACATGGAGGCGGACATGGCAGCAGTGCTGGTGGTGAGGAACAAAGGACCAGGAAACGAAACAGGGTACACTAAACTTACCTCCCGTTCGGAGAGCTGCAGCAAGCATCTCCCTACACTTTAGCCGTACAGAATCAGAAGTGCTTGGTGCCCGAGGAAAAGATGAAACATAAGTATCTCGAGCATTTGTCTCATCCTTTCTGCTGCTTACGTTGCCACTGGAACTACTAAAATACACATACATGCATACACACACCAAAAAGAAAACAGGAAAAATTCTCTTAAAGTAACATCATTACTATCACTCTCTAAAAACAAATGTTTGGCCTAAATAAATGAGATCGTATTCAGCAACTCTTATATGAAAAAAAAAATTGTGTGCATATAGATTTCTAAAAAGTTAAAGTTTTAGGAAATCTGAGACATGTTTCATTTTTTTTAACCAATCAAACACCTTGATTATCCTTTTAAATATTAAACAATATTTTTAATAAAGAAAATACACATTACAGCTCAATACAATAAATGAAAACAAGGATCTTGGTTTTGAGAAGGGTGAGGGGATGATACCAGAGAATACGACAGCTCTCAACGAAGACTAGATGGGGCAAAACAATATTTGAAAACCCCTGTTCCAATTAGACAACCAATGAGGTTTATATTTAAAACACTCCCCCCTTCTGGATAAAAAACGTGTAGTGAGAAATGAATTGTAAAAATATGAAAATGTCTCTTTAATTCCTCCCTAGAAACATCAACTCAATCGGGATAGTGTAACAGTTTTCCAGTCAACCTAATCATTTCAACTGCTTCTGACTAACTTCTTAAGAGTCTCACCAAAATATTTTCTGCGGGGTTTTAATTAACGTTTATCACACTGAAGATATTTGCCACAAACCTTCCAAAGACACCAATCACCCGCCACAGAGTAACTTGCTGCATTGCTCCAAGGAGATCCCTCCTCCTCTCACCCCACATAACCCACTATCAAAGGGCACAAACAGATCCCTGTGGGCAGAACAGTCCTTCTGTATACCTTCTACGTTTAATCACCTCCTTCCTGAAGCCTTGTTTTCTTTGGAGAGAGAGAGTGTGAGTAAGCATGCATGTGTATGGATAGATACCAACCACTTTGTCAGACTTCATATGTGATAATTCTATGCATTTGTCAATAGGCTCTCTAAACTTCAATTACATAAAACAGACAAAAATACACTAGGAACTTATGCCTCCTCCAATATCTATTTAAAATATCTGCCTACATTTTTATATTTTATATTCAAGGCATGAAGTCAGCAACTTTGAGTATAACACAACTGAAAGATTTGTTAAAAATTTCGTAAATTATGGCCTATACCTTTCAAAAATATTATGGTCATGAAAGACAGTCACAGATTGAAGAATTACTCCAGAGTACAGTAAACCAGAGATGACAGCTAAATGCAGTATGTGATCCTGGATGATATTATGGAAAAATCTTTTCCTCTGCAATAAAATACTTTATTGGGAAAACTGCTAACATATGAATAAGCCCCACAGATTAGAAAAAAAAGTACTGTATTAATCCTAACTTCTGGACGTTGGTATATCTATATTGTGCTTAGATGTGAGAAAGTGTCTTTGTTCTCAGAAAATACACACTGATGTATTTAGGGATATAAAGGACCCTCATTTGGTTCAAAATAAAATTATTCATGTGTCTGAGTATGTACACACACATAGGTATGCATATACACACACAGTGGAAATTGGCAGTTCTCTGTTCTGTTCTTATGATTTTCTAAAAGTTTAAAACTGGGGTGCCTGGGTGGCTCAGCAGGTTAAAGCCTCTGCCTTCGGCTCAGGTCATAATCTCAGGGTCCTGGGATCAAGCCCCACATCAGGCTCTCTGCTCAGCAGGAAGCCTGCTTCCCCTCCTCTCTCTGCCTGCCTCTCTGCCTACTTGTGATCTCTCTCTCTGTCAAATAAATAAATAAAATATTTTTTAAAAAAAGTCTAAAACTATCTCAAGAGTTAGAAAACACTGAATAAATTTTATTAACAAAGGATGTTTACCCTTTCTTTAGCTTACCTCTTTTATCATCAAGTTTAGTTAGTTTTAATGCATAAGACAACAGTGTACGGAATATTAATTATTGTTACTGAACCAATGAGGGGTACATTATCACTTTTGGGAAAATACTAAGAAATAAATGAAGTTAAAATAGGTAGCCTAAAACTTGAGTCCATCCGAATCACTTGAAAAGCTTGTTCAAAACATATTTCTGGGCCCCACTACCAGAATTCTTGATTCAGTAGTTCCAGGGTGGAGCCAAAAAATTTGCTTTGCTAACAAGTTGCCAGGTTCCCTGCTCTTCCTGGGACTACACTTTGAGAACTATTGCTCTACATCAGAGTCAAGTGTCAAAATACAAGCTTCCCAAGAACAGAGGAACTGTATTTAACCTACTAGGCATATTATCTACCACATCAACATGCTGGATCTTGCACAGTTCATTCATTAAATGTGACAGGAAACAATAAATGCAAAGGCCTCACAAAGCCAAAGAACAATCTGAACCCTTCATTACTGAACTTCACATTTTAAGTTCTTATGACAGACAGCTAAACTGAGAAGGAAAAAATTCACATAAAAAGAGAAACAGATCCAGGGCCAAAAAAAAAAATCTAAAAAAGAAATGTGGTAAACAAAGGAAGTAATCACTTGAATCCTTAATCAGTACCTTCATTATTAATTCTATTAGTGCTATCCCAGGGATTCCATTCAATTAAGCTTGTTGAATATAGTGTAAGTAACTTCTCCTTATTTATGCAGTGTCGTCTAAGTCTCTTAAATTTCCATGAAAATCTTGTAAGAAACCTTAGAATATTCTATCTGGCTATATACATTTACTAATTCTGTTTGTTTGGTCTTTTTTTATTTTATTTTATATTTTCAGTGTTCCAAGATTCATTGTTTAGGTACCACACCCAGTGCTCCATGCAGTACGTGCCCTCCTTAATACCCACCACCAGGCTCACCCATACCCCCACTCAGCCCTCCAAAACCCCATTTGTTTCTCAGAGTCCACAGTCTCTCATGCTTCGTTTCTCCCTCCAATTTACCCCAATTCACTTTTCCTTTCCTTCTCCTAATGTCCTCCATGGTATTCCTTATGCTCCACAAGTAAGTGAAACCATATGATAATTAACTTTGTTTGAGTAGAAAATAGAAAAAGGAGTACAGACATGAGACCATAAATAAGACCATGGAGGATGGGACATTCAAATACAACTATGACTTCCAACAGAAATGAACTTCCATAAAGTGACATACCTTTCTTCTCTTGCTTCAGGGCTATTCTGTGATGTAACTGCAGTATCTTTTTTCTTCTCTTCAGGGTCTTTATCTGTTGATGGTCCATCTGAAAATTAGGAAATCCTTCAGTTGATAGCATTGTTAAAAAAATTATAAGATGGAACTACTTCACATTATCAGGCTATTGATGCAACAACAAACAAAAGTAAAAATCCTAAAATTTCAACAGTAAATGAAGTTTACGCAAGCTATTCTATTAGCATATGTACTTGGGTATTTTTCACAATGCATGCTTAGCATTCCCAAATAAACTCTCTCATTTAGTTGGAAGCACAAATTCATATGCCAATGGGAACCTAAAATGGCGAAAAATATACTTAAAAATAAAATCTTTTAAAAAATAAAATCTTTTAAAAAATAGTAAATAAATAAAAAAATAGTAAATAAATCAATGAAACAGAAAAATATACAAATGAAAGAATACAGAAATAATATCAGTACTGTCATTTTAAAAATGAAAAGTGCAAAGCATATATAGCAATATTATTTTTAACAATTTTTCATGAAGTCAAAAAATTTGAGGTTGTATCCAAAATGTATATAAATATTTCAGGGATAGTAAACAAAGAACATTTTCACAAAAAAGGCTTCAGGATTAGTAAGGCCTACCTAACACCTCCTTTATCTTAAATAATCTGTAAAGTAATACAGAGTGCACAAGCTTTAAGAGGTAAAGAGGGTGTAAAATAGATTGGGCCAATGCAATTGTTTAACAATGAAAAGAAACATGCATGTTTAAATCAAACAGAATAGCCTTCTGAAGTGGGTTCAGAAAATGTTTGGATCTACTGCATCAATTATCCCACTTATCTATCTACATTTTGATCCCTACATAAGTAATATGAGCTACATACTTTACTTCTCCATATCCCTCTGTACAGCATATAAAAGAATATATACATATTCAACTGTTTATCAGGACTACATAGGTAACTTTTAAGCATATTCTTATGCTCAAGCTCCTATCCTGATCCATTCAATCCAGATCTCTGGCAGTGAAGCATGAGCATCAAAATCTTCAAAAGTCCCCAAATGACTCTAATATGCTAATCTAGATGAGGCTAACTGATAGAGAATGGTCTAAATCACAATTCTAAGAACTCATCTTGTAAACGTTAGGGTTACCAAAACCAAAATACAATTCGAGTCCCCTATGATATTGTGTTAGTTTTCACATACTAATTTTATTGCCCCTCTTTATTCTTTACAAGTCATGTGGAAGGCCCCAAAACCTAAAGCTGGTAAAAAAACAAAGATTACTAATGACATTAAAGAACATAACAAGGACTAGAAAATACTCAAAACTAAGAGGATAGAAAGTATATGAAAGATGATGTAACAATACAATACTACCTAACAAGGATCCAATGCAATCATATGGATCCCACACACTGCTCTAGCGGTATGAACTGGTGAAATCCTTTGAGGAAGCAGAGCAGTAAGAGACGTAAACAGCCTTAAATGCATTCCTACTATCTGAATATAGTGTCATGGGCAATAGAGCAGACCCAGAGAGAAGTGGTCCAGCTGTGGACTGAGACTATCTGCAGATCACACCTGACCACCAATCCAACTGTGTACAAGATGCTTAATCTCTCAGTGTCTCCATTCCTCATTAGAAAATGGGAAATATATTGATACCTAGCACACTGGGCTAGGTGCATTTAACTGGGTTAACGCATTTAACTGGGTTAAATGCATTCATATGTTAAGTATTCAAAACTATGCTACAGTGTAGCAGTAGTAGTAAATCTTCTGGAAATCTATCTAATAATCTAAAGAAAAAGTTCTAGGCAGAAAGATGTTCATCAAGACATTATTTGTAACAGGTATAAAGTTAAGAAAAAATACATCTAACAGGCAAGTGATTAAATTAAGGCATAATCTCCCAGTGGATTATTCTAAAGCCAATAAAAGTTAATGATGATATAAAAATACAAAAATTTTTTCATTAAAAAAGACAATATAAGTAAATATACATACAGCATAAAAAGAATTATAGTTGAAGCAAAATCCTGCCCGGCTAGCTCAGTCAGTAGAGCATGAGACTCATAGTTGAAGCAAAAATCCATACACAAGGAGAAAACAAAGGCAAGAAATGCAACAAGATATTAACTAATGGTTATATTTAAAGACAGACTAAAGAATGATTTCTTTTCCTCCTCCAATTCTCCATATTTAATGAACATGGAAATCTTTTAATATTAAAAAAAAGTTTTTAAAGGAGAACTTGTAATGAGGTCAGATACCTCCAATAAGTATAAAAGAATAGAACTTCTTTCAATTTAAGATTAAATGATTGTAGCTACAATGTCCCACAAAATGTAAACCATCTTTCCAGAAATAAAAACACATGCATATGGTTCTCAGTCAACCTTCTATGGCAAATTCAAATTACTTTACAATATGGAGTAAGATTTAAAATTTAAATAATCAACATAAAGTTTCAGTTTGTTTTTAAAGACTAGGGGTTTTTTTAAGCTTTTTATTTGGAAATAATCTGAAGCTTGCACCAATGTTTCAGAATGGTGCAAAAAACTTTACTCAGGGGCACCTGGATGGCGCAGTCGGTTAACCATCCAGATTCTTGGTTTTGACTCAAATAGTGACCTCGGAGTCCTGGAATTGAGACCCATGTCAGGCTCTGTGCTCTGCATGGAGTCAGGCTGGGTTTCTCTCTCCTCTCCCTCTGCCCCTCCCCATTGCACACTCTCTCTCTAAAATAAATAATAATAAATAATAAATAAATCTTAAAAAAAACAAACTTCACTCAGATTCCTCAAGTGTTAATGTTTGGTATACTCGCTTCCTTACTCATTCATCACTGCCTCCTACTATACACATACATGTATGTGTATGCTGTATGTACACAAACATGCACACTACTGTGTGCACACATATTTCTTTTGAACTATTTGAAAATCAGCAGCAGATATCATGCTCCTTAATTCCAAAATACTTCACTATGTATTCCTCAAGAAAAAAAAAATTCATTTAAATTTTAAATAAAATTTAAATAATAATAATAATAATAATAATAATAAGTAAATTTAACAATGATACAATACTGTTTACTTACCTACAGACCTTACAAAAAGGTATTTATAGCAATTTTTCCTTTCTGGTCCAGAATCCAATACAGGAACATATATTATATTTAATTTTCTTAAGATTAAAATTTTTAAATTTTAGAGGCTTTACAATTTTTAGTTCCTAGTTTCCAAGCTCTTGGAAGTAATAGGTTTTTTGTTATTACTATTGTTGTCTTTGAAATTTTAAAAGTTTCAACTTTTTCTATTTTTCTTCCATGTAAGGCTAATATCTGCTTAGAAAAATGGCTGATTCCATGCTGGGGCAGGGAAAGATAGATAAACCCAACACATTTTCTGGTTCCAGAATATAAAAAAAGAAGTAAAACTGAAGGGGTTTGTCAAACGGACACAGGAGCCAGTCTGAATGGGTGCCCATTGGTCAAACCTGGGATAATATAAATATCAAAATAATAATAACAGTAATGGATTATAATCCATGTTATAAAATAGGAATCCACTAATAGAAAAATAACGGGGAAGTAAAAGGAGGGTTCCTTCTTGTCATAGTGAATGCTGATTTATAAATATTGAAGAAGTGGAAGAGTTAGAAACTCACAATTTTGCAACTACCACTATAAAGGGCAGTTGGGGTAAGAATTGGTTGATACTAAGTGTGGGGTGGAGAGAGGACCAATGAGAAGCAAGATAGTTTCAGGATCTTAAAATGTCTCTCATAAAATGCCCATTAGATATAAGAAGAAAAATGATAAACTATACAGCATATGTCTTGACTAGGTTATCAAAATTAACAACATCAATGCCTCTGGATGTGATAACCTCAGAAGGATACAACATACTTATGTAGTATTCCAACTACAGATGCACAACCTGATCTAATCATGAGAAAATACAGATAAAAGTCCAAATCAGAACTATTTTAAGCTGCTATTAAAAACACCGATGAATGGGTGCCTGGGTGGCTCAGTGGGTTAAAGCCTCTGCCTTCGGCTCAGGTCATGATCCCAGGGTCCTGGGATCGAGCCCCGCATCAGGCTCTCTGCTCAGCAGGGAGCCTGCTTCCCCTTCTCTCTCTGCCTACTTGTTCTCTCTCTCTGCCTACTTGTTCTCTCTCTCTGCCTACTTGTTCTCTCTCTCTCTCTGTCAAATAAATAAATAAAATCTTTTAAAAAAAAGAACACCGATGAAAAATAAATAAATAAAATAAAAACAAAGATGAGTGCTTATATTCTTCAAATTGTCAACATCATAAATAACATAAGAAGACTTAAGAACTATTCCAGAGCAGAAAACTAGTGATCCCAGACTAGATCTTGTTCTGAAAGGGAAAAAAAGTTATAGAGGACATCAGTGGGACACCTGATGAAACAGGAACCTACACTGTAGGTTATAGTACTATTCCAATGTTAAATTTCCTGAATTCCCTATATTATGATTACATAAGAAAATAAACTTGTTCCAAGGATGTACACATTTAAGTATTAAATGTGTAAAGCATGATAGATGAAACTATTCTCAAATGGTTCAGTAAAAATAATTTGTGCATTTGAGTATATACATATGGGGAAAGACAGAGAAGACAGAAATATGACAAAACAAATATGGCAAATATTAAAAATTAATGGTCTAGAGAAAAATACATGCCAGTTATTTTTATTATTCTTGTAAACTTTCTGTAAGTTAGAAAATTATTTCAAGGGGCGCCTGGGTAGCTCAGTCGTTAAGCGTCTGCCTTCAGCTCAGGTCATGATCCCAGGGTCCTAGGATCGAGCCCCGCATTGGGCTCCTTGCTCGGCAGGAAGCCTGCTTCTCCCTGTCCCACTACCCCTGCCTGTGTTCTCTCTCTCGCTGTGTCGCTCTCTGTCAAATAAATAAATAAAATCTTAAAAAAAATAATAATTTCAACAACATTCTTTTTTTTTTTTTTTTTAAGATTTTATTTATTTATTTGACAGAGAGATCACAAGTAGGCAGAGAGGCAGGCAGAGGGAGAGGGGGAAGCAGGCTCCCCGCTGAGCAGAGAGCCCGATGTGGGGCTCGATCCCAGGACCCTGAGACCATGACCTGAGCCGAAGGCAGAGGCTTTAACCCACTGAACCACCCAGACGCCCCACCAACAACGTTCTTAAAAAGTATGACAACTTTCTCATGGGTGGAAATTTTCTTCTTAAAGAGAAGTCCAGTTATAAGTGCTGAAAGACAAAAAATAGCTAAACTTGACTAACTTAAAAAGCAAAATCCTCAAGGAGGTCAGTATAATGCCACTCTCTCAATATAAGGCATTGATTTCAATACATTTATATTTGTAAACAGAAAAAAATGCAAACACCAAACGTTTGAATAAACCAGATCATAAATATATATAAGGGAAGATCAATTATACCTAATAACTTTTTCCAGGATTTGATGAGAGACTTTGCTAAAGATGTAACTTCTTCATCTGTACTCTGCTTGCGAATAGCATTTACTGACATTCCAATTCTTGTGGACTGCAAGGCAATGACAAAAAAATTTGTGTAAGCTGCTTTATTTCAGACATTTTAGTGTTTCATTTTCTTCTTTCCCATTTTCCTGTTTCTACTGTAGAACAGAAAAAAACCTCAGTTATTTGAATTCTTATATATTGTATGTATAACGTATATATATTCTTGTATACTATAGAATCAAGACACATGCACCTTTAGATCAAATACTGGACTCATCGAGGTTATTATCAGAGATCTGCAAGCATATAAGTTGCTACTGTAATAAGGCTGGTTAACTAGTAAAATGAAATCAGTCTTTCCATATCTCTCAAAGAATAAAATATAAAATGTTTGTATTTATATATAGGTCATGCTGAAGCAACCATGACTAATATATGCACTTCATGGTTTCTATGTATTCTTCTACATAGATTACTCCATAGATAACCTGCTGAGACTTCAATGAGAATACCCAAATATTACCATCTATAGAAGTTTAAAAGCATTTTTTCACCCCGAACGAGCAAATAATCACAGACATTAAAATGGACTTCACAGAATACAGTAATACATCATGTGGTAATATTATTATTCATTATTATGATGCCCAGGATTATGCTGGGAGCATCCATATTCATTAATCTTCCTAACAACCCTTTAAAGTTGAGATCATTATCCCTACTTGTCCAGCAATATTACTAATTGGTAAAGCTGAGATTTTAATCAGGTCTGCCCACCTCCAAAGTCCATGCTCTTTCCAGCACATCAATGGTTTTCAAATTGTGCTCAAAGAACACAAAAGCTATGACAGGCCAATTAAGGATGATAAATAAAAAATGGCAAATTATTTAGTAAGTTCAAGTTGTTAGTAGACAATCTTTCAAAACACAGTCAATGGAGGAAAAAAGCAACAAAAGGAATTATTAGTGGCAAAAAAAAAAAGGGGGGGAACCCCTGCTGTAAACTTTAAGACAGAATAATAATTGGGTAACCAAGGTTTCCTGCTAAATTATTCAATCTCAACAAAGAGATTCAGGACAGAAATTTGGTTCAAGAATTTAGAGTATGTGTTTGGCTGGAATGGCCTATGGAAAACATATGAATGGTTAAGAAGTACATGAAAAGATGTTCAACATAATTAGTCATTAGGAAAATGGAAATCAATACCATAATGAGATATCACTTCACACCCACTAAGATGGGTATAATCAAAGATAATAACAAGTATTGGCAAGAATGTGGATAAACTGGAACCTTCGTTAACTTGCTGTTGGGAATGCAAAATGGTACAGTCACTTGGGAAAGCAGTCTGGCAGGTCCTCAAAATACTCAACATAAAGTTACCTTATGACTCATCGTTTCCACTCTTTCAGATCTCTACCCAAGAGAAACAGAAACATACAAACCTATATATGAATGTGCAAAGCAGAAGTCATAACAACCAAAAAAGGAGGAATAACCCAAATGCCCACTGACAAATGGATAAACAAAATGTAGTATATCCATACAGTGGAGTATTATTCAGCCAGAAAAAAGGAACGCGGTACTGATACATGCTACAACATGGATGAACCTTGAGGATTATGCTAAGTGAAAGCAGCCGGAGAGGCGCCTCACTGACTCAGTTGGTAGAGCATGTGACTCTTGATCTTGGAGTCATGAGTTCAAGGCCCACATTGAGGGACAGATTTTACTTAAAATTTAAAAAAAAAAAAATCTTAAAAAAAAAAGGCAGCCAGAACCAAAAGGTCAGAAAATGTATGGCTTCATTTATATGAAATCTCTGGAATAGGTAAATCTAAAGAGACAAAAGGTAGATTGATTAGTGCTTGCCTAGGCCAGAAGAGGGGGTACAAGTGGGGAGAAATAAAGAATGACAACTAAAAGGTACCCCAGAGGCTAGCTTCATGCTGGCAGCAGCTATCAATGACAGACTAAGAAAGTGAGATCTAGGGAGATCAAATCAGTGAGATTTCAAACTTGGAGATTCAGGTTTTATTCTTTTTGAGGAAGGCAACATTTTTCTATAATGGTAAATTAGTAGATTATTGATTTACGTTACCATCTTTAAAAAAGCCCAGAACACCATAACAGGACAATACAAAAAAGTTAATGGTATTAAAAATGTTTTGGTATTTTATGACAATTATCTATTCAAATCATGAAACATATTAGCACATACCTGTAGTAATTCCAGGGTCATGGGAATATTCTTAAGCTCCTTCAGTAAATCCAATGCTCCAGCCTATAAAATAAAATAATTGCATATTGAACTTCCCAGCTGACAAAGCAAGGACTAGCTAGAGATTTAAATTTATATTTTCCTATCCACAACTCACTATGGCTCACTTATTCATTTGGGAATAGTATATATATAAAAGGGAGAAAGGGAAATAGAGGTAGTGTTTTCCAAATAATGATTGCAATTCTTTAAAGAAATATAAAATCCATTTACTGGGTTATGACTAGCACTTATTAAGTACTGCTTTATTAAAGTTCATTTTAAATATAGTATTTATGTGTCCCAATTAGAAATCTGAAATGTGTTTCTTACTATGGTGGCATAACACGTCCCAAATTTCCATAGAGAACACCTCTTTGAATAAGGAGCCAACCCTGAGAAAGTGGGAATAGAGGTCAGAAGATGTTGCAGCACCTCTAGCATTCACTCACACACAGGGAAAGTGGGAAAGGGCATATCTGTACTAGAATTCTCTTGAGGTTTCTCTGTATGTTTCTGGTTTGTCACAAAACACTGCTGTCTACCTGATTCTTACAAAGCAGGAAAAAGCAAATTCTGAGAGAAAACTCAGAATTAAGATGTTAAGCTCACAGGCCTGTCCACTGCCATCTAGAATCAAAGGCTTGCACGTTGATGATGAAGATGCAACAAAATAAGGCTCCTAGAAGAATTACATAAACCACCTAAAGTTTAAAAAGGAATGAAATAAGATGAGAAGCAACAGCACCACCTATACCTTATGGCCAAATATTCCAATTTGATATTCATTTAATGTATCATATTTCATATAATACATTCACTTAGTCATATTTTACTTAGTCTAATAATATTCACTTACTGTACTATATTTAGACACATCATTAGTCTATATGCCACTCATAAAGAAAAAATATTAAACTATGGCATAGTATTTTCTTATCACTTTTTTTTACTTTTTTATCTCTTTTAGACCTGAAATTTTTATCATGTATCACCTTTTACATATACAAAAGAAAAATATAAGCAAAATAAATTGGCTAAGGTGTTTCTAAAACTACCTCACATTCAGAGTCCCTAACACTTATGAATAACTTATTGACTCAGATTCAATAGTATCTGTTTTTATCCCACAAAAGGTTGTGTCAAAAACACTAGTAATGCAGCATTTCATAAGAGAATCCATCAAAGAACTAAATTAGCTCTAAGCTGGCTTTGTAGTGTGTAGAGCTAGCTGTTTTTCACCCCCACTGCTCTTCAACCACTTGGTTCCTTGAGGTTCAAAGAGCAAGCACTCCACTAATGTTTTTCGGAGTTTCTTCTAAGCCACTGACACACTGCAAATGTTGATGTTGGGTTTGATATTCTGCCTGTGAAACTACATCCAACAGCCATCTGGTCGACAATATATGTGTAATTCATTCCACTTTCTCCAATGTTAAAATATGAAAACTAGGCACCCTATGAATCAATGAAACACAGCATATCCCAGGAAAATAGAAAGCCCTAGAGCATGTCCCTCATTATACATCCCAAAGGAAGAAACAAGCATGGAACCTTATTACTATAAATTATAAATTATTACTATAAATTTCTTAAATATAAAATCGAGTAAAGGCTTCCAGTCATGTAATTTTTTCATTTCAAGTTGAGACATCAGACTTGGCTGTGGAGAATAAAAAAGTATTAACTTTTCTTATGGTAACAAACATATATATCATTTTAATTTCACCCAGTACCTCATAAATAAAAACTTATTTTCAACGGCAATTATGAAACAGGTTATTATGAAGGATTTTAATGATTTACTGCTTAAAGATCCCTTTTGATTTTTTAAAATTCTACAAATTCTTTTTATATAGAGGTAATCAAAAACAGTGAAATATTATAGTTGTTAGATAAGAAAACTAATATTGACTTTAAATTTACTAGTAACCAGGAATTTCTACAGGAATGACATCTCAGTGAGCAAATGGGGTCTTCAATCCCCTATCCACAAATCCCAAAACCAAAATCCTTTGAAAATCAAGATTTCATGGGACGCCGGGGTGGCTCAGTCGGTTAAGCATTTGCCTTCAGCTCATGTCATGATCTCAAAGTCCTGGGATCAAGCCCCAAGTCAGGCTCCCTTGCTCAGCGGGGAGCCTGCTTCTCCCTCTCCCATTCCCCTTGCTTGTGTGTGCTCACGACCTCTCTCTCTCTGTGTCAAATAAATAAATAAAATCTTTAAAAAAGAAAATCAATATTTCTTACAGATTTTCAATAAACTCATTTGCCAGCAACACCTAATCTCAACATATGTAAAGTCATTTATGTTCTACGTATCCCAGTTCTTGTGAGAGTACTACATTTCACTATAGAAATGTTAATGTCTGATTAATGGGAACTGCTCAGATCTGCTGAGGATATATGATGTATGTATCATACTGTCTTAATAAAATCTGAAAATTGAGGAATTATCAAATATATCAGACTCTAAAAGTTTTGATTAAGAGACTGTGGTCTTGTATCTTACAACTACCATAGACATTTTTCTTCTACCCATGTCTCCATGGACTTTCTGATCCATTACCTGGGATCAATTAGAAAGGAAGATAAAGAATCACACTTCTAGGAGTCCTTAGACTTACATAATGCTTTCACATATAAAGTTGATTCTTCTAATGTATCAGCAATGTGGCGTAAGGTTTAAGCTGTTTTCCAAGTAGAAGCAATAGATAGATTTGCATTAATTTCACCACATTCTCCTTTCTTACGCATATGTCTTTGGTGAGATTGAAGTCAGAGCTACAAGCTATGGAAGAAGAAAAAGCTAAATAACATTCATGGGATGAAACTATGATCTTTCTCATAATTACACTATGCTCTAGCCAAATAAGATGCATATTTCAATTAAAGTTCTTTAAGAAATAAATAACTATGATGATCTGAATGAGCAAAAAAGCAAAAACAGATGATCATATATTAATTCAGTGACAAAAGCTTCTTTGAATATTACTATCTGCCAAGCACTGTGTTAAATACTTTATATATGTATTATTTCATCTTCACAATAAGCCCTATAGAAGCAGGTAATCACTTTACAGAAGAGGAACTAAAAACCCAGATAATTTAGGAAACTTGCACAGTCACGAGATCATTACTAACTAGAAAGGGTGGGACCTACCCAGTTCTGTCGAGTTACACTTAACGCTTCTCAACAAATACTTGATAATTTTATATGAAACTCTGAGGATACGGCAATGAGCAAGACAGAAATCCTTTCTGACTACAGGGAATTTAAAAATAAATGTAAATCTCTGAGCATCTACTTCACACCCTGAATTATACAAAGAAACAAACTCAGAAAAGGAACGTGACTTGACCAACTGATAGGTAATATAAAAGGACAAGAACTATAATCTCCTGACCCTCATACTACTGTGTTCTCCATTTCATAGGTCCACTGATAGTAGTTCTAATCCGTGAGCTGGGGTGAATAACACTGCCAAACAAGAAACTATACTCTATCCTTCCCCAATCATCACCTGCCTCTAAAGGTCAAGTCTATTAGATTGCAGCATCTCCTACAGATAATGATGCAAGAGAAAGAAAGATTCTACCTTATCTTCCAGAGTCAAATTTAGTTCACAATACTGGCTGAATAATAAACAACAGCTATTACATGACTTTATTACATGGCTGGTACTGTCATCAGAAACAAGTACTTTTACAAAATATGGTATTCAAATTTGTACTGAGCATCCAGCATATACAAGCTCATATAGGATACAAACATCCTTCTCCTCAAGGAGACGTAAGGAGGAGGAAGCAACACAGAATATTCAATAAAAACATGGGCTATATATATAACAGATCAAATTCAAATCCATGCACTGCCATTTCCTAATTATAAGATCCTGAGAATGTTGTTTGTCCTTTTCAAGCTTCAGCTCCTTTATATGTAGGAGAGCATTATACACTGACCTAAAATAGTTAAAATGGTGAAATGGAGTAATGTAACACTATGAAGTACTGAAATAGAGTGCCTGACACATAGAAGATGGTTGATGAGGTACAAAGAAATAAAAAATTTATCTACTTCCATCATAACAATATCCTCAAAGAGCCATAAGCCAGCATTTTAAGTAAGCATTATTTGAGATTCCAAGGTTTAAAAAATTAAGGTGCTATTTATTTTTTTAAAAAGGAAACTTTGGGGCACCTATGTGGCTCAGTCAATTAAGCAACTGCCTTCGGCTCAGGTCATGATCCCGAAGTCCCAGGATCAAGCCTCAGAATCAAATCCTAGATCAGGTTCCCCACTCAGCGGGAAGTCTGCTTCTCCCTCTGACCCTCCCCCTTTCTTGTGCCCTCTCTCTCTCAAATAAATGAAATCTTTAAAAAAAAAAAAAAAAAGGAGGGGTACCTGGGTGGTATCTGTGTTTGTATGAATGTGTTTTTAAAATAAAAGCTCCAGAGCTACCTGGGTGGCTCAGTCGGTTAAGCATCGCCTTTGGCTCAGGTCATGATCCCAGAGTCCTGGGATCAAGCCCCATGTGGGCTCTCTGCTCAGCAGGGAGCCAGCTTCTCTCTCTCCCTCCCACTCCCCCTGCTTGTGCCCACTCTCTCACTCTCAAGAAGAAAATCTTTTTTTTTTTTAAAGATTTTTATTTTTTTACAGAGAGAGAGATCGCAAGCAGGCAGAGAGGCAGGCGGGGCGGGGGGAGGGGGGGGAAGCAGGCTCCCCCGCTGAGCAGAGAGCTCGACGTGGGGCTCGATCCCAGGACCCCAAGATCATGACCCAAGCCGAAGGCAGAGGCTTTAACCCACTGAGCCACCCAGGCGCCCCAGGAAGAAAATCTTAAAAAAAAAAAAAAAGGAAACACTGTAAATATTATTATGGCTCAGCAACACTATACACTAGGAATTATAATTTTACTATGTCATCTCAAATTTGTAGTTATTCTCAACCAAAAGCACAAGTAATGAAAGGAAAAATACATAAATTTGACTTCATAAAAAATGAAAGCTTTTGAACTTCAAAAGACACTATCAAGAGAGTGAAAAGATAACCCACAGAATGGGAGACAGTATATACAAATCCTGTCTCGGATAAGAGTCTAGTATTCAGAATATAAAGAATTCTTACAATTCAATAATACAAATACTCAGCTTAAAAATGGGCAAAGCATCTGAACAAACATTTCTCCAAAGATACAGAAATAGCCAGCAAACAATGAAAAATGTTCACCATCATCAGTCATCAGAGAAATGCAAATCAAAATAACCATGATATACCTCTTCACATCCACTGTGATGGCTATAATCAAAAAAGACAAAATAACAAGTGTTGATAAAGATGTGGTAAAATTGGAACCCTCATCCATTGCTGTTAAGAATGTAAAATGGTGCAGCAACTTTGGCAGTTCCTCAAAAAGTTAAACACAGTTATCATATGACCTAGCAGCAATTCTACTCCTAGGTATATAACCAAGAGAAAAAAAATATATATGTCCACACAAACACCTGCACAAGAATATTCTTAGCAGCATCATTCATAATAACCAAAAAAGTGGAAACAGCCCAAAATGTCCATCAAACAACGAATAAACAAAATGCGATATATCCCCAACAGTACAGTAGTGCTGTTCAGTAACACAAAGGAATGAAGTACTGATGCCTGCTATAACACAGATGAATCCTAAAAACACTAAGTGAAAGAGGTCTGTCACAAAAGAACACATATTGTACGACTCCATTTATACAAACACATGTTGTGTAATTCCATTTATATGAAATGCCCAGAATAGCAAATCCATAGAGACAGAAAACATTGGGGGGGGGAGGGCGTGGCACAGATATACGGTGACTACTTAGTGGGTACAGGTTTCTTTTCTGGAGTTATGAAAGTGCTCTTAAATTAGATAGTGTGGTGATAGCTGTACAAATCTGTGAATATGCTAAAAACCACTGAATTGTACACTTTAAAAGGGAGAACTGTATTGTGTATTTCAATAAGGCTGTTAAAAAATTGTGTAATCATTCTAAATTTCAATATATACTAATTAATCTAACCCTGATATGAAAACCAAAGTTTTTTTCTTCAACCCAGGTATAAGACTTAGAAATTCACACATTCCAAGTATCCCAGTTCCTAGGATTTCTAACATCTAAGTTCAGTTTCTCTCCTAACAATTTAATTCTACTCAGCCCTGAGCCTTCAATGAAAAATAAACAAAGCTCAACACCACTGACAAAATCTATGAATTTGAAAATTCTAAGTTACCTTACTCCCTCTAGAGTCATGTAATAAACAGTACACAAGGTTTTTTAGCCCTTATATCTTAGGGACTATTAAGATTTTTAATTCAACTAATCTTTACTATATTATCTCCAGTTTACTACCAAAAAAAAAAAAAAAAAAAAACCTAAAATGGTTTTAGAGATGTTAAGGAACTTGTATAAGATCACACTGTTAAAGTTCAAAAGAGCCAACATTTGAACTCAGATTAGGAGTCAGACTTGCTTATTGACATCAAGTCAAAAAAAATTTTTTTAAAAAGTTAAAATGACATAAAAAGCAGCCAATACTTGAAAATTTGGAACTAACTTATGTGGTTCACCAAGGCCTCAGAGTATACACTTGTAAAACTGCTAATACTGTTTAAGACCAAGTATACACATGGTGCAGCATTCTGGATAGTTCTAGAGTCAGGATACTGACTGGATATTTGGGGAAACCGGCCTCCCCAAGAACAGCAAATACCCTTACTTCCTGGTCTTATATTCACCTAATTATAACCACACAAGATTAAAAAAAAAAAAAAAAAGGGCCTTTTAGAGAGACATTGCACCTGAAGAGAGTAGTACTTTGAGCAAAACAGATTTAGATTCATGTCTTCATCTGCCCACTTTCTAGCTATTTGGCTTAGGACAATTCACTTAACTCTCCAAATAATTTCCTTATTTTTAGAATGGGGTATTACTTACCATGTAAAAAACTGTCCCAGGGCTAAGTACCCAGCTGAATGCTCGGAGTAATAGTTCAATGAATGGTAGCTATTTTTATTATTACTTAAATGTGATACCTATGCTTTATTAAACAAAATATCCAATAACAGCACTTAAACTTGCCAATTCAAGAGGAAAACTACAATTTTTCAAGCAAAGTTTACTTTTTCATAGTATAAAAATATTTTTAAAAGCTCACAGAGAAAATCTGGGAAACACACACACACATACACACACACACGGAGGGAGAAACAAATCTACCATGATCCTACAAACCCCAGAACAACTTCTGTGAAATTACTGACCTCTTAAAAAGCTATTTGTGGGTTGATGTGCTTTGGAGGGCAAAGAGGGAGAGTCATTCAGACCACTTCCCCTTGTCTTTATTTCATTTGCCAATTTGAATTTCTGTAAGATATACAGGAAAAGGGAAAAGAAAAAAACATAAAAGAGCCAGTCAATTTTATCTTTCTTTTTGAGGGGCAAGTTTCCGTATTGGTCAAGTTTTGAACTATCAGAAAAATGAGATTTGAGGAGTATCTGTGGAGTTTATCCTCATTCTCCCCGAGACTCATCATTATTCCTTTATACCTTGAGAACTACAAATAAATTCAAACACTATTTCTTATATAAAAATATAAACTTCTAAAAATATATATGTAAATAGATATTTTATATATAAAAATATCTTTATATATAAAAATACATTTTTATATATAAAATATAAACTTTATATATAAAAATATAAACTTCTCCATAGTTATCCACTAAGGAATTACTCATTTTTACGAAACACCTATTACAAGGAAAGGAAACAAACAGCTAATGCATTACATGATTAATGGATACATATTACAGCCTGAGTTAGAGAAAAAAAGTACCCAATAAAAGCCCTTTTTCCCTCAGAGCTTCTACTGTGTGAATCTAGGGATGTCTCCAGGTAAAGAAAAACTTTCCAGTTTAAACAAAATAACAAAAATGTTCAGCCTATCAAATAATCAGATCTCATCACTTGCACTGGCCTGTATCAATGAGAAAAATAATTGGCAAACGTAATGTCTGGAACAGAAAACAAACAGGAAATACTTTAAAAAGCCAAAATTGCAAATACAGATTAACGGGGTATGAAATTACATGCTAGGCAATGCACCTGTTAAAGAAAAGAGGAACGGACTATGTACAAAGTCTTTAGAATTCACTGTTTAACATTATTTTCTGCTCTGGAATGCTGTCCAGTAGAAAACCTGGGTCGTGGCATAATCCAAATTGCACAATACTTAATTTAAGTGGGTGAACTACTTAATCTCTCTCAGTTTCTTATTCTGCAAAATGAGTACACCGAAATGGCTATGTTGTGAGTCTCAAAAGAATTTTGCACAGATGCTTTTTAGTTGTAAAGTGCTGTACCAATCAGAGCATCCCTTTTCTCCTTCACATTGGTTTGATACGGAATTTATTTCATAAATAGGAATAAGTTATTTCAGATACGCTCATACGTACTGAAACGTACCGAACAGCGTGGAACAAATTCAGGTGAAGACAATCATGGAGCTGCCACTGAAAACAGTTGACTCTGAATCAGAGGACTGAAAGTAGCACATAGGTGGACAAAAATGCAGAATACAAACCACAGAGAAAATGTTTATATAAACACTTTATCAATAACAAGATAATGCCACCGGTATTAACTTAGTAAACCACTTGGGAGTACCCAGCAATGACATCTGGCCAAATGCATCTACCAGCACACCTCAGAGTGTGCGTTTTAATCATAGCTCTTTACATACTACCACCTGGCAATATCCAGTTTTTTTAAAAACGTTTAGCAACTTACCAAGTACACTAGCATACTCTACCTTTTTAAATGCTAAACAAACCTGTAGCGTAGACGAGATAAATCAAGTGAATGTTTACCATTCTCCAAAAAAAAAAAATCCAAAAATTTTAACTTATCAGCTTGATGTCTAAAACATATCACAAGCTTCTATGTGATGTTACTTCTAGTTGTTAGCCAGCGATCACGGAAAAGAGAACGAATTCTTTCAAACTGTGAAGGGCTTTCTACACTCTTCAATTCTTAAGCTAAATTGAAGAGATAAGTAGCTAGTCAATCAATTCCTCAAGTTTAAAATAAGAGAATGCTCCGATTAGTTTTACTACGCTGTACTAACAACGAGAGACTTGGAAATACTGAGCACGGGTGCTAACTCCGGCCGCCGCGGGGCCGCTCTACCTCCTCCCCGACGCCCTGGCCAGGACGCCGGCACGGTCCACGCCGGCTTCCGGCGCCGGGAGGGCCAGCGTGAGCGGGCCAGGAGCTCCCGAGAGCCCGGCCCGAAGCCCGCCGCCTCCGGCCCCGGCCAGCCGCCCGGCCCGCGTCACCCGCCGCGCTCACCGCGTTCTTCTTCTGCACCATCTTGTCCATCTTCTTGGCAATGCGGACCACTTCGTCCTCCATGGCTCCCACAAGTCTTCCCGGCGCCCAGCCCGTTTGGGTCGGGAAGTGGGCGAACCTAGAGCTGAGGGAACCGCAGGACGAGAGCCCAGAGGCTGGGCGAACCCACCACAGCGAGCCCGGGCCTAGGCCCTTCCTCACAAACCAAGCCCGCGGCGGCGGCGGCGGCGGCGGCGGCAGCAGCAGCGACAGCGACTCCGCCCTCGCAGGCAGCGCCAATCGACCTCCGCGCGCACCGTGCCAGGCACTGCCAATCGACAGCGGATCGCTGGGAAGCCGCGCGCCAAGGCGCCCGCCAGACGGGCGGAGACCGAGGCGCTGTCAATGAGTTGACTCGCAAACCCGGCGGCAGGGATTCCCGCCAGGCGGTTGTAAAAGTCTGTAGGAGGCGGGGCGAGTTTTGCCGCGCGTGCGCCTCCGGCCCAGTCTCCGCCCAGGGTGAGCTTTAGATCCGAGGAGACACACAGATTTCTGAAGGGAAGCGGGTCTGGAGAGCGGTACCTTGGTGGTTTTTAAAGGCCGTCAGAATCCGAGCCCTTTTTCCGTGGGAGGCGGCTAAGGTGAAAACCAGCACCGTCCAGTCTCCCTAAATAGTTCTTTACAATACGGATTTGATCGCTTTAAGCGTCCCCCCCTTTTTTTTTAAGATTTTATTTATTCATTTGACAGGGAGAGAGAGATCACAAGTGGCAGACGCAGGCAGAGAGAGAGGGGGAAGCGGGCTCCCCGCCGAGCAGAGAGCCCGATGGGGGGGATCCCAGGACCCTGAGATCATGACCTGAGCCGAAGGCAGAGGCTTTAACCCACTGAGCCACCCAGGTGCCCCAAGCGTCCCCTTTTTAAAAGACAAATTGTAAGTTCCTCAAGAACCGAGACCCAATCTGGTTTGTTTCCTGACTCAGAAGGTCGAACACAGTATTTGAATACAGTTGAATAATAGTGAGAGAAACGTTCTCAACAAAGAAATAAGCATCTCAACTGCTTCTGAAGATCAGTGAGGAAGTTGACATTCTTAATTTAAGGGTTATGACTAAGCCAACGTAGAAAATTGAAATAGCTGTGTTAATACTGGAGAGTATAGCCTTCTTCTATAGGTCTTTGCCTTTACCTTTTACTACCAACTCATGGTATTTGCAAACATGTCCCATGCTATTGCAGACATATCCCCACGCCAAATTTAGCCATCAGTAATCAGAATTCACCACCTAATAATGTTTTTTCTACACTAAGATGACAGATTTTTCCTACTTCTAATCAGTTATTTAGGAGCAAGAGGAATTTTGTCCTTTTCCCCCTTCTTTTTATTTCATGTATTTCGTTTCATTTTTAAATTATCACAAAGATTACTGATTCCCACCTTATAGTGACTCTGTATGATTGGGAAGTAACTGGTTCTAACATAGTTGTTGAGATTTGTTTTGTCAATTTTTATAAATATACTAGTGTCCTGAAAAAGAATTTGTATTTTAGGGGCGCCTGGGTGTGTCAGTTGGCTGAGCTTCTGACTCTTGGTTCTGGCTGAGGTCATGATCTCAGGAGTCGGGTGTGGGAGCCCCTCATGACTCTGGGTTGGGTGGGGAGTCTGCTTGGGATTCTCTCTCTCCCTCTCCCTCTGTCCATCCCCCACCCCACTCCCTGCACGCTTGTTCTCTCTCAAATAAATAAATCTTTAAAAAAAGAAAGAAAGAAAATCATTTGTATTCTATAATAGCAAATAGGAGGTTCCATATAGGCTCATTAACCACAAATTAATTTTATTGTTCATGTACTTATATCTCACTTTGTTGCATTCTATTAATGAGTGTGTAAAAATCTTCCTTTATTTATGGATTTGTACATTTACTGTAATAATTGTCATTTTTGTTTTTTTTTCCCCAAAGAATCAGTCTGTTTTGTTTGTTTTAGAGAGTGCGTGAGCAGGGGAGGGGCAGAGAGAGAGAGAGAGAATCTTAAGCAGAATCCATACTCAGCTTGAAACCTAGTGTGGGGCTCTATCTCAGGACCCTGAGATCATAACCTGAGCCAATATCAAGAATCAATTACTTAACGGGCTGAAAGACCCAGGCACCCCTGTTTGTTTGGGGTTTTTTACTGCATTAAATACATATAATGTTATCCAATGACAAAACTAAAACAATTTAGTAACAAGTTTGATCCTAGTGAAAACAATTCATGGATTGGGGGAGTACAATGCCTCACAAGCAGAGGAGCACCAATCACAAGGGATTTGGGGCAAGAGAGAGATTTATAGAGCATTGAAGAGACAGAGGAATCAAGGCATGATTGAACAGGTAGGGGATTTCCTTATAAACATAGCAGGTCCTGTTTTCTAGGGTAAAGTAGGCTAGCTAAAGCTGAGTTGGAGGATTGTGATTGGTGTGTGTTAGGTTTCCCTGACAAGTACTTCCCTTTAGTGCAGGCTTAGATTTGTGACTTAGAGCCACAGGGCAGACCCCCATTCATGGGCCCCAATGTACAAATAACTTCAGCAACATAAAATTTACCATCTTAACTAACTTAAAATGTGCAATTCAGTACCCTTTGGTGCAATCACAATATTATGCAACCATCACCTTTAGTTCCAGAAAGATTTTCAAAAATTTCAAACTCAAAAGGACCTTGTACCCTTTAAGCAGTCGTTCCTGATTCCCCATCCCCCAACTCTTGGCAATCGCTAATCTGCTTCTTTCCCTATGGACTTGAATATTCTATCCTTTCATATAAGTGGAATCATACAATATGTGACCTTTTGTGACAGGCTTCTTTTACTTACTATAAGGTTTTGAAGGTTTATCTATGATGTAGCATGTATCACTATTTCATTCCATAAAGGCTGAATAATATCACGTTATATGGCTATACCATGTTTTTTTGTTCATTAATTGATGTATATGTCCATTGTTTCAACTTACCTTTCACTACTTCACATTTTCACTCTTGCGAATAGCATCACTATGAACATTCACATACAAAGTTTTGTGTAAACACCTGTTTTGAATTCTTTTCAGTATGTACCTAGGAGTGGGTTGTTAAGTCTTAGAGCAATTTAATTTTGAGAAATCGCCATCTGTTTTCCACAGCAGCTACGCCATTTTACATTCCCACCAGACATGTACTAGGGTTCCATTTTCCACATCCACACTTGTTTTTACATATTTTACATATTTTTACTTGTTATACATATTTTTTAAAGATTTTATCCTTTGGGAGAGAGAGACCACTCATGAGCGGCGGGGGCGGGGGGGGTGTTTGTGCAGAGGTACAGGGAGAAGTGAACTCCCCACTGAGCAAGCAGCTGGTGGAGGGGCTCGATCCCAGGACCCTAGGATCACAACCTGAGCCAAAGACAAATGCTCAATTGACTGAGCCACCCAAGCACCCCTGTTTTTATTCATATTTTTAAATCTAACCCATTCTAGTGGGTGTGAAGTGGATTTTGTTTTATTTTTTTTTAAGATTTCATTTCTTTATTTGAGAGAGACAGAGAGAGAGCATGCTCCTACACAAGCAAGGGGAGGAGTAGAGGGGGAGGGAGAGGGAAAAACAGAATCTCAAGCCAATTCCAAGATAAGCGCAGAACCCAAAGAGGGGTTCAATCTCACAACCCTGAGATCAGAACCTGAGCCTAAGCCAAGAGTCAGCTGATCGACTGACTGAGCCACCAAGTGCCCCATGAAATGGATCTTAATTTGCACTCCCCTAATGACTAACTGTGCTAAGCATATTTTAATGTCCTTGTTGGCATTTGTACATTGAGAAATGTCTATTCAAGTTCTTTGCCCAATTTTTAATCAAGTTGTCTTTTGTTTTTGAAGAGTTTTTTCTGTTTTCTGGACACTAGACTCATCAGATATGATTTGCAAATATTGTTTCCCATTCTGTAGTTTTGCTTGATAGTGATCTTTGATCCTCGAACTTATTAATTTTATTGAAGTCCAATTTATCTGTTTTCCTTTGTTGCTTGTATTTTATTGTCATATCTAAGAAACCATTGGCAAATCCAAGATCATGAAGATTGCTGTTACTATTTTAACAAGATTAAGTCTTCTAATTCATAAAAATGGAATGTCTTGGGGCACCTGGTTGGCTCAGTCAGTAGAGCATGCAACTAACTCTTGATCTCAGCGTTGTGAGTTCAGGTTCCACAATGGGTGTAGAGATTATTTAAAATTAAAAAAATATCTTAAAAAAATGAGATGTCTTTCCTAAATTAGATCTACTTTAAGTTCATTTCACAATATTTTGTGGTTTTTAGTGTACAAATCTTTTACCTTGGTTAAATTTATTCTTAGGTATTTTATTCTTTTGAATGCTATTGAAAATGGAATTGTTTTCCAAATTTCCTTTTCAAATTGTTCATAGCTAGTGTTTACAAATACAACATATTTTTGTATGTTGATTTGGTATCCTGCAAATTAGCTGAGTTTATTAGCTCTAATTTTTTTTAATTCTTTAGGATTTTCTACATAATAAAATTATTTCACCTGAGAAACTTTTATTTCTTCCTTTCCAATTTTCATGCATTTTCTTTTTCTTTTTTTTTTTTAGTAAGCTCCACCCCAACATGGGGCTTGAACTCATGACCCTGAAATCAAGAGTTGCATGCTCTACTGAGCCAGCCAAATACCCCTACTTTTTCTTGCCTACTTCCTCTGACAGAACTTCCAATACAATGTTGAATAGAATAATGAAAGCAGAAATCATTCTCTTGTTCCTGATCTTAGAAGGAAAGCTTTCAGTCTTTCAACATTGAGTATGATGTTAGCTGTGGGGTTTTCATAGGTGCTTTTTATCATGTTGAGAAAGTTTCCTTATTCCTAGTTTGTTGAGCATTTCTATCTTGAATAGTTATTAAATTTCGTCAAAGGTTTTTTTGTGTCAATTGATATGATCACATCAGATTTTTCCCTCATTGTATTAACATAGTAGATTACATCGCATGATTTACTTATGGCAAACCACTCTTGAACTCCTGATATAAATCTCATTTGGTCATGGAGTATATTCTTTGGATGCTTCCCTGAAGCCCCTCAATAAAATGGATTAATAAAAAATTAATTGTAATCCCCAGAGTAATCACTAAGAAAATAATTTAAAATATGCAAAAAAGGAAGTGAGAATGGAGCAATTCAACTACAGTGAATTTTCATTTCAATTACTGTTCTTTCGGCTCCAGATATCTATTTTGTTAACTTTTTATAATTTTTATCTCTTTATTATTGATACTCTACTGATACTGAGATATTGTTCTCCTGATTTTTTTAAAAAATTGTGTTTAAATTGTTGTTCAATCATTATTAAATTCAATTATTCATAAATTGAATAATTTAATCCTTTTAAGGCAATTATTAGTTAAGGACATACTTCTGCCATTTTGCTACTTTTTTCCTATATCTTATATCTTTTTGTTCCTCAGTTTCTCCATTCCGGCCTTCTACTGTGATTGATTTCTTCTAGTATACCATTTTTACTCCATTCTCACTTCCTTTTCTCCTTCAAAGAAGGGTTGAAGAGCTAAGAGGACAATGAGATCTGATATCCTCTGCCTGGCCAGGATCTGTCCAAAGTCATAATCTCTCAAAGTACAATGAACATTTTAAAATAATAGGATTCTCTTTTTAATAACCCCAACTCAGCTTTAATAGTATACAAATGCTTTGCTACTATACAGCTCTGACCTTCTCCCTTTACACAGTTGTTGTCACAAATTAAATCTTTACAAAATGTATTCCAAGTAACACAAACTTATCCTTAATATTTTATGCATGTCTTTTAAATGAGGTAGAAAAGAAAGAGAAGTCACAAACCAAAATTACAATAATACAGGCATTTATATTAACCTAAGTAAGTACCTTTACCGGTGTTCTTTATTTCTTCATATGGCTTCAAGTTACTGTCTAATGTCCTTTCATTTCAGCCTGAAGGACTTCCTTTATCAAGGAAGTATACTGGCACTGAACTCCCTTAGCTTTTGTTTACGTGAATGTTTTAATTATTCCATTTTTAAGAATGGTTTTGCTAGATAGAATTGTTCATTGAGGGTTGGCTGGGTGGCTCAGTTGTTAAGTGTCTGCCTTCGGCTCAGGTCATGATCCCAGGTCCTGGAATTGAGCCCCACATCGGGCTCCCTGTTCAGGGGGAAGCCTGCTTCTCCCTCTCACACTCCACTTGCTTATGTTCCTTCTCTCTCTCTCTCTGTCAAATAAATAAATAAAATCTTTAAAAACAAACAAAAAAATAGCTCACTGAAATGTTTTTCTTTCAATACTTTAAATATAACATCCTACTGCTTTCTGGTTTCCATAATTTGTGCTGAGAAATTGTCTGTTAATCTTATTGAGGAAACTTGGACATGATAAGTTGCTTCATTCTTGATGCATTCAAAATTCTGTCTTTTGACAGTTTGATTTCAGTTGGCTGAATGTGTATATCTTTTGAGTTTATTCTACTTGGAGTTCATTAAGCTTCTTGGATGTACAGATTCATAACTTCCACTAAATTTGGTGGGTGTCTGGGGTGGAGGAAGTTGCCATTCATTCCTTCACATATTCTTTCTGACTCCCTTTTCTCCTTCTAGGACTCCCATCATGTGTATGTTGGTACACTTAATGGTTTTCCACAAATTACTTAGACTCTGTTTCTTTTTCCTCCTTCTTTTTTCTGCTTCTCAGACTGGCTACTTTCAATTGTCCTAAATTCAAGTCTACTGATTCTTCTGAATGCTCCAATTTAGTAGATTCCTTCTAGTGAAATTTCATTTCAATTATTGTTCTTTTGGCTCCAGATATCTATTTGGTAACCTTTCATAATTTTTATCTCTTTATCGTTGACACTCTCTACTCATATTGAGCTATTGTTCTCCTGGTTTCTTCTTTTAAAATTTTTTATTTAAATTCAATTTAATTAACATATAGTGTATTATTAGTTTCAGAGGTAGAGTTTAGTGATTCATCAGTTGCATATAACACCCAGTGCTCATTCCATCAGGTGCCTTCCTTAATGCTCATCACCCACTTACCCCATCCCCCCACCTACCTCCCCTCCAGCAACCCTGTTTTTTTTCTATAGTTAAGAGTCTCTTATGGTCTGTCTCACTCTCTGTTTTTATCTCATTTTATTTTTCCTTCCCTTCCCTTATCTTCATCTATTTTATTTCTCAAATTCCACATATGAATGAAATCTTATATTTCTCTTTCTCTGACTGACTTATTTCTCTTAGCATAATATCCTCTAGTTCCATCCACGTCTTTGCAAATGGCAAGATTTCATTCTTTTGGATGGCTGAGTAATATTCCTTTGTGTGTGTGTATATATATATATATATATATATATATATATATATATATATATTTATATATGTAAAACACATCTTCTTTATCCATTCACCTGTCAAGGGACATCTGCGCTCTTTCCATAATTTGGTTATTGTGAACATTGCTGTTATAAACATTGAGGGGCATGTGTCCCTTTGAATGACTATGCTTGTATCCTTTGCATAAATACTTAGTACTGCAATTGCTGAGTCATATGGTAGCTCCATTTTTAACTTTTTGAGGAAACTCCATGCTGTTTTCCAGAGTGGTTGTACCAGTTCACATCCCACAAATAGTGTAAGAGGGTCCCTTTTCCCCACATCCTCGCCAACTCTGTTGTTTCCTGAGTTGTTAATTTTAGCCATTCAGACTGGTGTGAGGTGGTATCTAATTGTGCTTTTCATTTGTATTTCCTTGATGATGAGTGATGTTGAGCATTTTTTCATGTGTCTGTTGGCCATTTGTATGTCTTTCTTGAGAAATGTCTGTTCATGTCTTCTGCCCATTTCTTGATTAGATCTTTTGTTTTTTGGGTGTTGAGTTTGATAAGTTCTTTAAAAATTTTGGATACAAGCCCTTTATCTGACAAGACATTTGCAAATATCTCCTCCCATTCTGTAGGTTACCTTTTAGTTTTGTTGACTATTTCCTTTGCTGTGGAAAAACTTTTTGTCCTGATGAAGTCCTAATAGTTCATGGTTGCTTTTGTTTCCCTTGCCTTTGGAGATGTGTCTAGCAAGAAGTTGCTGTGGCTGAGATCAAAGAGATTGCTGCCTGTGTTCTCCTGTAGGATTTTGATGGATTCCTGTCTCACATTTAGGTCTCTCATCCATTTTGAGTTTATTTTTGTGTATGGTGTAAGAAAGTGGTCCAGTTTCATTCTTCTGCATCTGGCTGTCCAATTTTCCAAAGACCATTTGTGGAAGAGACTGTATTTTTTTTCGTTGGATATTCTTTCCTGCTTTGTCGAAGATTAGTTGACTGTAGAGTTGAGGGTCCATTTCTGGGGTCTCTATTCTATTCCATTTATCTATGTGTCTGTTTTTGTGCCAGTACCATACTGTCTTGATGATTACAACTGTATAATCCAGCTTGAAGTCCAGAATTGTGATGCCTCCAGCATTGGTTTTCTTTTTCAACTTTACTTTCACTCTTTAGGGTCTTTTGTGGATCCATACAAATTTTAGGATTGTTTGTTCCAGCTTTGTGAAAAATGCTGATGGTATTTTGATAAGGATTACATTGAATGTGAAGATTACTTTGGGTAGCACAGACATTTTAACAATATTTGTTTTTCCAATCCGTGAGCATGGAATGTTTGTCCATTTCTTTGTGTCTTCTTCAATTCCTTTCATAAGTGTACTATACTTTTCTGAGTACAGATGCTTTATGTTCTTTGGTTAGGTTTATTCCTGGGCATCTTATGGGTTTTGGTGCAATTGTAAATGGGATCAATTCCCTGACATTTCTTTCTTCTGCCTCATTGTTAGTGTAAGAAATTCAACTGACTTCTCTCCCTTGATTTTATATCCTGTCACATTGCTGAATTCCTATATGAGTTCAAGCAATTTGGGGGTGGAGCCTTTTGGATTTTCTCCATAGAGTATCATGTCATCTGCAAAGAGTGAAAGTTTGACTTCTTTGCCGATTTGTATGCCTTTTATTTCTTTTTGTTGTCTGATTGCTGAGGCTAGGACTTCCAGCACTATGTTGAACAACAGTGGTGAGAGTGGACATCCCTGTCATGTTCCTGACCTTAGAGGAAAAGCTCTCCGTTTTTCACCATTGAGGATGATATTCACTGTGGCTTTTCATAGATGGCTTTTATGATATTGAGGTATGTTCCTTCTATCCCTACACTGCAGAGAGTTTTTATCAAGAAAGGATTCTGTATTCTGTCAATTTTTTTTTCTTGCATCTATTGAAAGGATCATATGGTTTTTATCCTTTCTTTTATTAATGTGGTATATCACATTGATTGATTTGTGGATGTTGAACCACACTTCCAGTCCAGGAATAAATCCCACTTGATTGTGGTGAATAATCCTTTTAATGTACTGTTGGATCCTATTAGATAGTATCTTGGTGAGAATTTTTGCATTCACATTCATCAAGGATATTGATCTGTAATTCTCCATTTTGGTGGGGTCTTTGTCTGGTTTTGGGATCAAGGTTATGCTGGCCTCATAGGATGATTTTGGAAGTTTTCCTTCCTTTTTTATTTTTTAAAACAGTTTCAGAAGAATAGGTATTAATTCTTTTTTAAATGTTTGGTAGAATTCCACTGGGAGGCCATTTGGCTCTGGACTCTTGTTGGCAAATTTTTTTTTAAGATTTTTATTTATTTGAGAGAGAGAGAGAGAGAGACAGAGTGAGCACAAGCAGGGTGAGAAGCAAAGGGAGAGGGAGAGGCAGACACCTCGCTGAGTAGGGAGCCTGACAGGGGGTCCCGTCCCAGGACACTAAGATCATGACTCCAGCTGAAGACAGACACCTAACAAACTGAGTCACCCAAGTGCCCTTGTTGGGAGATTTCTGATTGCTGCTTCAGTTTCTTTGCTGGTAGGGCACCTGGGTGGCTCAGCCGTTAAGTGTCTGCCTTTGGTTCAGGTCATGATCCCAGGGTCCTGGGATTGAGCCTCACATTGGGCTCCCTGCTCAGCAGGAACCCTGCTTCTCCTTCTCCCACTCCCCTGCTTGTACTCTCTCTCTCTGTCTTTCTCTCTGTGTCAAATAAATTAAAAAATCTTAAAAAAAAAAAAAGCTCATATCCTTAAAGAAAAAAAATTTCTTTGCTGGTTATGGGTCTGTTCAGGTTTTCTATTTCTTCCTGTTTCAGTTTTGGTAGTCAGTTGTTTCTAGGAATTAATCCATTTCTTCCAGAAAGATTATATGCATAATTTGTTGGCATATAATTGCTCATAATATTCTCTTAGAATTATTCATATTTTTTCTGTGTTGGTTGTGATCTCTCCTTTTTCATTCATATTATTTACTTGGGTCCTTTCTCTCTCTCTTTGATATATCTGGCTAGGGGTTTATTAATATTATTAATTCTTTCAAAGCACCAGTTCCTAGTTTCATTGATCTGTTCTCCTGTTTTTCTGATTTCTATATAATTGATTTCTGCCCTAAACTTTATTATTTTTCTTCTCCTCCTGGATTTAGGGTTTATTTGCTCTTCTTTTCCCAGCTCCTTTCGGTGTAAGTTTAAGTTGTGTATGAGACTTTTCTTATTTCTTGAAAAAGGCCTATATTGGTATGTACTTCCCTCTTAGGACTGCCATTGCCACATCCAAAGGTTCTGAACTATTGTTTTCATTTTCATTGAATTCTATGTATTTTTTAAATTCTTCTTTAATTTCCCAGTTGACCCATTTCATTCTTTAGTGAGATGCTCTTTAACCTCCATGTGTTTGTGTTCCTTCCGAATTTTCTCTTGTGATTGAGTTCAAGTTATAAGGCATTGAATCTCAATCTTTTTGTACCAGTTGAGACCTGATTTGTAATCCAGTATGTGATCTATTCTGGAGAATGTTCCATGTGCACTTGAGAAGAATGTGTATTCTGTTGCCGTAGGATGAAATGCTCTGAATAAATCTGTTAAGTCCATCTGGTCCAGTGTGTCATTCAAAGCCTTTGTTTCCTTATTGATATTCTGCTTAGATGATCTGTCCATTGTTGTGAGTGGGATGTTAAATTCTCTTATTAGTGTACTATTATAAATGTGTTTCTTTGTTTTTTATTATTAATTAGTTTATATAATTGGGGGCTCCCAAGTGAGAGGCATAAATACTTACAATTGTTAGATCTTCTTGTCAGATAGACCACTTTATTAAGGTATAGTGTCTTTCTTCTTCTCTTATTACAGTTTTGGTTTAAAATCTAGTTTGTCTGATATAAGGATTGCTAACCCAGCTTTCTTTCGACGTCCATTAGCATAATAAATCATTCTCCACCCCCTCACTTTCAATCTGGAGGTATCTTTCAGTCTAAAATGAGTCTCTCATAAGGAGTATATCAATGGGTCTTGTTTTTTTTTTTTTTTTATCCTACCTGATATACCCTGTGTCTTTTGATTGGGGCATTTAGTCTATTTACATTCAGAGTAATTATTGAAAGATATGAATTTAGTGCCATTGTACTACCTGTAAAGTCTCTGTTCCTGGGGTACCTGGGTGAAGCAGTCAGTTAAGCATCAGCCTTCAGCTTAGGTCATGATCCTAGAGTCCCAGGATCAAGCCCCGCATCAGACTCCCTGCTCATCAGGGAGTCTGCTTCTCCCTCTGCCACTCACCCTGCTCGTGCTCTTGCTCTCTTGCTCTCTCTCTCTCAAATAAATAAAATCTTTTTTAAAAGTCACTATTCCTGTAGATTGTCTCTGTTACTTTCTGATCTTTGTTACTTTTGGATTCTCTCTTCTCTCAAAGAATTTCCTTTAATATTTCTTGCAGGGCTGGTTTAGTGTTCATGAGTTCCTTTAGCTTTAGCTTTTGTTTGTCCTGGAACCTCTTTCTCTCTCCTTCTATTCCTAATGACAGCCTAGCTGGATAAAGTATTCTTGGCTGTATATTTTTCCCATTTAGTACCTTGACTATATCCTGCCAGTCCTTTCTGGCCTGCCAGATCTCTGTGGACAAGTCTGCTGCCAGCCTTATGTTTCTATCCTTGTAGTTTAAGGACCTCTTGTCCTGAGCTGCTTTCAGGATTTTCTCTTTATCTCTGAAATTTGCAAGATTCACTATTATATGCTGAGGTATTAACCAATTTTTACTGATTTTGAGGGGGATTCTCTGTGCTTCCTGGACTTGAATGCCTGTTTCCTTCCCCAGATTAGGGAAGTTCTCAGCTATAATTTGTTCAAAAAACCTTCTGCCCCTCTCTCTGTGTTCATCTTTTGGTATCTCTATTACTTGAATTTTATTTTGCTTTATGGTATCACTGATTTCGAAGTCTCCCTTCATGATCCAGTAGTTGTTTTTCTCTCTTTTTCTCACCTTCCTTATTCTCCATCATTTCGTCTTTTATATCACCAACTCTCCTTTCTGCCTCACTTATTCTAGCTGTTAGAGCCTCCATTTCTTACTGCATCTTGATAATAGCATTTTTAACTTCAGCCTGATTAGATTTTAGTTCTTTTATTTCTACAATAGGGTTTCTCTAGTGTCTTCTATGCTTTTTTTCAGGTCCAGCTAGTATCTTTATAATAGTTGTTTTGAATTCTAGTTCCTACATCTTACTTATATCCATATTGATTAAATCCCTGGCAGGGAGAACTTCCTCATGTTCTTTCTTTTAGGGTGAGTTTCTCTGTCTTGTCATTATGTCCAGAAAAGAATAAAAGAAAGTGAGAGAAAAGACAAAAATAACAACACCACCAGAAAAAAACAAACCAGAAGGAAACAGAAACAAAACAAAATAAGAAAAAATCGTACAAGAAGTAAAACAGAATGAAACACTAAACTAGATCCTGGGTGTATTTTGGTTTGTTTGTTAAAAGAAACTAGATCTCAAAATACGGAAGAAAGAAAAACATGTATGTACAAAAATACAATAAAATACAATGAATAGCAACATAAAATACATATATAAAATATATTTTATATATTTATACATAAATACATATATTTTATAATACATCTAAATATAATTTTATAATAAAATATATGTATGTTATAAAATATATATATAAACTATATATGTAACATATATATAAAAATTAAAAAAGAATGAAAAAATGATAGCTGAAAAAATAAAACTGAAAAACTAAAGAATAATAAAAAAACATGAATGCGAAAAAAAAAAAAAAAAAAACATGAATGCAGGACGCCTGGGTGTCTCAGTTGGTTGGGCGGCTGCCTTCGGCTCAGGTCATGATCCCAGGGTCCTGGGATCGAGTCCCACATCGGGCTCCTTGCTCGGCGGGGAGCCTGCTTCTCCCTCTGCATCTGCCTGCCACTCTGTCTGCTTGTGCTCTCTCTCTCTCTGATGAATGAATGAATAAAAAAAAAAAAAACAAACATGAATGCTATATACTGTTTTCCCCTACCCCTAGACTTTTGCACTTCTGTGTGATCGGTGAAGTTGGTATTAGCCAGATGTTCCTGCTGGTCTTCCTGGGGAGGGTCCTGTTGTGCTGATTCTCAGGTGTCTTTCCCCAGGGGAATTGAACTCCCCTTGCCGGAGGACCAGGCTCAGTGTAAGTGCTTCAGGATTGCACTATGTGGTGCTCTTTTGCTCCCTGAAGTCTTTCAGCACCCCATCTCTAGCTGCCATGCTGGAAGTTCATGCCCCCACTCTTCAGTGAGCCCTCACAGAAAAGCGGTCAATCACTCT
Source organism: Potos flavus (assembly GCA_028534135.1). NCBI lineage: Eukaryota > Metazoa > Chordata > Mammalia > Carnivora > Procyonidae > Potos > Potos flavus. The sequence goes on along the minus strand of CM052900.1, from coordinate 65,126,590 downwards.
TGTCTTCCTGATATCCGTCCAAACTCTGTGTTCACCCAGCCTGTGACTGAGCACTTTTATCTCAAGCACGTAACCCGGTTTCCAGTCTCCAAACTTTACAGACTCCTGTGACGTGAACTCTCGCCCTCTTCCTGAGGGGGGAGTCTCACCACTCTTCTGCCCTTCACTGGGTCCCTGCCGAGAGAGTGGTCACCCAGCTGTGCAGCAGTTCACAGTTTATGGCAACATTGAGCAGAAAGCTGGTGCCTTGACTATTTTCAGCCAGCTTCCCCTCTCCAATGCCTGGGAACTCTGCTGCACTCAGGCAGTCCCATTTTTCTTGTGACCTCAGGGATCCTGAGACATGCTCTCCCACCTGGAATTCTGCCCCACTTTGACACCTCAGCACCTTTAAGCCAGGGAGGTCCCTACCACAGTAGACTTCTAAAAATTGATTTTGTGTTTCACTGTTTATAATATTTTGTGGTAGTCTCCTTAACCAGGGTCCTCCCCATATGTCATCCTCCAATATATTGCCCCAGATTCATATCTCTACACCTCCTACCTTCCAAAAAGTGTTCACTTTCTTTTTTTTTTTTAAGTGTTCACTTTCTATTTGTAGAATTGCAGCATCTCTTTTCTCAGATCTCTGACTTATTTCACACCTGTTCAGAATGATTTGATAACTATCTAGCTGAATTCCAGGGACCAGACGAACTTAGGGTCCTCTATTCCTCCACCATCTTAACTCCTTCCCCCTCTCCTGATTTCTTTTTTAAATTTTTTCTTTTATTTAAATTCAATTAGCATATAGTGTATTATTAGTTTCAGAGGTAGACTTTAGTGATTCATCAGTTGCATATAACACCCAGTGCTCATTACACCAAGTGCTCTTCTTAATGCCCATCACCCAGTTATCCCATCTCCCTACCCACCTTGGTTTCTTTTAATTCTTTGTCTGTTATTTACTTTAGTTCTTTGAGCATATTTAAGACAGTTGACTTAAGGTGTTTGTCTAGTGAGTCCAATGTCTGGGCTTCTTTAGGGGCAGTTTATGTTAATATTCCTTTATTTTATATGTAAATGGGCTAGAATTTCTTTCTTTCCATGCTTTGTTTCTTGTCAAAAACTTAACATTTTGAATATTATAAGGTAACTTTGGAAATCAGTGTTGTTGTTGGTTGAGGGTTATAGTTTTTGTTGTTGTTTAGTTGTTGTGTTTGGTTTAGTAACTTTTCTAAACTCTTTTTAGTAAAGACTAAATTTATTGTCATGTGTGGTCACTAAGTCTCTGTTAGCTTACTGTCCACCTGGTGATTTCACAGAGATTTCCTTCAGTGCCTGGGGACAAAACAGCAGCAACTCCCAGTGTTTGCATCTGGGCTCCGTGTGTGTTGGGGCATGCCTGCAATATTCAGCAGGGAGGCTTAAAACTTTGCCGTTATTTTCATATCTTGCCCAGGGCTTCAAGATCAGCCAGAGATGAGCGCTTAGAGCATTCTCAGGTCTTTTTAAACATGCACCCTGCCCGTATATGCACATGGCCTTCTAGACTTACAAGAATGTGTGGAAGCTTTTCAAAGCCTTTATTCCCCAAGGCATTTCATTCCCTAGCCTTTTCTTCCCACATTTTTCAGTGTATCTATTTTTGCCCCAACTTATGTAGTGGCTGGTTTCTTTGCATTTAAATATTTTTGGGGGGAATCACCTCCATGTAGCTGTTTTTCCAACCTGAGAGAGTTCTGAGTTAGGCGAGAAAAAAAAAAAGAAAAGAAAAAGAAAAGGGTGGTGGGGGGAAAGGCCTTTGTGTTAGTCCTTCAAGGAGCTACCTAAGAGTCAACGACAATTGTTTGGAAACAAAAATCTGCTTTGCTTTCTCCAATATCTGGAACCTACGTTGGGAATATGGACTTCCATCTTCAAGACCTAGAAGTGGGGGATTTAGCAAGAGTAAGTTAAAATGACACAACACTTTGTACTGGGTTTCAATCAAGTTTTTCTTAAGCATTCACTTGCTTAGTGGAAAACTGACTATTTTCCAGAGATCCATAAAATGGATTCTGACAGTTTGGGCCAAGTTTTGTTTTTTCTTTTTCTTTTTTTCTTTCTTTTTTTTTTTTTTTTTGGTATTTGTGTGGAGGCACCAGGACTCTGACATTCCCTACCCCACCTCTTTCACTGATGTCACCATCATTTTTGTTTTACCTGCTTTGAGACTATATTGGGTACATACATGTTAAAAATTAATATATCTCCCTGTAGAATTACCACTCTTATTGTGATGCAGTGATCATTTTTATCCCTAACAATACCCTTTACATTAAAGTCTATTTTTAAAAACAGCTTTGCCTATTCTGTTTTTTCATATAAAAGAAATCATACAATATGAAGTCATTTGTAACTGGTTTCTATCACTTGGCATTATGTTTCCAGGATTCATCCATGTTATAACATTCCCTTTTATTGCTGCATACTACTCTATCAAAAGGATATGCCCCATTTTATTAACCATTCATCAGTGACAGACATCTAGTTTCTTTGAACATTTGGGGTATTATGAATAATGATGTTATGAACATCCATATACAAGTGTTTGTGCAGACATATGTTCATTGCCTTAAAACATACTTTACATCATACTATTATAGGATAAGCCAGCTTACTTTAGGGAGTATTTGCTTCCTACATTTTCCCATCCCTTTACGTTCAATCTTTCTATAATTAAACAAAATCTCTTGTAATTACGATGTAGCTTCATGTCATTCTTTGTCCAATATGATAACTTCTGTCTTATTACTGGCAAATTTAGTCCATTAACAATTGTAATTACTATTATTTTTGGAGTTGTATCTATTATATCATGAAATATCTTGTTCTACGTTTTACATGTTTCCTCCTACCTTGTCTTTTAAATTGAGCTTCCTTTATTTCATCCCCAGCCCCCTTAGTTTGGAAGTTACATATTTTTTTGTTTTTGTTTTTTGGGTCTGTTTGGCTTTTGTTTTTGTTTTTTTGTTTTTTGTTTTTCATTAGCTTTACTTTGTGAATATCTAATCTAAAGGGGGTGAATATTTCTTATCTACTCCCAGAAAATAGTAGAACCATAGAATAGTTCAAATTCTATCATCCCTCCCATTGTACATTAAAAAAAAAAAAAAAACTTCTTTTGAAACATTCGCAGGTTGAAAGGAAATCGTAGAGATAGTTACATCTTTTATAATTATAATACAATATCAAAACCCCAAAACTGACACTCCTGTGTGCGTATTCCTCTCATTTTATCACATGTATAAATTCATATAACTACCACCACATTCAAGATATAGAAGTATTCCATCACTGCAAAGATCTCATTCATGATGCACCTTTATAATCATACCTCCTACCTTCTCCCCAACCATCTCTAATCCCTGGCACCCACTAATCTGTTTTCCATTTCTATAATTTTGTCATTTTGACAAAGTTATATAAAATCAGACCATATGTTTCTTTTGGAGATTAGCCGTTTTTACTCAGCATCATGCCATTGAGATCCAGCAAAATTGCTCTGTACATCAGTAATTCATTCCTTTTTATTGCTGAGTAGTATTCAATGGTATGGTTGTGCCATAATTTTATTTGTTTCTACTTTATTTGCTATTATGAATAAAATTGTTATAAATAATCATGTATGGTTTTTTTGCGTGGTTGTAAGTTTTCCTTTCTCTGGCATAAATGCCCAAGAGTACAACTGCTGGGTCATACGGTAACTATTATATTTAGATTTTAAAGAAATTACCAAACTTTTTCAAAGTGGCTATGCCATTTTACTTTCCCACAACGTGTGAGAGATTTGAGTTCTCGGCATCATCACTGGCATTTGGCATTGCCATTTTTTATTTTAGCTGTTCTAATAGGTATATTGTGATAATCTCATTGTGGTTTAAAATTTTCATTTCCTTAATGGTTTAGTAATTTGAATATATTTTCATTTGCTTATTTGCCATCTACGTAGCATCTTCAATATCTCTTCGTGTTTTCTGCCTATTTTGTGGTTTGTTTGTTTTTTAATACTGTTGAGTTTTGAAAGTTCTTTTATGTATTCTACAAACTGGGCATGTGGATTTGTGGTTTGGAGATATTTTCTCCCGGTCTTAGCTTGTCTTTTCATCCTCTTAACAGGGGCTTTGAAAGAGCAAAAATGTTTTAAATTTTGATGAAGTCCAATTAAATTTTTTTCTTTTAGTTGTCTTTACTTTGGTGTCTTATTGAGAAACACTTCAAGCCCTACATCCCAAGATTTTCTCCTGTGTTTTCTTGTAGAATTTATATAGTTTTATATTTTATATTTAAATCCATAATTAATTATACAGAGTTAACTTCTGTATACAGTATGAGATTTAGGTTCACTTTTTTGGTCTATGGATATCCAATTGCTCCAGTACCATTTGTTAAAAGACTATCATTCCTCTATTGAGTTGTTTTTGTACCTTTGTCAAAAATCATTTGGGTGCTCTTGTGTGGGGCTATTTCTGCTTTACTTTGTTCAGTTCATCTTGTGTCTGATGACACATCTGATGACACATCATCATCACAAGATGATGTGATGATGATGTATTATTGGCAGAGATAATACCAATTATATTATCTGCCAATAATACCACATAGTTTTATTACTATATAATTTCTTGAAATCTGAAAGATTTCTCCCACTTTCTTTTCTTTTTAAAAAGATATACTTATTTATTTCTGGAGAGAAAGTGAGAAAGCAAGCAGGGGGAGGGGCAGAGAAAGAGAATCTCAAGCAGACTCCCCACTGAGAACGGAGCCCTAAGCAGGGCTTGATCTCAAGACCCATGAGATCATGACCTGAGCCAAAACCAAGAGTCGGACACTCAACCAACTGAGCCATCCAGGCTCCCCTCCCAATTTCTTTTTCAATAATTTAAGTATTCTTGTTCTGTGGCCTTTCCATATAAATTTTAGAATAATATTGTGTATAGCTGTAACAATCTTGCTGTGTTTCTAATAGGAATTGCATTAAACTATCAATTTGGGGAGAATTAAACATCTTTACTATGTTAAGTCCTCTAATCCATGGACATGATATAGATTCCCATTTATTTAGATCTCCTTTGATGACTTTCATCACTCTTTTCTAGTTTTCAGCCTCCAAATCCTGTACATGATTTGTTAGATTTATACTTAAGTATTCCTTTTTTCGGTTGAGCAGTTATAAACATTGCTGGTATATAAAATGCAATTTTACATTCTTTTGCATGTACTTTATTTTTATCTAATGTTTCAGCTCCTGAATTAGTATTAATTTTATGCAATCAGTGCTTCTCTAGTTACTCAAACATTTATCACCATCTTTGTTCCCCATTGCTTGTAGCTCTTTTCTCCTCTGGATCCTTTTCCTTCCTTTGAAAGAACATCTTTTAAAGGTTCTGTCACTATGCTCTTCCTTATAAACTTTCTACTTACTCATAAATGGTTTTCTTTTGGGGCGCCTGGGTGGCCCAGTCAGTTAAACATCTGCCTTTGGCTCAAGTCATGATCTCAGGGTCCTGGGATCAAACCCTGTGTGGGGGCTCCCTGCTCAGTGGGGAGTTTTCTTCTCCCTCCTCCTTTGTCTTTTCGCCCACTCCCTGTTCATGCTGTCTCAAATACATAAAATCTTTAAAAAATGGTTTTCTTTTTCCCTTCTCTTAAATGAATTTACCTATGTTGAAAGTTCAAAATTGCCATTTTCTCTACAACTGATATTATTCCATTATTCTGACTCTGGCATTATTACTATTTTTTTTGTACTTTTTTTTTTAAAGATTTTATTTATTTATTTATCAGAGAGAGAGAGAGCGCGCACAAGCAGGGGGAGCAGCAGGCAGAGGGAAAAGCAGGACTTGAGCTGAAGGCAGATGCTTAACAGACTGAGCCATCCAGGCGTCCTCTGGCATTATTATTCTTTAATTTTCTTTTAAAGATTTTACTTATTTGACAGAGAGAGACACAGCAAGAGAGGGAACACAAGCAGGGGGGGTGGGAGAGGGAGAAGTAGGTTTCCTGAGGAGCAGGGAGCCCACTGCGGGCCTCAATCCCAGGACCCTGGGATCATGACCTGAGCCGAAGGCAGACACTTAACGACTGAGCCGCCCAGACAATTCAACATTATTTTTAATTGTACTGTATATGACAGTTTAAGTAGGCTCTTCCTAGCTGCTATTATGATCTTTTTCTATGGCGGTCAGTTGTGCTTTCTACCATGAAATGTCTCATTAAGGATTTAGTTTATCCTGTTAGTAACCCATTTTGCTTCCTGAATCTGAGGTTTCTTACCCTTCCTGGAAAAAATTCAGCCATTTTATCCTCAAATGTTGCTTCTCTCTCATTCTGTTCTCTCCTTCTGCAACTTCCATTAATTTTGGACCCCTTAATTTTATTTTTCTAGTTTCTTTCTTTCTTTTTTTTTTTTAAAGATTTTATTTATTTGACAGAGAGAGGGATCACAAGTAGGCAGAGAGGCAGGCAGAGAGAGAGTGGGAAGCAGGCTCCCTGCTGAGCAGAGAGCCCGATGTGGGGCTCTATCCCAGGACCCTGAGATCATGCCCTGAGCCGAAGGCAGAGGCTTCAACCCACTGAGCCACTCAAGCGCCCTTTATTTTTCTAGTTTCTTACCCTTCCTATTGCTTGCTGGAATTTCTCCTGAGTAAATTCCTCAGAACTTTCACACACCATTTCAGACACAATTTTGTTGTGTCCCATATGACAGTTTAACTCATCCATTTATTTTATGTAGGCAATACATTAACAGAATTCAAAATATAAACAATAAGGAGTATGAGGGTTCAGTCTGGGAAACCGATAAAGTGTGGAGATGGATGATGGTGATGTACTTAATGCCCTGAACTATATACTTACAATGGCTAAAATGGTAAATTCTGTTATATTTTACCATAAATAAATAAATAAACAAAAAAAAAAGATTACCCAGGGCAGGATAATTCCTCTCCAGTCCTTACCCACCTCATTCCTTCCCTGTTCATGCTCTGTAACCACTTTTATTGGATTCTTAACATTCTTCTAGCATTTTGGTTTTACAAATGTAAATTCAAATCAAGTCAAATATAGGTCTTATTTCCTCCACCCTTTTTAGTTTTTACACTATTTTCCATCAATAATGTATTCTGAATCCTTGCCAAATTAATACAGTGCATCCTCATTTCTTCTTTATAGCTGTATAGCATCCCATTGTATAGATGTATGATAGTTTATTTTGAAGGTCTTTGTAATTCCACATTGCGTTATTTCAAATATTTTATTGTCATAAATAATCCTTCTCATCTGAAGTATTTTTTACTTGAGTGGCTGTTTTTCATTTCTAGAAAATTTTTTTCCAACTTGCAATTTCTGATACTGTGTCTATACTTGTTGATTCTTTTGTCTCAGCTTAACACTCATACTTTGTTTCTTAAAGTTCCCAAGAGTCTAATGATCTTTTTAGCTTTTGTGTCACCTGGTATCATTTGTGGCAGGTAGACTGTTCCCTCTTATGGTTTGCACTTTAGGGGAGTTGAGCTCACTTTCAGCAGAATAAATTTATGCTGCCTCTGTTGAGGATGTCACTGTCCATAAAGAACTTGCTTCTTCCAAGTGCTCACAAGGCAGAGCCAGTCCAAGCAGATTCTTGATGGTAACTTAGGAGCTTGTTTTCCAGGCCACAGAAATAGTATAAATTCAAAATCCAAATATATATGAATATAAGCTCCTAAACATTGTCAAGGGAAGAGCTACCTCTTCTAATCCACGGCCATGGCCAAAATAGGGTTTTCCTCTTTCCTTCCTGAGGAGGCAGAATGTTTTTCTAGTTCACTTTGTGGCAGGGAGTGCAGCCCTTGTAAGGGTCCTGGCTGTACAACGGTGAGTAATTTTCTGAGCCCCAAAGTTAGGTGTACCATGTGGGTTTTTAGTTTCTTTTTCAGTTCTCTCTGGGCACTGGAGATTGTAATTTCTTTCCGATAAGCTGGTTTTTACCCTAGTTTATTGGCACTCCTAAGCATTCTGAATGATATGGAATAAGCTTGTTTGTTTGTTTACGGCATTTAAATTACCTCACAGGGGCAGAGAGCAAGGTAGCAGACCATGGAGTCAGGCACATCACTCTGAATCCTGGCTGTTACAAATAATAGCTCTTTAACAATAGGCAAACAGTTCATGTCTCTAGCTGTCAGTTTCTCCTTCTATAAAACAAAGATAAAGTTATGTGAGGATTACATTAATAAAGAATGTAAAATGCTTAGTATAGTGCCTAGAATATCTCAACTACTTAAGTTACTGTTCATTTTTTAGTAATTTCTACAAAATAAAGTGGTATGTTGTTAGGAGGGTGGAAATAC
>CM052900.1:65067898-65117736 GCA_028534135.1 Potos flavus | reverse complement strand
CTGAGCAGAGAGCCCGATGCGGGGCTCGATCCCAGGACCCTGAAATCATGATCTGAGCGGAAGGCAGAGGCTTTAACCCACTGAGCCACCCAGGCGCCCCCATAATCTAGAAGTTGAAGGCAATTGCTAAAGAGAGAAAACTAGAAAAGCAAAAGAGTACATTCTCATAATTAACTATATCTAGTCCATTCAAACTTAATTCAGCATTAAAGATAACAGTATATTAAAAAAAAAGATAACAGTATATCAGATTCTATAACATGTACTAAAAAAAGACTCTTCCATAGAAAAGGACAGAATCCACAGACTCCTAGATAAATATACCAATGACATATCACCCAAACTTTACCTTACCTGAGAAAATCCTCCCAAAACAATTCTGTTAGAAGGAATGCCATTCTTCACCTCTTGCTCTATCAAAGCTTTAACTAAAAACAACATAAAATTAAATCACTAATACTTTCAAAGTTAAGCCTAAAGATACCATTTTAAACAGGATAAAATAGGTTGAAACAAGTGAAAAACTTGAAGCGCTCTACTAAAATACAAAATTAGAATGTATTTTCATTATAAAACTCATTTTGCAGGTGTTGCTTAAACTGTTCAATTATTTCTTATACAATTTATAAACAATAGTTCTTTCTCTTATCAATCAATAGCTATTCTTTTATCTACGGTCAATTCCGCTCATATAGATTTGTATTTCTCTCTCTTCAATGAATCAACCTAAAAGTTACCATTTTAAAATATAAATAAAGTATATTACACAGTTTGTAATTTATAGTGTTTAAAAAGTTCATTCTATTATTTTAAAAACTATAGTACTAATTTTTCCTATAGCCAGTAAATGATGCAGGGGAAAAAAAATCAAGTGAGTCTTTTGTTTCTGCAAAATATTTTGACACAATTCATTAACTATAAAACTTGAGGACTCCTAGAATTTCCTTTTTTCTTTATAACCTGTCCTGTGTTTTTTCAGTAACTACACCTTTTACAAATTATGTCCTTTCATTTTTACATATGTACAAGAGTTACATTTTTTTTAAAGATCTTTTATTTATTGAGAGAGAGTGCGCAAGCGAGAGCATGAGCAGGGGTGACTGTCAGAGAGAGAGGGAGAAGCAGACATCCCGCTGAGCAAGGAGCCAGACACAAGGCTCCATCTCAGGACCCCGGGATCATGACCTGAGCCGAAGGCAGATGATTAACCAACTGAGCCACCTAGATGCCCCAAGAGTTTCATTTTTTTTTTTTTTTAAAGATTTTATTTATTTGACAGAGAGAGAGAGATCACAAGTAGGCAGAGGGGCAGGTAGAGAGGAGGAAGCAGGCTCCCTGCTGAGCAGAGAGCCCGATGTGGGGTCTGATCCCAAGACCCTGAGATCATGACCGGAGCTGAAGGCAGAGGCTTAACCCACTGAGCCATCCAGGCGCCCCAAGAGTTTCATTTTTTAAGAATAAAATTTCCAACTTCGTATTTCTTCCTTATCAAAAAGTTAAAATTTGCTTTCTCTAAAACACTGAAAAAAACAAATCCCCAAATGAAAAACTATTTTCTTTTTATATAAAAAGTTTAATACTGAGTTCAATGAGTATGAAAAGTAACGCCCAGACTATGGCATGGAAGAATGGGCTAGAGAACAGTAAAGGGGGCTTAAGAAATAAAAGAAGTGCTGAGAAATGTGAGGGATTTATTTACAGGAGACCGCATAGCCTCAGTCAGATGGAGACTGCAGATGTGGCAGAATGGGGGTGCCTGGGTGGCTCAGTCGGTTAGGTGACAACTCTTGATTTCGGCTCAGGTCATGGTTTCAGGGTTGTGAGATCAAGCCCTGAGTCAGGCTCCGTGCTTAGCACAGAGTCTGCTTGTCCCTCTCCCTCTGCTCCTCCCTATCGCTTGTGTGAACACACACATGCTCTCTCTAAAATAAACAAATAAAATCTTAACCAAAAAAAAGCAATAATTGCCCAGGTGTGAGGAGGGAAGGTTCAGGTAAGGGCCTGGGGAATGTTAGTCGCTTGCCACTTAGCGAGCTCTTGGGACTACTTCCCCTGAGTTTCACAAAGCTTTACCTATCAAGGTTACACCAAGCACTGAGATAACATTGACAAACTACAAAGACAGCAGTCAGCGGTGGAGCAGTGCATTCCAATTTCAATCACCTTTTGCATAAGGGTGAGGGCACCACTGTGCTTCCTGGACCTAACCTGAGCACTCTTTTCTTTGTTCAGGAGCTTACTCTTATAGGTCTCAAACAGAGGCTCCATTCTTTCCTAGCTCTGAGTCTGAGCCTCACTTTCTCCAATAATACATCACCTTCGAAAGGAAAGAAATGGCAAGTATGTCACAGGCCAACTCCATCACTAGGATGGAACTTTTCACTCTGGAAATCATCAGGCCTACCAGTCTTCTCCACAAGGCCCTGCCCCTCCCTATCTTCCACAAGATCTAACAACTCACTCGGAAACCCAATACTTACTTTTGTCATCAATTATTGTTTGAAAAAATCCTAACTCTAGGATTCTCGATTTGACCTATGTTTTGATGATCCTAAAAGCCAGTGTTCGTGGTTTGACCATCCCAAATCGCCAATGCATCTTGAGTGTATCTTCCATCGCTTCTCGGCCTTTTGGCTAAGATCAAGTGTTGAGTGTATCTTCCCTGTTTTAAAGTTTTTAAGAGTTCTTCTTTAAAAACATTTTTTAAAAGGATCCTACTGGTTTTTAAGCCATTTTGGAAATTTTCAAACAAATCTAATAATAGAAAGAGTGTGCAGTAACTCCCAGGTACATATCACCTCACTTCTGCAACTATCAATTCAGAGCCAGTCTTGTTTCATCAGTATCTGCTGCATCACTACCCAATTATTCTCAAGTCAATCCCAGTGATCCCATCTACTTGTAAACACTTCAGTATATACATAAAAGGATGCCTCTATACATTTTCTAAAACCAGATTTCTCCCACTAAGCTAGTGTTCTTTATGCTTTCACTCTAAAAATAAACGGAATCATCATGTCCATAAGGAACATGGAATACCAACCGGAGAACACACTCTGGAGATTCTGTAAAGTAGAGCTAAGACTTATGTCAAAAAAGTGTTAAATGAGATGATTTCCAAGAATGACCTGGCTTGTTTAATAGCTATGTGTTCAATCAGTGGCATCTATTATTATTATTACCACACAAATTACCCAATATAAATTACGTTATATATGATTATATCACTATACCATCCTTATTTCAAGTCTCCTTAATGAAGATAACTGGCCACAACTATTAAATTACTATTTTCTCCATTAGTCTATGTAAATCAAAGCAAAATTATGTATCCACCTGAGATAATAAATATAATAAAGTTTGATAAAGGCCATTCTTCCCCATTCACCTCATCTTCATTTATAGTTAAGGGAGTCCATGTAGCCATCGTGGCAAACAAGTTATTAGAGAGTGATCAGAAAGGAAGGAAATAGCATCACCTCCTAAGTTCAGATAATTATATATTATTTCATCAACACCAATAAAACTATTGAACCTACTAAAAAAAGAATGCTTTTGTCTTTATAAAATGTTTCTGTACTTACCATTTTCTGCTGCCTGTTTAATTCCAGGTTCATCCTCCTGTGACTCTGGTGAAAGCCCAATAATATTAAACCTGGAAAATAAGGCAAAATCTTAAAAGAGCTATTTGATTCTAAAAATACATACTCATGGTAAGTAGGTTTCACTAAACTCAGGATAAAAAGGGCTAATCGTGAACATGAAACTCAAAATGTCTACAGAGGCCAAAAAATTAACTTAAATGTGTGATTCTGACATTCTACTTGTCTTTGGCCAACTAGATACAGATTCTAATGTTAAAAAATCATAATGCCATATAATTTTAGGGTAGGAACATCTAAGAAAATAACTAGTCCAATCTTACAGCCAAGCAAGAATCTCAACACACGCTCCCCTAAAAAGTTTGCAATAAATTTCAGCCATTCCTTTCCCCTTCTATTGCATCATAAGTCAATTCAATGGAACAGAGCTACTTTACCATGTCACTCTTACATGCAGTACCTTCATACGTACTGAGCAGAAGAATTATACTGAGCTCTATGCACATTCTGCAAAACTTTTTCACCGCACATAGTAGATACCTCCAACTAGAGACCCAAGGGAAGCTTTCCTCTGGCCCTTTCCATTTCTCTATCAAGTTACATCCTTTCATTATGGTCTCTAGCCACATTAGCCAGAAATTCTGGTTCTGGATGGGAATTTTGCCAGAGAGGGAAGATGAAAGAACCAATGGGCACAGTAGGCAGGAACTTGTGAAAGCTGCCAAGGAATCCAGAAGAGATCAAAAAGAAGTGAAGAGGTGGGTAAGAAATGGGTGGGAACAAGCAGAGAGGACAAGATGACAATAGATTGGAAGTAGCTTAGAGAAACAAAGAACTGACTCTACTTCCTGATATAAAACACACAAGGGGGGGAATGCAAGCTGGTATAGCCACTCTAGGAAACAATATGGAGGTACCTCAAAAAGTCGAAAATAGAGCTAGGCTACAACCCAGCAACTGCACTACTGGGTATTTACCCCAAAGATACAAATGTAGTGATTTGAAGGGGCATCTGCACCCCAATGTTTATAGCAGCAATGTCCACAGCAGCCAAACTATGGAAAGAACCCAGATGTCATCGACAGATAAATGGATAAAGAAAATGTGGTACACACACACACACACACACACACACACACACACACACACAGAGGAATATTATGCAGTCATCAAAAATTGAAATCTTGCCATTTGCAACGATGTGGATGGAACTACAGGGTAGTATGCTAAGCAGAATAAGTCAATTAGAGAAAGATAATTATCATATGATCTCATTGGTATGCAGAATTTAAGAAACAAGACAGAGGATCATAGGAGAAGAGAGGAAAAAAATGAAACAAGAGGAAACCAGAGAGGGAGACAAACCATAAGAGACTCTTAATCTTAGAAAACAAACTGAGGGTTGCTAGAGGGGAGAGGAGCCTGGGAGTGGGGTGGCTGGGTGATGGACACTGGGGAGAGTATATGTTGTGGTGAGCACTGGGTGTTGTATAAGACTGATGAATCACAGACCTGTACCACTGAAACAAATAATACATCAAATGTTAATAAAATAAAATATGTTAATTAAATAAACATATGCTAATTAAAATAAATGTTAATTTATGTTAGTATGTTGATTAAAATAAAAAATTAAAAATCATTAAAATGACACTAAGCATCACTAATCTAGATTTGCTGAGAAAGAGTGGCTTTTACCAATCTGCTGCTCTTATTGTCCTGCTTCCATGGTAGAAACTAAAACAAGACCCCTGAGAGACTCTAAAAAATAAATAAATAAATAAATAAACACATGTAAGGGAATGTGAAAATATCTTGAGAGGGTGGAAGAGGAAGTGGTTTCCTTAAAAACTTGTCAACTCTCCAGAAAGGCAAGAAATTGGAAGGGAGAAAGGCTGTTGCTTAATTAGAGTGTATGCTACATGGGGTCATTCAAATGTTGGGTCACTGAAACCAGTAAAGGTTTATCAAGCAGTAAGAGATATCTTCTGTAGTATTTCTGTCTACCCATTTTCTCCTGTATCTCTACCTGTTGGTGCAGCTCTTTAAGGTTACTCCTGAATCTAAAATACAAAACCTTAAGGTTAAACTTGAAGGTTTAAGGTTAAATTTAAAGTTTATTATATAACTTTGCAACCTAAAAAGCTAATTAAGAATTGCTACATGCAAAAGCACTTCCAGTAAAAACAAACAAAAAACACAAAAACTAAGTATAAATAAAAAGTTCTTACTGAATAATTCTAACTTACCAAGAATGCATAGCCATGTTCATATTGAATGTTACAGGCATAATTGGTCTACATGGGAACAAAAAAAACAGCAAAATAAGAGTAATGTAACAAGGCATAAAACCTGATAAATTTCATCAATTAAGAAGACATAATTACTTGGGGCTTACACAAAACTGTACGCTACAATTTTAACATATGAACTGTGTCACTGCATCCACACCTGTGTTATTTTTTCTACATATCCTCCAAATGTATTCTGAAGATGGAACAGCAGCTGGAAAGGACTAAGCTTGGCAAATAAAAAACATTTTCTTTTCTTAACTCTCTTATTTAATACTTTCAAACCAGACATGACAAGGAAAACAAGTAACCAAGACAGCTGGAAATGTATTAAATATGAGATTCTGGCTAAGGGTTTAAGGAAACGAGCAATGCACCGCACAGATAGAGTAGCATCAATTCCCATATGATCAGACTACATTTTTGCTTATATTCTAAGTTTTATCTATGTACTTGGTTATTTAAGAGACCTCTAAATAAATATGGGAAATATAAGCTTTGCCTAAGTGTACACCATACCCAATTCAGGTCTGTGATGAAAAATCTGCTGGATAACCTGAATATAGCTAGGTACGAAAGAAAAGAAAAATAAATATACTAGAACCACATCTCACCACTAACCTAACTCATGAAACAACTCTACCTTAGAGGTTATAAAATCTTATCAAAATTTCTTTGAGGACATGAATTTCCCTAGACTGGGAAATAGCCTTAAATCAAATCAATCCTGGGGCCAATAACAATATAGCAGAAATTCTAATATAATCAAGAATTCTATCTCATTGATGAATCAGAGTAACAGAGGACACAGCCATTCTTACCAGAGTATTTAGCTGTAGCCTACAGAGGTCAGATAAACCTACTTCAGGATAAAAAGGAGAAAAGATGTTTTCTTACCTCATCAGATATTTTTTCTCTTTCCATTTTCTCTTTCACATTTATCAGCTCTACTGCTACTACCACTTCTGAGGATGAATTACGAACCTACTAGCATAATTCTAATCCCATTTGCCTTCATGGCTATTGTCTCTCAGCAACCTTTTGACCTAAAACCTTGCCAATCTCAGCAATTTTCTGAGTTCGCTCAAAACTTTATAGTTTCTGACATCCACAAACATTTTCAGAATTTGAAACCAAATCTATCAGACTTCAAAACCTGTGTTCCTTCCACAGTACATCACATTGCCTTTAGCTGATAAAATTTAGGAGTGTTTTCAACATAGTAAATAAAGATCTCTCACAAACCTGACAAGTAAATAAATCCCCTTCAGGGATATCCTTAGATCTCAGATGTTTGTATATCTAAAGGAATTTTTCTAGCTCTGAGTTCAACTGACCTCCAAGAAAGCATTATTTTAAATTTCCCAACAAAAAAGAAAAAAAAATTCTATGTAGCCAAGTAACCAGTTTAGTTTTAAAGAATTTACTAATCTTTATTTTTAAACTGAATATTTAAAAGGATAAAAACAAATTATATTCAAAATTATATTCAATTTTCTGGGAAAGTAAAGCTATCACAATTATTCCTCTCCAGATTCTGAATCACAAATGTAAAGATTAAAATACTTACGCATGTGGACAGATGTATTTGATATGTGAACTTCTGATACCTGCAAAGGCTTCTGCCCATCCATGCCTGGTAGAGAAATTATTTGAATGATGCCATTAGATATGATTTTAAATCCCAATAAATTAATAACAGAATAGCAACTTTAAAAAACTTGCAAGGATAAATGTTAACGCCTTATAAAATCTTAGAAGTGTGGACCATCAATGCTATTGAAACACCACTACCAACCCAGAAACAACCCAAAGACTAATACTGCTCAAGCTTTACCTACAAATAAAGATAATGTCTCCTGATTTCTGAAGAGCAGTGTGTTTTCTTTCATATATTTCCACAAGGCTTTACAATTTACAAAATATAGATGTTTATCTCTTTATAATCTCACAACAATGTGCCTAACAAAGTAGGCAAGACAGATAATATAATTCATATTATATTATACAATGTGAATTATCATATAATGATAAAAGCCGCCTCAGGAGTAAATCAGTTATCTTAAACTCTACATGCTAATCAATCAATCAATCAATCAATCAATCTCTACCTGCTTACTGCACTACTAAAAATAACTTTAACATTCTTTACTTGTGTGTACTATGTACATACACATGTTCAAAATGGAATACTACAAAAACTGAAAATCATCATAATCCTTCAAGCCAGAAATAAGCAGTTAATCTTCTGATGTATTTCCTTCTAATATTTTCATGTTTATTACTTAAGAAACAGATACAGATTTTACAAAAATGGGATACTATACATACATACAGTTTCCTGCTTGGTTATATTTGACATCATAACTGTACTTTTTACATGTTACTTTTTTTTTTTAATTTTTTGATTGAGGGGGAGGGGCAGAGGGAGAGAGAGAAAAAATCTTAAGCAATCTTCACACCCAGCAGGGAGCCAACGTGGAGCTTGATCCCAGGACCCTGAGATCATGACCTGAGCAGAAATCAACAGTCGGCTGCTTAACTGACTGAGCCACCTAGGATCCCCTACATGTTACTTTTATTAAAGGATACAGTAAAAGTAACTTAAAGGGTGCCTGGCTGGCTCAGTTGGTAGAGGATGTCACCTCTACTGGTCGTGAGTTCAAGCCTCATGTTGGGTATGGAGCCTACTTGAATTCTAAAAATAATTAAAAATTTAAAAAACTTTAAAATTTAAAAATAGATTAAAATTAAATAAATAATGTGGTGCCTGGGTGGCTCAGTCAGTTAAGCATCAGACTCTCGGGTTTGGCTCAGGTCATTATCTCATGAGCTGTGGGATCAAGCCCTGTGAGGGCTTGGTGCTCAGCAGGGAGTCTGTGAAGGTTCTCTTCCTCTACCTCTTTCCTCACTCACACATGCACACTCTCTCTCTAAAATAAACAAATCTTTTTAAGAAATTAAATAAATAAATGTTAAATGATTTTCTATTAACTATTTCTATTTCTATTTATTTTTTATATTTATTATTTCTATTTATATTAATATAACTATTAACTATTTCTCTATTTTAATCCAAAAGTGTTAAAGACATACAGAAAAATTAATAACAAAGAAGTAATTTTAACACATATAAACACTAGCTATGAGTCAGGCACTATTCTAGAATTGTATATATGCTTTATATGTGTATATGTGTGTTTATATGTGAGTTCATGTGTGTGTCTTGTGTGTGTATATAGATATATGAGATATATATATGAGACTTCATCATGAAAACTATAAATATGTTGAAAGAAATTAAAGATCTATATAAATGGACACCCCATGTTCACAGACCAAAAAACTTAATATTCTTCTTTTTAAACATTCATTTATTTATTTTAGAGAAAAAGAGTGTGTGCAAGTGGCGGGAGGGGTAAAGGGAAAGAATCTTCAAGCAGATTCACTGTTGAGTGTGGAGCCTCAGGACCCTGAATCATGACCTAAGGTATATCAAAAGTTGGATGCTCAACCGACTGAGCCACCCAGGCGCCCAAGACTTAATATCCTTAAGGTGGCAGTACTCCCAAAATGATATACACAGTCAGTGTAATCTCTATCAGGATCACAGCTGGCGTTGCAGAAATTGACAAGCCAATTCTAAAACTCAGCCGGACATGTAAGAGACCCAGAAGACCCAAAACAATCTTAAAAAAGAGTAAGGACTCTTAATAAGAGGACTCACACTTCCCAATTTCAAAATTACTACAAAGTAATAGTAGTAAAAACAGAGTGGTACTGAAATAGGGAAAGATCTACAAATCAACAGATTTGAAAATACAGAAATAAACCCTCCATTTATGGTTAACTTATTTCTGAAAAGGGTGCCCCCCCAAAAATTAATGGGGAAGGAATAATCTTTTCAACAAAAGTAGCTGGATGAAGTTGGATCCTACCTCACAACATACACAAAAATTAACTCAAAATGTACCAAAGACTTAAATGTAAGAGATGAAACTATAAAACTTCTAGAAGAAAATATATGAAAATATTATGATGTTGGATTTGGCCATGGTTTCTTAGACACCAAAAGCACAAACAACGAAGAAAAAAAAATCATCGAAATTAAAAACTATTATGCTTCAGAGGGCACTATAAAGAAAGTGAAAAGACAAACTACAGAATGGAAAATTATTTGCAAACCATATTCAATAAGGATCTAGTATCCATAACATATAAAAAACTCTTAAAACCCACAAAACAAAAAGATAACCTAAAAATAGGTAAAGGACCTGAACAGACATTTCTCCAAAGATATACAAATGGCCAACGTGTACAGGAAAAGATGCTCAACATTATTAGTCATGTAAATGCAAATAAAACCACAATGAGATACCACTTCACACCCACTAGGATGGCTATAATCAAAAAGACAATAACAAGTGTTAAGAGGATGGGGAGAAAGCAGAATTTTCATATACTGCTAGTAACATGGAGTTACCATAGGACCCAGCAATTCTACTCAAAGAAATATGATGAACAATAAAAAGGAATAAAGTTCCCATATATATTACAACATGTATGAACTTTAAAAACATTACGTTAAGGGGCGCCTGGGTGGCTCAGTGGGTTAAAGCCTCTGCCTTCAGCTCAGGTCGTGGTCTCAGGGTCCTGGGATTGAGCTCCGCATCGGGCTCTCTGCTCAGCGGGGAGCCTGCTTCCCCCTCTCTCTCTGCCTGCCTCTCTGCCCACTTGTGATCTCTCTATGTCAAATAAATAAGATCTTTAAAAAAATTACATTAAGTAAAGAAAGCCAATTACAAAAGTCCACATATTATATTATGATTCCATTTAAATGAAATGTCCAGGATAGCTGAATCTATAGAGATAGAAAGTAGATTAGTGGTTACCTGGGGTTGCAAGTAAGTGGGACTTGGGGGTAAAAAAGAGTACAAGGTTTCCTTCTGGAGTGATAAAAATGGTTTCACAGCTTTGCAAATATATGAAAGACTGAACTGCAGAATTCAAATGGGTGAATTGTGTGGTAATCAAACTGCATCCCAATCAAACTGTTACGAAAAGAATTAAAAAGGAATAAATGACCTGAGTCCAGTCATGAGGAAACATTAAACCCAAGCTGAGGTCATTCTACAGAATGTACAGAGGTAAGGCTCCACATTTTAAAAATATAAAGGATATGAGAGGCTAGTAAACTGTTTCTAAATGAAACACAAATTACTGGAAAGGATTTTGAACCAGGAAGGAAACACATAATTGCGAAAGCTGGAAAAACTTGAATAGATTCTTTGGACTAGATAGTAGTGTTGGATCAATGCTGCTTTCCTACTTTGGATTGCCGTATGCTAGTCATGTACAGTGTCCTCATGCATGGGAAACACCGGAGTAGTTAAAGATGATAGAAGATCATGCTTCACGCTGATCTCAAAGAATTAAAAAAAAAAAAAGACTTTGATCACTAGATAATGAGTATATACATACACATATGGAGACAGAGAAAGAGCTCTGAGTGCATGCACAAATGCACAACATGGTAAAAGATTAACAACTGGGGAAGCTTGGTACCAGTGACATGGAATGATTTCTTAGATATAAACACCAAAAGCACAAGCAACCAAAGAAAAAAAAGATAAACTGGAACTCATCAGGATTAAAAACTGTTATGCTTTGGAGTGCCTGGGTGGCTCAGATGGTTAAGCGTCTGCCTTTGGCTCAGGTCAAGACCTCAGGGTCCTGGGATGGAGCCCTGCATCCAGCTCCTTGCTCAGCAGGGAGCCTGCTTCTCCCTCTCCCTCTTTCACTTCCCCTGCTTGTGCTCCTTCTCTCGCTCTGTCAAATAAGTAAATAAAATCTTTAAAAATAAATAACAAAAATAAAAATGGGCAAAGGTATTGAATAGATATTTCTCTAGTGAAGATATATAAATCACCAATAAGCACAAGAAAAGATGATCAACATCATTAGTCATTAGGAAATGTAATTAAAAACCAAAATGAGATTAACACTTTACACCCAGTAGGATGGCTATCATCAAAAAGAAAGATAATAAATATTGGTGAGAATGTGGAGAAATCAGAACCCTCATACACTGTTGGTAGAAATGTAAAATGGTACAGCCACTGGGGACAACAGTCTGGGAGTTCCTCAAAAGGTTAAACAATTACCACTGACTCAGCAATTATTCAAGTGAACTGAAAACCTATGTTTAGGTAAAATCTTGCAAATGGATGTTCAGAATAGCACTACTCCTAATAGCCAAAAAGTGGAAACAATTCAAATGATCATCAACTGATGAATTTAAAAAACATGGTATATCCTAAGATCAATACATGGATACCCCTCCACAGAATATTACTTGGCAATAAAAGAAATAAAATACTGGTACACATTACAACATGAATGAACCTGAAAAACACACTACGTAAAACAATTTATACACAAAATGTCATATATCACCTGATTCCACTTATATGAAATATGCATAACAGGCAAATCCACAGAATCTGCAAGGAGATTAGTGGTTGCCAGTGAAGGGAATGAGGACTACCCGCTACAACGTATGCCATTTCCTTTTGGGATGCTGAAAATATTCCGGAATTAACATAGTAGTGATGGTTCCACAACTCTGTAAATATACTAAAAACTATGGAATTGTACACTTTAAAAGGGTGACTTTTATGGATGTGAATTATATATCAATAAATAACATTAACTAAGAAAGTTTTTAAAAAGTGGCAGGCCAGAACTGAACTGTGGCCTCCTGTTTGCCAACTACTCTTCTACACAAGAAATACTAAGAACTCTTACATAATAAAAAGGAATAGGAATCTTGTGTTCTAGTCCCAACTGTGCCTTTATCTAGAAGTGTGGCCTCAGTTCAGTCTAGTGGCTTTTAAAAGTGTGGTCCCGGGACTAGTAGAATCATCCGGGAACTTGTTAGAAATGCAAATTCCTGGGCCCAATCCCAAACCCAATGAATCAGAAACTCAATGAATCAGAAAATCAGCGCCTGGGTGGCTCAGTCCTTGGGCGTCTGCCTTCGGCTCAGGTCATGATCCCAGGGTCCTGGGATGAAGCCCCACAACGGGCTCCCTGCTCAGCGGGGAGCCTGCTCTCCCTTTCCCACTCCCTTTGCTTGTGTTCCCTCTCTCACTGTCTCTCTCTCTGTCAAATAAATAAATAAAACCTTAAAAAAATTTTTTCAAAAAAAGAAACTCTGATGGTGGGGACCAACATCAAACCTGCCAGGTGACTTTTATGCATGCTACAGTATGAGAACCAATGCCCTTCCAGTCCTCAGTTTTCCCATCCATAATATGTGCTGGTTGTACTAGATGATTTCAAAGGTCCCCACAGATTATAAAAATCTTTGACTGTAACTGAATTATACAAAAATATGGCCAACTTGTCCTTTCGATAATTGTCAAAGTCAGTGGAAACTTCAAGATTTAAGAAGTCTACACAAAGCTTCAGTTGAATAGAATCTACTGTTCAGAAACCTAGATCAATGGGAATATATTTCACTTAATTATTAGAAACAAAAAGAAAATGAAACATAGACACACGCACGAGTTTTATGGGTTCAAAAAGTGAATTTCAAGGCATATCCCAAGAAATACTACAAATCCACTCTATTTTACTTCTCAATTGTGCTTTTAGAAAAGAATACAAAGTAACTTACCTCTATTTTCATTATGTTCACAACTCCAAAATAATACGGTGGAGAACTAAAATCTCAAAGATTACACAAGAAACACAACTCGTCACCATCTGTGTCCAAGTGGCATATCACTGTCATGGAATCTCCCCTACTCATCCTAATGAGTCTTACCAACTACCTGGCTAAGAGCAAAAGATTTCTTTTTTTTTTAAGATTTTATTTATTTGAGAGAGAGAGATTGAGACCACAAGTGTGAAGAGGGGTAGAGGGAGAGGAAGACACCCTGCAGAGCAGGGAGCCCAATGCAAGACTCGATCCCAGGACCCTGGGATCATGACCGGAGCCGAAGGCAAG
The DNA here is from genome assembly GCA_028534135.1 of Potos flavus. Lineage (NCBI taxonomy): Eukaryota > Metazoa > Chordata > Mammalia > Carnivora > Procyonidae > Potos > Potos flavus. The sequence goes on along the minus strand of CM052900.1, from coordinate 65,103,829 downwards.
ACACTTAACCGACTGGGCTACACAGGCACCCAAGATGGGTCAGATTCTTAAAAGAACACCAGAACTAGGGTTGATAAAAAGTCAGAGCTGGGGTGGTCCATTCTTGGGTGATAAGGAAAGTGTGTCAGCAGAGAAAACTGTGCAAATATACGGAAAGAACCAAAAGTAAGAGACCACAAGGGCACAAAAGGCAGAGAGAATAGCTTTGATATAGTTGATTGCATAGTCCCCACAAAATTCATGTCCACCTGGAACCTCAGAATGTGACCTTATTTGGAAAAAGGCTCTTTGCAGATGTAATCTGTTATGGATCAAGATGAAAGATGAGATTCACTAGGATTAGGATGGGCCCTAAATCTAGTAACTCATGTCCTTATTAGATATAAGAGAAAGAAGAAGAAGAAGAGAAAGAAAAGAAGAGAAAGGAAAGAGAGAAAAAGAAAGGAAAGAAAGAAAGAAAGAAAGAAAGAAAGAAAGAAAGAAAGAAAGAAAGAGAAAGAAAGAAAGAAAGAAAGAAAAGAAAAGAAAAAAGAAAAATGAGAGAACACAGATAAATAGCAAAAAGTTCATGTGAAGAAGGAGGCAGAGATTAGAAGTATATTGCTACAAGCCAAGAAATGCCAGGAGCCATCACCCCTGGAAGAGTCAAAGGATTCTCCCCTAGAGCCTTTGAGGGAGTTCATATAGTCCCTCTGACACCTTGATTTTGAACTGCTAGCCTATTTAACTGTGCGAATAAATTTCTGTTGCTTGAAGCCATCTAGTTTATGGTTTTTTACTACAGCAGCCATAGGAAAATAATATACTTGGTAACTAATTCCCATTATATGTTTTCTCCATTAATTCCTCATTCATTTATTTACTCAACAGATACTTAGTTGTTCTACAAAGCAGTACTGTCCAAGCCCTGGGGATGCAGTATTAAGTTAAATAGAAAATATCTATTCTCAGGTGAATTTTATAGCATGTGAGTTATATATCAAGGAAATTAAAAAAAAAAATCTTTGCCTTCATGGAGTTTATATACAAGACAGCTATCCTTATATCCTTCCATAAACACCACTTTTTGCTTAAACTGGATGAACAATTTCCTAGTCCTTCTAACTAAATGATCTCCAAATAACAATCTATAATTCTCTTAGTTCTTGATTATAGAAGGACTTGCAAACAAATGGTCGTAAAATACACCCATGTTGCCAATTCAACAGTATTTTCAATCCTCTCCATATTTGATCTCTCAGTAAGGCTTAATCTACTTAACCAGTTTCTGTCTTTGAAACTTTTATTTTTTTTTTCTTCTGAAACTTTCTTTTCTAAGCTTTACAATCTCCAGAGCCTAGAAAAATTGCACATAGATTGGTAACACAGACTAGTAACTCCTGGCATATACGAAAGGAAGGGTAAGTTTACATGAAGAGGGCCAAGCTTTCAACCTGGCCTTTTTTCCTTCCCGCTCCCCTTAACTGAAATTGAGCTTTCAGGTGTCACATTCAGCCGGGAGGGGGGTGAGGTGAGGGAGTTATTCCCAGTTTGAAGCAAAGCTGTGGGCTAGGGCACCTAGAGGGGTGGGAGGCAATGCCAAAGTGCACTACTGGCCAGAACTGCCAGAAGAGAAGCCAGGTTTCTCATAGAATTACAAATACGGAAAAGCAGAAGGCTAGAATAAACCTAGCGGTGCTGACTGGAACTGGAGGAATCAGAATACACCCCCTAATTTTAATATATGTAAATATCTAAATTGATGTAGATGTGTGCCTACACATGTATGTTCTGTAGCTACACTCCTGGCTCTGTTCACTGAAAGAATCTAGAAGTAATGGCAGCAATAAGCACATAAAACACTCAGATATTGGTTCCTAAATATTCTCTACTAAAAGGAACCAGGGCTCTTGAAAAAAATGGATGAATCCCAGGACTGAAGCAGGAAAAATATCAGATGATCGTGGAAAAGATCTTGCTGCACTAGAAAGCAAGAAAGTGCTCAAGGAATGATGGGGCATATCCCAAAGATATCAGAGCAGCTTGAAGGGGCTTCTGATAGCCAAGTATAGGATGATGTGACCATCAAAAATACGACAGATATAACAGTTTGTAACCCTCAGAGTAAAAGAGCAATCCGAGAGTCTGTCCTGATTTGACACTTTAAAATGAATAAATGAATACATGCATATATAATAAATAAGGGAGAAGGGAGAGCTGCCAATGAATAAATCTAGAATGAAGGATTTTTTTAAAAGATCATTATCTGGAACTATCACAATAGATCTAGATAAAAATCATTAATGGACACTAAATCTGTAGGTGAAAATTTGGTGAGAAACATGTTTTCATAATATCAAAGCTTTTTAGTATTATGATATCAAAGATATTTCATAATATCTGCCCACAAAATATTTTTAAGTAAATACCCTTATTAATTTTACTGTGTAGAAACAGGACAAACACCATCTTAACCAGGTGAAAAAAAATGTAACATCATCAGTAAAGGAATAAAAATCAACATAGATACAATCATAGATAACATAGTTATCATAGTTAACATAGATAACATAGTTAACATAGTTAACATAGATAAAATCAACCTGATACAATCCTCTGAGATAAACACAGCAACATCTCTGTGATATTCCTATCAAAAAAGCTTAAGTCAGGAGGAGGTATCACATAAACCCAAACTGAGGGACAGTCTAAAAGTAATTGGCCTGTATTCTCAAAAAGTCTCAAGGTCATGAAAGACAAGGAAAGACTGCCCTAGACTGAAGGAGACTAAGGACATGATAACTGAATGCAACATGTGATCCTGGATTGGATCCTGGGCCTATAAAGGCCATGATTGAGTCAAACCAAGAAAATGATAGAACCAAGAAATTTGATGATAGCATTAGATCAATGTTAACTTCCTGATGGATGGTTACACTGTGGTCATATGGAAATGTCCTTGTGCTTACAAAAGACACACTAAAATTTTACGGAGTAATGAGGCAATATTTCTACAATATGCCCAAATGTTTCAGAAATGTTAACAACTGGGTAATCTGAAAGGGTATGAGGAGATCTAATTACTATTTCTGCAGTATTTATGTAAATTTGAAGTTACTTTAAAAGTTAAAAAATTTAAAACAGTAACAATGATGGAATATAACTCATTACATAAATCCATAGTCTGTATTAAATGGGGAGAGGCAAACTAATAAAGTGTGACAGACTTAGACAATCACATCATATTAACAATTGAGCCAAGCAAGAGTCACCAATGGATGCTGAAAATATTAGGTGAAAGTTTTTTTTTTTTGGGTGAAAGTTTAACATACGAAGTTACAAAGTCTGAAAGTATCCCCCAATAACTTGCTTTTTAACTACAAAGGGAGAATAACTGCAGCAGAGAAGCCTGGAAAATACCAGCTTAATCAAGTGATCCAAGTTAGCATCAGTAATGCGACAAAGGCTATCATCTGTCTCCTGACATGATGCACTGAACAAGACATATCGCCTATATGGTATTTGTACCAAAAGTGCATAAACTAATCTAATGAATCTAATCATGAGGAAATGGCAAACAAACCTAAACTCAGGGACTAGCCTGATCTCCGCAAAAATGTCAATGTCATGAAAGACAAAGAAGAACTGAGGAATTGTTCCCGATTAAGAGACTAAATTAGAGATATAACAGCTAAATGCAATGTGTGACTGGGAATTGGATTGCAAGGAGAGGGGATTACTATAAAGGACATTACTGGGACAATTTGCAAAGTTTGAATATGTAGTATATTAGATGATAATATTAACTAAGGGCTAAATTTCCTGAATGTGGTAGCTGTTCTGTGGTTACACAAGAGACTCTCCTTGTTCTTAGGAAATACCTGCTGAAGTGCAGAAATAAAGAATCAAAGTAGAGGTGACTGGGTGGCTCAATTGTTAAGCATCTGCATTTGGCTCAGGTCATGATCCTGGGATCCTGAGATCAAGTCCGGCCTCTGGGCTTCCTGCCCTGCAGGAAGCCTGCTTCTTCCTCTCCCACTCCCCCTGCTTGTGTTCCCTCTCTGGCTGCCTCTCTCTCTCTGTCAAATAAATAAAATCTAAAAAAAAAAAAAAGAATCAAGATAAGTGCCATTTACTCTCAAGGATTTCAGCAGATAATAGTAACACATTCAATAAACAAAGAGATTAGTGGATTTGGGTAAAAGGTATTGCAAAATCTCTATTCTTCCAACTCTTCCATCAATTTGAAAATATTTCAAAATAAAACATTTTTTAAAACGCTATCAAAAACAAATACCTCTGGGGCGCCTGAGTGGCTCAGTGGCTTAAAGCCTCTGCCTTCAGCTCAGGTCATGGTCTCAGGGTCCTGGGATCGAGCCCCGCATTGGGCTCTCTGCTCAGCGGGGAGCCTGCTTCCCTCACTCTCTCTGCCTGCCTCTCTGCCTACTTGTGATCTCTCTCTCAGTCAAATAAATAAATAAAATCTTAAAAAAAAAAAAAAACCTCTGAGTTTTAGGATTTCAACTGATTCTCATTCTCATACTTACAGTTTGATTTTTTTTACAATACAAATACAACATTTTCATAATTATAACAAAATTTTACTTTAGAATGAAAACTGTGATCTACCTCATGCCATACAGTATAGTCTAAAATATATTTATTTGAATACTAGTTTCACAGTTTATTATACAGGCTATTAGGAACACTTTGGTTGTCATGTTTCCTTTTTTTTTTTTAAAGATTTTATTTATTTATTTGAAAGAGAGAGAGAGATCACACAAGCAGGCAGAGAGAGAGGGGGAAGCAGGCTCCCTGCTGAGCAGAGAGCCCGATGCGGGGGCTCGATCCCAGGACCCTGAGACCATGACCTGAGCCGAAGGCAGAGGCTTTAACCCACTGAGCCACCCAGGTGCCCCCTGTCATGTTTCTTTAAAATAAAACTTTTCAGAGCTTTAAACATTCTAGTGCATATGCTGTAAGTTTTTTCAAGAGGAGAATATGCCATATCATATTTCCTAGACACTAAGACATAATGAGGTGAACCACTGAAAAAACAGGTTTTTATGGGGAAAAAAAAATCACAATAAACATACATGTAGTAAAATGAGTACCAATCTCAGAACTTAAAAATGAGGAAAATTACATATTAGAATTGACAAAATAAAGAATTATACAGGTCTCTCAATTTGATTTGGCCACCTATTTTTTTCATGGGGAATCTAAAAGACACAGACCTTGAAACCTAAGTTACCAGACGGTACACCTTGGCTAGTTCTACAAAAAAGAACCTTAACCAAAAAAAGGGCAAAAGCTGCCCACTTTAATAGCAACAAACTGAATAACTTAATCCCCATCATCCTCCAAGTTAGCCTGACAAATGTAAACATTAAATTGCCACTTGTCGGACTTCATCGCATATTCATGGAACAAACTTAGAGTCAGCTTTTCTTCTTCTTTTTCTTCTTCTTCTTTTTTAAAGGGGGGAGAGAGAGAAAGATGGGTGGGGAGCAGAGGGAGAGGGAGAGAATCTTAAGCAGGCTCCATGGCCAGTGTGGAGCCCAATGGGCTCTATCTCAACAGCTTGAGATCATGACCTGAGCTGAAACCAAGATTCAGATGCTTAACCAACTGAGCCACCCAGGAACCCTGAGTCAGTCTTTCTTTAGTACTATCTCACAAAGTATTTTTAGACTTAGAGACCTTTAATTTTTTATATAAACTTAATTCTTAGTCAAGATGTCATGGATGCTCTTGATATTTTTAATTTCACATTGTTCATTTCATCATGTTCATTCTTTCAGTCCATGGAATCTGGCTAATTCGGGGTCCACAAAGAACCTTCCTACACTGAAGCTTGCTTCTCTTGGGCTGATTATTCAGGTCTGGATCTCCTTGATGGGAAAGTTACAGGGTAGCAACTTCCTACATAAATCTCCCTCTCAGCATCAAGAAGGGTTTGGTTGTAAAAGAGAGCTTCTCTGAGCCTCTCTTCAGTTAAATAGTAAAATAGGTTTGTCATTTTCACAGGACTACCTGATTGCCAGAAAGAGTCCTGCAACTTTTTCCCTAATTCCATTCAAGGTTATGTGTCATGTACTCCTACTTAGTAGGCATTAAGATTAGGAATCACTTTTAACAATCTAGCCCAACGCCTTTTTGTAAAGATTTAATAGTTTTTTTGGCTACTTTACCAAATGTATTTATCAGCAGTTTTCCTCCAGTTTTGTAATTTTGTAACAACACTTTTGCCCAAGTTTCAAATAGAAAATCACTGCTTGTCACTGCTTCATACCCAGTGTGGGGCTTAAACTCACAAGCCTGAGATCAAGGACCGCACGCTCTACAGACTGATAATCTGTATATCCCTGTAATCACATAATCCGTAATCCCTGACAATCACAGCTTTAAATTAAAAACAAAACATCTCGATAGAGAAAAAGCCCAAGGGAATGATAAATCATATATCTAAAGTTAGCACAACGAAATTCGTTTGATTCTACTCCAAATAAATCTTTGAGTGGGTTCCCCTGCACTTCAACTGATTTTTTCTTTTAAGGGAATATCTAAGCACTCAATCAGAATGCTGTATGTATACCTACCTCCTATTGCTATTACTTCCTTATCAAAATCAACTACTTCTCAACATGCCCTGAAATTTTAACTCCTGTACAGAGCTCTCAAATTGCACACTATCTCTACAAACATTCCACCCATCTCTGGCATCTAATATCCACAGCAACTCAAGGAGGAGTTTGCAATTTTAATATGTTCCAGAAACATGAGTTGAAAAATGGAAATTTAAGATGATAAGAGAAAAATTCTGGGAATTTTCAAAAATGAAAAAGTTGTATCTTATTCCTGTACTGTAAGTAGGACTACCAATCTTCTTTTCCACATTCCTAGAGTTCTTAAATAAACCTTTCATGGTATAGAGCTGCATAACCCCATTTCATTACAGTTATTAATAAGGGTACCTACCCTGTATCTCCCAATCCATGAAGGAAAATCACCTACAAGAGAAGAGGAAAAATTAATAAGCCAATGCCTAAATAAACCCACACAGAATTGTTACACACTGAAGCTTTGGTTAAGGTGGATGTTACAGTTACAGAGCATTAATGGCCCTCAGCAAGTTAATTAATCTCTATAGACCTCTTCAATGACAAAAATCCTTAACTTCTCTCCTTCAGTTCCTAAGATAATTAACGTGGCGTTTTAGCACTTAAAGAGGTCCCAGTTAGACATTAAGTGCAAATGATCACCAATCACATTCTAAGAGTTTGTCTCTTTCTAGTCAAACCATGAAAGTCTCGCACAAACACTGTAGAATTTTTCCATCGCAAAAAGGAGCGGAGGGGGGGGGTAGAGATCCTCTAGTAGGTAGAGATCCTCATACACAAGTTTCCTCATACACGAGTTTCATAAAAAACGAAAAACAAAAAATAGCACCTCTGATTTTGTGAGACACGAAATCTTCCAACTTCTTTAATTTAGAACAAGAGTGCAAAGTAAGAAAATCATTCTCTCATCCACAAACGAGACAGAAACATGCGATAAAGCCACCTCGTGTTAGGGCGCCTCTCCACTAACTCCAGCGCCTCCAAGCTGGGACCGGGGTGGGGGTGGGGGTGGGGAAGGTCCGGGGGTCCCGCGGGCCGCACTCACTCCGCAATGCGGAGGACTCGGGTTCGGGGGCTGCTTGTGTTGGGTGGGAGTGGGACGCGAATCCTCCACCCCGGCCGCGAGCCCAGCGCTCTCTCGAGACAGCACGGACCGGGGCCGAGCCGACCACCCCCACCGCACCCCACTCCCTCCACACCCGGCAGGGCAGAGCGCCCCCACCCACCGGTCGCCCACAAGCCTGCGACGCCAACCGCGCGCCAAAGGCGGTACCCCGCAGCGGGCCGAGCGGGCGCTTCCGAACCCTGGTTGCCGCCACTCACCGCAGCGGTGGCTTTCCGGACGGCGGGCACGGTGGCGGGAAGCGGGACAGACATATTATTGCCGCACATACACCAGCTCCACTGACTGCGCGCGTCGGAAGCAAAACTGACAGCGGGAGCCCTGCCCCGGCCTAAACGCGTGCGAGCGGCGAGTCCTGGCCCGCCCCTCCGGGCGCGCGCTCAGGCGCGTGCGCGCCAATGTGGCGCCGCGCCGCCCTGCGCCGGTTCCGCGTCCCCGCGCTCGGAGGGGTCTGTCAGCCTGGCTCGCCCCCGCCGCTCTCTCCCTCGGCGTGTCACAATGCTCGGCTTCTCCTTCCGCCAATTGGCTGCGACCGAGAAGCGACCGAAGCTGACTGTCTCGTGCCACGCGGCCAGCGTGTGCTCGGTGCGGGTGACCACCCCGGGGGAAGGCTCTCTCAGGCCCAGGCCAGTAGCGTGGTCCCTGGAGCCTGGCTTTATCTTCCGCTCTTGGAGCCCAGTAGTGAAAAGAATTATCCTCAAAGCCAGTCGTATCCAGCCCCAGATACTCCTTTGTTTCCTAACGGGGAATACTTGTTGGTAAGGGTCGGGAAGAACCGGCCTCAGAAAGGCCGGCGGAGGGGCGCCTGGTTGGCTCAGTGGGTTAAAGCCTCTGCCTTCAGCTTAGGTCATGATCTCAGGGTCCTGGGATCGAACCCGGGTAGGGCTCTCTGCTCAGTAGGAAGCCTGCTTCCCCCCTCTCTCTGCCTGCCTCTCTACCTACTTGTGATCGCTCTGTCAAATAAATAAATAAAAATCTTAAAAAAAAAAAAAAAAAGGGCGATGGAGCTTTTGCATTATTTCCATTCGGGGCTATACCACTGTGTAGTTTGGGGGTCGATTCCCCTCCTCCTTTAAACCCCAGCGGGAAAGGAAAACAGTTGCATCGAGGATCCACAATTTATAACTGACGGGTATTGACACTGTACTGATTTAAGTACGAGACTGGATGGCCCCTTTTCTGCACTGGTTTTGGTGGGGGGGGGGGGAGCTCAAAGCATATCAAACACTTGGTAGGATCTGGGAGGGGACAAGAGACTGAAACACAAAAGCAAAATGCCCTGACCTTCAGAAGTTCACAATTCAGTGGAGAAACTTAAAGGATGTATACAATCATTAGGGGGTAGTCTAAGGGAAGGAAGTTGGTGAACAAAAGGCTTTAAAAAAACCCACTCCACTTTAATTCACAGGATAACCAGAATGCTGAAGGATTGGGGAATCTTACTCGTACTATTTTTTTATGACTCTTATTGTGGTTTTGAGTGCTGAGAATTCAGAAATGGTAAATCAATGCTGATTTATTGAAAATGATAATGTGACTCATTTCATCTTAGAGTACACGTGTTTATGTCAGGCTTTTAAGTATTTGGTTGTGATCTAAACAGAGAAAAACTATCTGTGGCTCTTACTGTGAACTTAACATGTTCCCTAGTATGTGAATTTTTCTATGATGTAATATGTAGAGTTCCAGGGGACACATATGCGTTCTAACAATTAACTTCTAATAGTGGGGGGTAGGTCTGCTCAATTTGATGTATTTCAGTCACCCCTCCCTCTTTCCCTATCCTGCAAGGTTCTCCCAAGTCCTACATTGTCTAAGGAACTTTGCGTTCTAATTAATTGATCTCTCTTCCTAAGGTAAGGGAATGAAATAAATATAATTGAAAAAAGACAAAATTATCATTATTTTTAGATGACTATGATGTAGGAAATGGTTGGGGTTTGTAAGAGATGGCCAAGAAAAAATCTTGAGATGGATTTGGTGCAAAAAGGTGGTTTTATTAAAGCCTGGAGAGAGGACTGGGGGGGGGTGGGGGTGCTAGCTATTGTTAGGAAAAGGTCATTTATTACTGTCTAGTAAAACCCTAGTCATGAGACCCTTCAGGTGTATATCAGTGGGTCATGTGTTCAGGAAATGATTGCTAACATGGCATAGAGATAAAGGAAGTTTCCAAAGGAGTTTTTATGTTAAAATAAACTTACAGGATCCTGCGACGTTCGGTAATGTTAAGCAGAGATTGCCTTCTGCCCTTAGCAAAAAAAAAAAAAAAATTAAAATTTTTTTCAGTGTTCCAAGATTCATTGTTTATGCATCACACCCAGTGCTCCATGCAGTATGTGCCCTCTTTAATACCCATGCAAAAAATTTTAACATAGAAGCAGCTGAGCTCCCAGAGGAAAGGCACTCTACCAGTTTCCAGGACTTGTCAACGGGCTGTAGGCAGTAAGGAAATTTAATTTTTTCTTTGCCTTTATTTCCCACACAAAGGAAAAATTTAACAAAAGCTATTTAAAGTTTACAAGAAAATTATGCAATATAAATAATTCTAAATCAATATACAAAAATGACTAGTTTTTCTAGCTGCAAATACTAGCTAGAATAAGTAATGGAAGAAAAAAATATTCACAAAAGAAGTTTTAAAAAATATATTCAGGCAAAACTTAGCAAGAATATATCAGACCAATATCAGGAAAAGCATGAAGCCACCAGCACACAGAAATGTCAAGTAAGTAGATAGGAAGATGCACTATTATAAAGTTATTAATTGTTCAGAATTACTACCAATACAACGTACTCCCAACTAAAATCCCAATAACTTATACTGTAATAATTATTTTTAATAACCCAATCAAATTTTCTAATTTTATAAAATTATTCTAAAATTCATACACATGGGAGAATAGACATGCAGGAAAATCCAGAAATATTAAAAAAGAAATACAGTAATTCGAGCTACCAACCCTACCAAATATATGACATTGAAGGGGATCAGAATATACCGCCCAAAATTATGCCATTTTGTTATATGGATTATTTTACGTTAAGGCCACTGAGAATCAATAGATGAAGAAAGAAGCCCTCTACAAGTTTCCCTTATCTGACTAAGAACAGAAACTTCTAAGAAATGAGGACAGCTGAGGCACCTGGATGGCTCAGTTGATTAATTGTTTGACTCTTGGTTTCAGCTCAGGTCAGGATCTCAGGGTGGTGATATTGAGCCCTTTGTTGGGCTCCGAGCTCAGAGTCTGCTGCTTGAGATTCCCTCTCACCCTCAGCCCCTCCCCTAGCTCACACTGGCATGTGTATGCTCTCTTGCTCTAAATAAATAAAATTTTGTGAAAGAAAGAAATGAGTATAGCCCTAATCTCTTCTGTGGGAGTTTTACACCGACAAAGAAGACAGAGAGTTGGAACCAAAGTCGACTTTCACAAACAAACTTTGCAAAATAACCTTTGGCTTCCATTAGTTTGCCCACAAATTTATCTTTCCCTTATTTACCACACTTAGAAGCTCAACACCCTTTGTCTTTGTCTTGTTATTTCTCCACAAATTTATTTCCCTTTCTAAAATGGTACATAGCCTCCATGTCTGACTGCCTCTTCAGAGTTTTTTTTTTTTTCTTAAGTGATCTCTAAGACCAATGTGGGGGTTAAGCTCAATGACCCCAAGATCAAGAGTTGCATACTCCATTGATTGAGCCAGCCAGATGCCCCAACTCTTTAGAGTTTTCTCATAATTTCTGTGAGGCCCCCCCACATATACATATGAAATAAGCCTCCTTCTCCTGTTAATCTGTCTTTTGTCAATTCAGCTTAAAAGGCTTCAGTTACTGAACCTAAGAGAGTAGAGGATAAGTTTTTCCCCTACCCATCAACATCATCTAGAAGTTACAGTAGTAAATTACCAAAGTAAGAAACTATGAGTAGATTGGATCATTTACTGAATTCCCTTACTTGTTCAGATTTTCTTTCCTTCTTTCTTTCTTTCTCTCTCTCTTTCTTCCTTCCTTCCTTCCTTTCTTCCTTCCTTCCTTCCTTCCTTCCTTTCTTTCTTTCTTTCTTTCTTTCTTTCTTTCTTTCTTTCTTTTTCTTTCTAAAGATTTTATTTATTTGACAGAAAGAGAGCACAAGCAAAGGGAGCAGGAGAGTGAAAAGCATGCTCCACACTGAGCAGGAAGCCCAATGTGGGGCTCAAACCAAGGACCCTGAGATCATGATCCCAGCCAAAGGCAGATGCTTACCCGCTTAACCAACTGAGCCACACAGGTGCCCTGCTTGGATTTATATCTAGAACAAAATTAAAACTCCAAGAAAAAAAAAATAGACATACAGGAGAAATAGGTATACATTAAGGGTGACATTTCAAATCAGTAGAAAAATGACAGTTTTTGGGACGCCTGGGTGGCTCAGTAGGTTAAAGCCTCTGCCTTCGGCTCAGGTCTCTGCCTGCCTCTGCCTACTTGTGATCTCTCTCTCTCTGTCAAATAAATAAATAAAATCTTAAAAAAAAAAAGAAAAAAAAAAAGAAAAAAGAAAAATGACAGTTTTTCAGCAAATGATATCAGAATAACTGACTACATTTGAGAGAAAATTCAGATGGTTCCTCCATTTCTCCTCTTATATCTCCCAGCGAATTCTAGGCAATATCCAGAAGAGGAAATCCAAATGACTAACGCAAGGAAGTGCCCAACTTTTCTAATCATTTAAGAAATGCAAATTAAAACAATTTACTACTTTAGACCAGTGATGTTGGAAAGAACAGAACACGGTTCAACTGTGTACACAGCTAATGAAAGTATAAACTTGAATGAAACTGCAGAGCAATTTAGAAAGATCTAGTGAAGCTGCAGATGTATGTAGTGTGAAAATTAGTAACATGAACCTCACTAAAATAGAATGGGTAGGTTTTGGCAGGTGGAGCTCTGCCCTAACACCCACAGTCAGTTGCAGACCCAACAGGGAGACACAGATTTGACCTTACCAGAACTTCATCTTGCAGGTGGATACTCCTCTACTATCCCAGCCTAAGGAAGAGCCACTTTCTTTACCCTCCCCCTGACCACCCAACAGTTCAAACAACAGAGAAGTCATTGGAAGTCAAATTCCCAGTTTGCTCGATGGACTTTCAGTTTATAACAACCTTCCCAACTTACCCCTTTTCTCCTTAAAAAAGCGTACCTCTTCTTTGTTCTCTGAACTTGCCTATGGCTTTGCCATAGCTTATTTGTCCCAGATTATAATTCTCTTTTATTCCTGAATAAAGTCATCTTTGCTGGTAAAATAACCAGCAGTTTCTATTTTTAAGGTTAACAGTAGTTATGACCAACAATTCTACTCCGGGGCATACGTTGGAAACCCTCACGTATATGTGCACAGAGAGACATATAGGAATATTAAAAGCATCACTTCATAAAGTGACAAACCAATAATTACCTAAACACTCATTGACAGGAAAATAGATGAATTTATTATTATATTCATATGATGAAATGTTACACAAAGGTGAAAATGTATGAATGATAGGTAAATACGGCAACATGAGCAGATTTCAAAAATAACGAATTTTTTAGAAAACAAACTATAGGCCTCTCGGCCTACTTGTGATCTCTCTCTCTCTGTCAAATAAATAAATAAAATCTTTAAAAAAATAAAAAACAAACTACAAACAAAAAATAAAACTCTACCATAAGTTTAAAAAACACACTAAGATACCATGTATTGTTTCTTTCAGCAGTTTTATTGAGATCTGAAGTGATGTACGACAAACTGCACATACGTACGACAAACTACACTGTACAATTTGATGAGTTTTGTTTTATTACATACTCCTGTAACTATCGCTACAATCAAAATAATGAACATAGCCATCGCACACAAAAGTTCTCTTGGGAGGCGCCTGGGTGGCTCAGTGGGTTAAAGCCTCTGCCTTCGGCTCAGGTCATGATCTCAGGGTCCTGGGATTGAGCCCTGCATTGGGCTCTCTGCTCAGCAGGGAGCCTGCTTCCTCCTCTCTCTCTGCCTGCCTCTCTGCCTACTTGTGATCTCTCTCTGTCAAATAAATAAATTAAATCTTAAAAAAAAAAAAAAAAAGAAGATTAAAGAAAGCCTGTCAGCCTGAAAGCCAGTTCTTTGCCGGCCCGAAAGAGAAAAATACTGAAAATTGCTCTATAGAGAGCAAGTACAGTAATTGTTGTAGCTTCTTGTTTATATCCATGACAATGTTAAAGAAATTATGTAGCTAGAAGAAGTTATAAGTAGAGGGGGCAAAAAAGTGTGAGAGGTGAGATGTGTCAGTATCTTCATCTTACATAGAGTGAGGAGCTGCTGTATACTTTTGATGGTTGAAAATTCAAGAAATAGATATTTAAAGTACACACGTTATTTAAATTACACATTTACTGGGGCGCCTGGGTGGCACAGTCGGTTAAGTGTCCAACTCTTGGTTTCCACTCAGGTCATGATTTCAGGGTCCTGGGATTGAGCCCCAAATCAGGCTCTGCACTCAGCACGGAGTCTGCTTGAGATTTTCTCTCTCTCTGCCCCTCCCGCTCGGCGCTCTCTCTGTCTCTCTAATAAGTAAAATCTTAAAAAAGAATTACACATTTACCATGAGAGAACTAAAATACTAGAAAGTAGTTTAAATGATCTAAATCTTCATCTATCTTAAGACAGGTGAATATACAATGTGAAACATTGATCAAACAATTAGTGATAGAGATAGTTTAAATTATAAATATGGAGGCAATCACCAGATGAAATAAAAACAGAAAGTTAAAAGTGATTGCCTATGGAGAATTCTGGTTTCTCATTAGAAACTCTTTCTGTACTATTTTTCTCAAAACAAATCCCCAGGGATTTTGAATTATACTATCTTTACAGGGTTCATTTCATTCTTTTTATATAATGATTCAGTAGTCATTATTAACCCAGGCTGGAATTTATATAATGATTCAGTAGTCATTATTAACCCAGGCTGGAATTAGAATAAAAGTTATTGAGGCGTTTTCTTATTGCAAAATCTACTTGAAGATTTAAATAGGGTATAGTGTAATATCCCAATCATGCAGATTCTTAACAAGTGTTCTGCAATAATGATGATGTAAAACTTATATAGGCTAAGGTAAGGATGAATGACTCGTTTACCACACAACCTTAATTTGTTTTTATAACACAGATGATATTCATCAAATTGACAGTTTTATATGCTTTATCAACATTTTGGATATGGGGAGGCGTGTGGGTGGCTCAGTGGGTTAAAGCTTCTGCCTTCGGCTAGGTCATGATCTCAGGGTCCTGGGATTGAGCACCACATTGGGCTCTCTGCTCAGCGGGGAGCCTGCTTCCTCCTCTCTCTCTGCCTGCCTCTCTGCCTACTTGTGATCTCTCTCTCTGTTAAATAAATAAATTAAATCTTAAACAAAACAACATATTGCATATAGGATAAACAGGTAGGCTACAATTAGCAATTATTTCCACTATTACCTAATGCCTAGTAATAACATTATGTAACTACACAATGAAGAACATCTACTTCCAAGACATGCAGCACACTTTTATGTTTCCTGTATCTCATTTATTCAATAAAAGTTTTTGTCTGATCAAAAAATGTTAACACTCATCCAGAAATTCATTACTTAATGCAAGCAATGATTTTCTAGGTAAAGAAAAAAATTGTGACTCTTTCTGCAGATTAGGGCATATTGTGCAACATATTTTGCGATTTTCTTCCCAGAAGTATATGAAATTTCTAACAAAAAATGATAAAATATATTGACTTGAAACGCTTAAAGTCAGGAACTAGCTTCTATTTTTTCCTGTATTTTCTTTTGTACTTCCATATAGAGTCTGTACTGTGTATATGTTTCATAGTCATATTTGTATTTTTCTTTAACTTTTATTTTCATTTTTAAAAAAGATTTTATTTATTTTATTTTCTTGAGAAAGAGAGAGGGAGGGAGGGAGAGTGAGAGAACGAGCGGGGGAGCAGAGAGAGAGGGAGAAGTAGACCCACCTTCTGAGCAGGGAGCTGGACCTGGGGCTCAATTCCAGGACCCTAGGATCATGACCTGACTGGAAGGAAGAGGCTTAACCAACTGAGCCATCCAGGCGCTCCTTTACCTTTTAAAAAATACTCAATTTGGAGGCACCTGGCTGGCTTAGTTGGTGGAGCCAGCCACTCTTGATCTCAGAGTTGTGGATTCAAGCCCCATGTTGGGTGTAGAGATTACTTACAAACAAAATATTTTAAAAATACTTAATTTTGTTAAGTTTCCTCTCCTAGATTTAAAAAAATTGGGAGCAAGATCCTATTTGACTTCATCTATGTATATTTCTTAGGAACAAGTTAATGACTTGCTCATAAATATTAAGGGAATAAATCCACCTTTTTTTTTTTACATTTGATTTAAAATAACTTCAAAAAGGTTTAGTCAAACACAGTAGTTCCACTCCAAAAGTTTATTTCTCACCTTCACTATCCGTATCACTAACAGAAGTCAGGAAGAACAACACATTAAGACAATAAAATGTAAAAAGAATAAAAGAAAAAGGAACACGATCTTCTATATTATACTGCCTTAGAATAAAAATAGGGAAGCTGATATTTTTTGAGTGAAAATAATGGTATGTGTTTTGTGCTGCACATATTCAATTTCATATTTAAAGAAATACTACTGCGTAAGGAGGCAGTATAAGGGAATCCTGGCTCTGCGGTTTGTTGTCAGACCCTGGTCCAACTACTTGACTTTGCGGAGCCTTACCTTCTCGGAGTGTAAATAATACAAACATTTACCACTAGGTTGTTCAGAGAAATCTAATCAGGCTGACTCAATGTATCTGACACAGAACGCCCATATGGCTCCTAATATTTTAAATAATAAGTGAAGTTAGTTATCTCCGGCAAGATAGTATCTGTAGGTACACTGGGAAGAGAATGCACAGTTTGTCTTATTTACAGGTTGGTATTAGCCAGGCATTTTATTTTCTTTTCTAAAGATTTATTTATTCTAGAGCGAGCGAGAGAGAAAACACGCGTGCTCAAGCGGGAGGAGGGGCAGAAAGGATGGAGAGAAAAGTTAAGCAGACGCCCCGCTAAGCCAGAGCCCAGGGTGGGGCGGGGGGCGGTGCTCACCCCAGGACCCGGAGATCGTCACCTGAGCCCAAACCACTAGTCCGATGTTTAACCTACAGAGCCACCCAGGCGCCCCTAGCCAGGCATTTTAAAAGCTGGACCCTGGGTATTATTTTCGTCTCATAGCGTGTAATTAAACGAAGCTCAAAACTAATGGTTTAGCGCTCACGTTATTTTATTCCGGGCTCTACGTAGAGCTCAGAGAACACG
This sequence comes from Potos flavus, assembly GCA_028534135.1. Lineage (NCBI taxonomy): Eukaryota > Metazoa > Chordata > Mammalia > Carnivora > Procyonidae > Potos > Potos flavus. Next base: position 65,086,765 of record CM052900.1, on the reverse strand, counting down.
CTGCCTCATAAGGACTACAAGACCCCAGGACAAACCATGCCAGGCCAAACACTGACTCAAAGATTCCCTACTCCACAGCGTTTTCAGTGCGTGCTTTTACGCAGCGGGAGAAAAACGTACGTTCAGAGACGAGATCAACGCACGATCTCTAACTATGCTCACATCCCCAGTGAACTAAAAACAAGAAAAAGATGTCGAGCAACACCGAGACTACAATGTTCCAAATTTCCGACGGTATCGCGGTACCCCTGGACAGCGGCGCGCCCTGCGACAGAAAGTTCTGCAGTTCCTGCGGTACGACAGGGGCGGTGCCGCGGCCGTAAAGCAGCGCCGCGAGACCACGTGGGGGGTCTTCGAGTCCTTGACCCTCTTGGCGTCCTTGGAGGGTCTTGGCCCTGCGGGTAATGGCTGGTCCCGCGCAGGGCGGTGGGGCAAGGGCCCTGGACCTGTTCCGGGCCCTGCCCCGTGTGAGCTTGGCCAACCTAAAGCCGAATCCGGGCTCCAGGAAACCGGTAAATAGCTGGTGGCGGTGCTGGGAAGCGTTGGGGTATGGGACGATGGTAGCGGCCATTCACTCCTCGTCGTTTTCAGGGACTCCTTTCCAGAAGGGTGTTGGGATGAACTAGGGTTGCTGAGCCCTTGTTCTCCTTTACTGCACAGAGGAGAGTCTTCCCATATGGTCCCAATTCTTAGTAAGTTTTGTATTTTAAAGCATAATTATGTTAATTAGGGCGGAGGAGTGAAGTCACAGAAATTACAAAATGATAGTCTCAGTGAAAATTGTATTTAAAATGAAGTACGTTCTCGGTATCTTTATTTTCGTAGTAAAGATTTGAATTGATTATATAGATGTCTCCTCTGCAAATCACTGAATACAGCTAGAAAAGCTGTTAGTTGACATACTGTCATATTATTTATTTATCTAATTTTTGAAAGATTTTATTTTTAAGTAATCTCTATACCCAATGTGGGGCTTTAATTTACAACCCTGAGATCAGGAGTGGCTTGCCTGGCCCACTGAACCAGCCAGGCTATACTGTCATTTTAAGAAATCAGTTTCTTGTTTTCAGGAAGAGAGAGGAAGTTAATTTAAGAAAAATACTTTACAAGTTAATGTTTCAATAATATACATGCATAACGCTAATGTATTTACAATTCCAAAATAAGTGTTTCGGAATATGGTATAAACCTTGTTTGTTGGGGATGTTCGATTCTAGGATTTTTTTCAATTCCAGTCTATCACAGAATTCTTAGGTCCATCCTATCCTTGGAACTTTGCCTTTGAAACAAAGCTGGGATTTCGGTTACAAGAATTCACTACATCTTCACGGGCAAAATGCTAACTTAAGAGTGTTTGGGGGTTAGAGCAACTAGAACAGTGTTTTACACATAGTGTTAGCCAGTACTGGTTGATTGAACAAATGAATGGCATCACAATGTAGTGAAAAGATAAAATACAATTTAAAAATGCACCTGCAGATCTTACAAAACTCTCTTCTGTCCTAGGAAAGACGGCGAAGAGGTCAGAGAAGAGGTAGAAAATGTGGCCGAGGCCATAAAGGAGAGCGTCAGAGAGGAACCCGGCCCAGACTGGGCTTTGAGGGAGGCCAGACTCCATTTTACATTCGAATCCCAAAATACGGGTTTAATGAAGGTCATAGGTAAGATTGCTTTGCTCTTTAAAGTAAAAATCCCTAATTTTCACTGACAATCACCAAAAAAAAATAGCTTGGTAGAAATTTGAATTCACTTTGAAGCAAACTTTTGTTGCTGTTTCTCTGAAACATTTTTGGTAATGAAATTTAGGCTGGATTAGTAGGAAAAGAAGCCCAGACTTTGTGCTCAGACCTGCAAATGGAGATAAGAATGCCTGCAATTATGGTTGGTTAGAGGCTAAGCAATAATATATAAAAATCTGGAAAATTATAGTTTCCAGTGAAGGAAAACTGCTTTTGTTACTTTGAGCTCCATTAATGCATCATTCAAATAAAGGGTTACATTTTTGATAAATTTGTTTAAATGAGTGAAGTAAATGCTGAGAGAGGCGAATTATTGTAATGAAATGAAATACTAGTTTTGTTTCGTTAGCAAAAATCAAGCAATATTATGTTTCTGTTGTATTCAGGAGGGTTTTGTTAAGTCATTGAAATTGATGGAGGAAAATATAGGACAAAGCTTTGAGTTGATTTGAAGAATTTATAGAAAGATAAGCTTGACTGAGTTTTCCAATTGTTGCTTTGTTTTTTAGCTTCAGACGCCAGTATCAGCCTTTGAGTCTCAATAGATTGCAATATCTTATTGATTTGGGTCGAGTGGATCCTACTCGACCTATTGACTTAACTCAGCTTGTCAATGGGAGAGGTGTGACCATTCAGCCACTTAAAAGGGATTATGGTGTCCAGCTGGTAGAGGAGGTAAGTCTGGACTAGATTTTTTAGTGTTACATAGAAGGCTATATCTGAATTCCATATAATCAACACTCTGCCTTTTTAATTTTTATTTCTTTTAAGTTGTCATATAACCATTACATAGTGGCGATTGTAGTTTGAGGAAGTTGGCATGCTGTATTGAGGGGCCTTTGTACTCTGTTTCTGGGGTGCTTTTCAGTGTATCTGTTCAGCTTGCTCCCTCACTCCCTTTGGTTCTCTGTCAAATGTTCTATCAGGAAGATCTTTTTTGGCATCCTTTTATAAAAGAATTCTCACCCCCTCCCCACGCCCCAGCAACAGTCTTACTCTTGTCTGCTTTATCCTGCCCAAAGCTCTTTTCTTTGAATATGTGAACACCTGACCTTTATTACCAAGTAGGGCATTTATTTTTTCACTCTCTCCTTCACTATAATGTAAGTTCTTTGAGGACAAATACTTTGGTTCATTGCTATATTTTCAGTATTGGAAATACTGGCTCATGATAATTAGTTGTGGAGAAAAGGAATGAATCAACTCCAATTCCAATTGCAGCAAAGTTTTCTATTTATAGAAATTGGCAAAGAGTTTCATCAACAGTTAAACTTGTTCATTAATTCTTTAAGTCAGTAACACAGCTATGTAAGTAACTAAGTGTCCACTAGAGGGAAGCATGTGTTTATGGAAAAACCTTTTAGATTCCTTTGAAAAGTGAACCTCATGGATAAAAGTTTTCCTAATAAAATGATTTGAAAAGAGAACAAAATACACACTCAAGTCTCAGTATTCTATTCTGGGTATATAAGGGAATACACATGTAAATTAATATGGAAAAATCTGTGACTTTGTCAGCCATTAAATGGTAGATTCCAACAGTTTTCAGGCATGTGTCTATATATATATATTTTTTTTTAAAGATTTTATTTATTTGACAGAGAGAGATCACAAGTAGGCATAGAGGCAGGCAGAGAGAGAGGGGGAAGCGGGCTCCCTGCCAAGCAGAGAGCCCGATGCGGGGCTCGATCCCAGGACCCTGAGATCATGACCTGAACCGAAGGCAGAGGCTTTAACCCACTGAGCCACCTAGGCGCCCCAGGCATGTGTCTATATTAAACAAGGAAAATAGTCCTGAAAACTACACCAGGGCAACAGTTGAGTAAGCACAGTTAGTTACATATCATTGGTAGCTCTGTAAATTGGTTGACCTTTTCTGGATTTCAGATTTGCAATAAGTAATGGGTAATAAGACTGTTTTAACCTTTCAGCACAAAATTACCAACTTCGGAATATATATTTTCAGGGAATCATAAAAGAAACCTAACTGATACGAAGACATTCCTAAAAATGCTATTTATAATACTGAAAATGCTGGAACTAACTCTTAATGCCCAAGAATAGGTAAATAGTTGGGCAATCTAGACTTGTAATTAAAATTCATGAATCAGGGGCGTCTGGGTGGCTCAGTTGGTTAAGCAACTGCCTTTGGCTCAGGTCGTGGTCCTGGAGTCCTGGGATCGAGTCCCACATCTGGCTCCCTGCTTAGTAGGGAGTCTGCTTCTCCCTCTGACCCTCTCCCCTCTCATGCTTCTCTCTCACTCTCTCTCAAATAAATAAAATCTTTAAAAAAAAATTCACGAATCAATGTGGCAAGACCTTATTTTATTGAGTCAAAGGTGCCATTGATTATAAAAATGCAGATCAGTATCATAGATGGAAAAAAAATGTAAGAAAATGTGTCTTAGAATTGATGGAATATTTTTGAAATACATGAAAACTTCATAATAAAAGGAACTTGGTTGGGAGCCAGCTTGTTTCAAGCACACCAAAATAGCAGAAAAATTCTATCACAAAGAGAATGGTAATACCAGCATCTTTTGATTCAGAATCTGTTTTGAAATAAGAGTAAAATGTAGTACGTCCTAATAAAAGTGACCAAAAACAGAACTTTAGAAAGATCAGTTCTATATTTTTTAGTATTGACTATACTAGGGAAAAGTAGACTTATATTTTTGTCCTTTTAGAGTCTGTAATAAAATCAATAGTATATGTGAAGTGAATCTCTGTTGTGTTCTTCTGCCTTTTTTCTTAGAGTGGGCTGATCCCTCCAAGGTCAGATACTGTGGTCAAATTTGTTTTTTCAACATTTTATTCTTAAGTAATCCCTTTACCCAAAATGGGGCTCGAACTTACAACCCTAAGATCGAGAGTCACGTGTTCTACTGACTGAGCCTGCCAGACGCCCCTGTTGTCAGATATTTTGTTCTTTAGAAGGGTCCAGCCCACTTGTCCCCTTCCTGACAATGTCTTAGTCTTTGCTAACTAAAGGATGAGGAAGATAAGTTTTTTTCCATCTCAGTATGGCAGAATGTTGTGTTTAAGAACACAGGTGCTGTGACTAGACTCCCTCGGTTAGAATGCTGGCTGTGTGAGGGGTGCCTGGGTGGCACAGTTGGTTACATCTCCTGACTTTTGCTTTTGGCTTGGGTCCTGGTCTTGGGCTCATGGGATCAAGCCCTGTGTGGGGCTTGGCGCTCAGTACGGAGTCTGCTTAAAACTCTCTCTCTTTAAAATAAATAAATTTTTTTTTTTAAGATTTTATTTGTTTATTTGACAGAGAGAGACACAGCGAGCGAGGGAACACAAGCAAGGGAAGTGGGAGAGGGAGAAGCGGGCTTTCCGCCGAGCAGGGAGCCTGATGTGGGGGTCGATCCCAGGACCCTGGGATCATGACCTGAGCCGAAGGCAGATGCTTAACGACTGAGCCACCCAGGCGCCCTTAAATAAATAAATCTTAAAAAAAAAAAAAACAAAACAAAAAACCTAGCTGTGTGATCTGGACAAGTTAATTTTTGTTTTGTTTTGTTTGGACAAGTTAATTAACCTTTTTGTGCTTTGGTGTCCCTATCTATGATGTTGGTGTAGCAATAATTTCGTCATAGGGTTGTTAGGAGGATTAAACAGTGTACTATTAATGATGTACTGGGGATGGATGCTTATATTGCTGTTTGCTAAATAGATAAAAGTGAGAATGTAGTCATCCCTGCTTATAGAGGATGAAAAATGGTAAAACAAAGTGGCCAGAAACATGTAAAAAAAATTGCATGTTGTTTGATAGGACCTCAATGCAGAGGTATTTAGAGTTAGAATTACTGTTGCATTATAAGCATTTTGGAAGAGAAAATGCAAGGTAAAAAGGAAGCTTCCCATGATTACTTTTAGCCACACTGTCTACAAACAGGCTTTGCTTTGACCTATTACAGGGTGCTGACACCTTTAAGGCAAAAGTTAATATTGAAGTACAGTTGGCTTCAGAATTAGCCATTGCTGCAATCGAAAAAAATGGTGGTGTTGTTACTACAGCCTTCTATGACCCAAGAAGTCTAGGTAAGATGTCCTGCAGTCCCTTTCTTCTCCCTCTTTATCTCCTACTAGCTGCCATATGAGGATTTTAAAAGTCCTCTTAGCTCTCTGACTTGCGATTTGGACACCTCGGTTTTCTGTTTTAGGGCTTCCTGTTAGTTGTGTGATTTCTAATATACCTCAGTATGTCATAAGAAGGTTTTTTGCTTTTAAACATGGGACTTTAGAAATTCACTAATTATTGGTAACCTAGAGATAACTTTGATTTTAAAGATGCAGATTTTTAAAATGAAATATATCCATTTGCTTACTTAAGATAAACCTATTTAATAAAAAAAGTTTCTTGGAATGAAGTTCTCATCTTGGTAGTATTCAAAACTTAATAATTAAAAGAAAGTCATATGTATGTAGGCATTATTTGTATCTCTCTTTTTTATTTAAAATTTTTTCAGAAATTCTGTGCAAACCTGTTCCATTCTTTCTACGTGGACAACCCATTCCAAAACGAATGCTTCCGCCTGAAGCACTGGTACCGTATTACACTGATGCAAAGAATCGTGGTTACCTGTCCGATCCTGCCAAATTTCCTGAAGCAAGACTTGAACTTGCCAAGAAATATGGTTATATTTTACCTGATATCACTAAAGATGAACTCTTCAAAATGCTTAGTACTCGAAAGGATCCAAGGCAGATTTTCTTTGGTCTTGCCCCTGGATGGGTGGTAAATATGGCAGATAAGAAAATCCTAAAACCTACAGACAAAAATCTCCTCAAGTATTACAGCTCATGAATTCCCTTCCAAGAAAGTAGAGTTGTAAAAGAGTTCTGGAAGAAAATGGACTGAAACATGTATATTTCTCATCGTCTTGTCTTGATTTGTGATTCTCTAGATGTTGATGTTAATTTTCCATGTAGCCCTATTTCCATTTTTATCTAAAATTGAAATAAAAAATGGAATAAGCAAGGGCTGCATAGGGGACCTGAATCTGTGTGGGTTCTTTCTCAATTAATGAGACAAACTCCCTGGTTGTCTGCCAGAGGAAGATGATAACTTTTAGGGTATTTCTTGTTCATTTTTTCATGATCTTTTCGTCCAGGTCTTGTGTTACCATTGTTGCAAATCAGAATGAATGTGCAGGTGGAATGGGATTGATTTTTTTTTAATAGTTTTTTTTTTTTTAAGATATTTATTTATTTGAGAGAGGATGAGAGCAAAAGAGATCACAGAGGGAGAGGGAGAAGCATACTCGCGGCAGAGCAGGGAGCCAGATGGGCTCAATTCCAGGCCACTGAGATCATGACCTGAGCTGAAGGCAGGACACCTAACTGACTGAGCCACCCAGGCGCCCCTGGAATGGAATTGATTGCTAAGCCTACTCAGTCAAGGTTAAAGCAGTTACTAATGGTGGCCCATCTTTTTTTTTTTTTTTTTTTTTAATGGTGGCCCATCTTAATCAGTACCCTCAAGGAAGCTCTGCTATCCAGTGTCAAGGTGCAAAGCCTTCAACTCTGGATTATTAAGATGTGGGGTATGAGCTTAAGGGTTAAACCCAGTAAATAAGAAGTACAATATTTACTAGCAAAATTGAAGCAAAAATTCCAAGTTGAATTCATTATCTCGACTCATCTGATAAGAGTAGACAGTAACGATTAAGGCATTACCATTTTCTTGAAGAAGTGTTCTAATTCTAACTGATACTTTACTTATTTCATAGATACTGGAGACATTTTTTTTCAGTAATTTTAAATGATTTTTGAAAAATTGTTCAGAGATTATATAAGCCATAAAAACAACTGGTACTGTGAAAATTAAACTCAGTTAATGTAAAAGATTTAACAGTCAGTAAGTTTATATAGTTTTGCAAAGATGTGTTGTACCTGAACCATACAAAAGCTCAATTTATCCTGTTCTAATTAAATCTCGAATAATCATAATTTTTCCACAGGAAAATAAGATTATTCCTGGCTGTTTCTTTTCTTTTTTTTTAGAAAGATTTTATTTATTTACCTGACAGAGAGAGACACAGTGAGAGAGGGAACACAAGCAGGGGGTGAAAGAGGGAGAAGCAGGCTTTCTGCCGAGTAGGGAGCCCATGACCCTAGCCGAAGGCAGCTGCTTAACGACTGAGCCACCCAGGCGCCTCCTGGCTGTTTATTTTCTTAAAAAATTTAAAAGCCTAAATGATGTAATATTTTGTCTTGTTAACTTATCTACCCTCTATATTACTGATCTGAGATTCCATTTATAAAGTAATATATGCACCAAGAGTATGTATATTTAAGTTTTTTTCCAGGATTGTATAATTTGGCCTATTAAACCATTTCTTAATAAACCAGAACTTATAAGAATCACTGTTAGGACCATCTTCTCTGATAATCACCTATGAATTTCAAGGGACAGGCAAAAATTTTTAAAAATTTTTTATTTTTCAGAGACTCCAAGTGACACAGTTGGGTTTTTAGGATTAGTTTTGGCTCCACTGATAGGAACCACAAATCACCATGGCTTGAATGAGATAAAAGTTTATTTTTTTTTTCACAGAAGTGCTGAGACCTGTTCAGAGCTGACTGCTGGCTCTGCTCCACAATCTCAGAGCGCATGGCTTCTCCCTGTTTAGCTCTCCCACCCCCTAGAGTGAGATGTACATCTTCATGATCCAAATAGGAATAAATAAGAGCCAACTTTTCCTAAGAAAGATGACCTGGCGTCATGACCTGAGCTGAAGGCAGATACTTAACAGAATGAGCCACTAGGTGCCCCCAAAGAAAATGTTTTTATCGATTACAGTGAGTCACTAAAGGTTGAGTAGAATGCATTTTTTTTTAACATTTTATTTATTTATTTTAGAATACATTTTTAAAAAAAATCACTGCTGAGGAAAGCTCCCCCAAAACTTTCTATCGTCGAAGATACTTATTTTGAAATGATGTAATTACAAAGTGTAAGAAGTAAAATGTCTGACCCGTTTCTCAGAGGTAACTAAACCACTGTTAGTTTAGGGTCTTTTATTTATTTATTTTTAAATCAAAAAGGGATAGACTGTTGCACTGTTCTGACCTTGCTTATTACATCTAATGTATTTCAAAAACACTTTTTCTGAGTATTTTCATTAGGGTATTTAAACATGTGCCTTTTTTCTTAAGCCATTTGAAATAGGATCCATTAGAGGAGTCACTTCACCTTAACTGTGTAAAATGCAGTGACACTTAATATTTGTATAATCCAAGAGAGGAGTTAAGTGACCTCTAAGGTCTCTTTCAACTCTAATGCCCTTATGATAACGATGTTGCCTGGATGGTTCAGTTGGTTAAGTGTCTGCCTTGGGCTCAGGTCATGATCCTAGGGTCCTGGGATCGAGCCCCTCATAGGCCTCCCTGCTCAGCAGGGAGTCTGCTTCTTCCCCTCACCCCCATTCATGCTCTCACTCTCTCTCAAATACAATGTTTTAAAAAAAATGAACTTCCTTAGGGGCACCTGGGTGGCTCAGTCAATTGGCTGTCTGACTTGATTTTGGCTCAGGTTGTGATCACAGGGTCATCCTCTGGTCCTATCTGGCTCCACGCTCAGCAGGGAGTCTGCTTCCCTCCTACCCCCTCTCAAATAAATAAATAAATAAATAAATCTTAAAAAAAAAAAAAGAAATGAACTTCCTTAAATTTAAATACATCCTGTTCTGTGTCTGGGCATGAGGTATGAAAACAAAGGCAAGAGATACCATTTTTTGTGTACCAGAGTGTGGGGACATTGCTCTAGGTAGGTTAGTGCCTCAACTTATTTGTGCTTGCTGGATGTTTTCCTTTTGTGATTCAGTTCACAACTGCTCGTTCTGAGGGGCTGGTATTGCCTCGACAGGAAAAGTTCGTAATTGGAAAAGAGGGAGAAGTTAGTCATATAAAGGTGAATTCCCCAGGCAAAAGCCCTCCAGTCTCAAATGCACTTTTGAGGGCCCTTAGGTTCTCCTTCCCCTCCCCGTCCATGCACAATGACTAAGTCACTCTGTTAAGATGGAAAAGGAGACAGGCAAACACAAGACTTGCTTAATTGTAGCTACGGCCTACAGGTGAAGGGAAATCAGGATAGAACGATAGAGGGAATAATGAAAACAGGAAACAGATGTCTGGTGATGTAATGCTTGGATAGTACTTATTCAGTGAGTCTGGGCTTAGTCACAAACAGCTGTATCCTGATCTTAGTATTATAATTGTGCAGATAATCCTCAGCCCAAACAGGCACATTCCACAAAATCTGTCCATTCTGTGTTTTTTTTTTAAGGTTTCAAATGTACTTTATTTCTTCAATCATGCCATATTTTAATGGGTACACAGTGCTTTTACTTGGCATCAATTATACGTTGGTTTTGAAACAATTCAGTATTACGCCAACTGGGATGATTATTGATCTCTCCCTTTGGGGTGACTCTGCCGACAGGGGACAGGATCCGTTCTGTTCCAATTTGTGTTGCTGTATATGCCCACACAGCAATACAGAAAGTGGCTCCACTAGCTAATACAGTATTACCATATTTATCATGGAAAACAGGTGTCCTCTTCTTGTGGCTCTGCCTCGCCACTGTTTATGGAATGCTTTGAATTGCTCGAACGGCAAATAAAATTACCAAACAATTCTGCAACATCTCAACTCAATTCAGGTCACCCAAGTGGATTTCTTTAGACTTCTCTTGGAGACGAGTTAGAGCGGTTCTGGCCATGGGAAACATCCTGAAGCTGAAGAGAGAAGCATGCAAGAGCAGCTGCTGCTTTACTATAACTTCGTACTAAGTCTCCTTGCAAAAAGTGTCCATTCTGTTTTATGAAGGCAATCCCTAAATTGCTGTATAGTAGGGAGACACAAACCTATTTTAATTATGTAACAACACTGGACTCCTAGGTCCTGCTGTACTGCTGGTCATTTACAAGGATTATGAGGGCAAGAACACAGTGGTAGATGGTAGAGTAGCTTTATCTTGTTAAGATCACATCACTTGGAAATCTTAAGTAGAAAAGCAAGAAGCCTGCTGTCTAGATTGAAGTCCTCACCTGGTGTGTGGCTTCAGCCTGTTTTTGGTATACAGGATGGCCTATTTGCATGCAAGACTATAGAAAAGTTGAAGCTGACATACATTAAAAAAGATTTTTTTTGATACCTCAGAAATAATTACTATGGATTTCCTGTTTATTGAGTTCCTGAGTTTATTTTCTTTTTTAAATGTTACTGTTCCTTTATTGGAAAATGGAGTGGCTCCGGAATAGTAGAAAAAATGTCAGCTAACAGCAGAGTAACCCAACTTTGTGTCAGAGAATTAAGTATGCTAATGTTAAGACAAGACCCAGACTGGCTGTGTCTCTAGATGCTTTGCTGGAGAGCCATATAGTAAGGTGGAAGTTAGCACAGCTTTCCCTGTTGTAGTCAGGGGCTGGAATCCAGGCTCCTACAACAGGCTGACTTGGGTGTTCAGTTGTCTGAGGTGCGAAGCCGGGATCATAATTCCCACCTCTTGTTTTAAAGATTTTATTTATTCATGAGAGGCAGAGAGAGAAGAGGCAGAGGCAGAGGGAGAAGGAGGCTCCCTGTGGAGCAGGGAGCCCGATGTGGGACTTGATCCCAGGACTCTGGGATCATGACTTGAGCCCAACGAAGACACTTAACCAACTGAGCCACCCAGGCATCCCATATTACCCACCTCTTTCTGTGCCTGAGGACCCAATGAGTTTGTCTGTGGAGAGGTACCAAGCACAGAGAGCCGGTTTGCAGAGCCACCAGGAATAGTTTACTTGGGCTCAGATCCCAGTAACATCCTTGTAGCCACGATTTAACTTCTCTGTGCCTCAGTTTCCCCTGAAAATGGGGTAATAATAGATCCTAACACATAGTTATGATGACGGTTGAAAGAAGTCCCTACTTGTAAAGCACTTAGCACAACGCATGGAACATCGGCACCTGTGTTAGTGAATTTAGTCTCTTTTACAGTCCCTCTGATGTGGTAGCCATTCTGTACATGTACATTACTTCCTTATGTCCTTAAGATTTTCATATATGGTCAGTATCTTCTTAATGAAAGCCTTGCTGAACTTTCTTATTTGTATCAGGACCTGCTGAAAAAAGTACACTTTCAAGAGTCAGCATGGTAGGAATTAGACCCAGAACCAGGAGGATTAAGTAGAATTTCAGTGACGTAGCCACTGATTTGCTCTGCCATTAATTTATAAAAGGCATCTACCTATCTGGAAAAGGTACTGAAATTGAGAGGAAAAATGAAAAACCTGGAAACTAGGGGTGCCTGGGTGTCTCAGTCGGGTAAGCATCTGCCTTCGGCTCAGGTCATGATCCCAGGGTCCTGGGATCAAGCCCCGTGTAGAGCTCCCTGCTCAGCGGAAAGTCTGCTTCTCCCTCTCCCACTCCCCCTGCTTGTATTCCCTCTCTCACTATCTCTCTCTCTCTGCGCCAAATAAATAAATAAAATCTTAAAAAAAAAAATCTGGAAATTACAAAAGGGGAAGAAAAAAAGAAAGTGTTTTCTTTTAAGATTTAATTTTTTAATTTGAGAGACAGAGAGAGAAAGAGACGAGTTGGAGGAGGGGCAGAGGGAGAAGCAGATTCCCCACTGAGCAGGGAGCTCTACACGGGGCTCGATCACAGGACCCTGAGATCATGACCTGAGCTGAAGGCAGATGCTTAACTGACTGAGCCATCCAGGCATCCCAAGAAAGGAACTCCTATTTCTTAAGTGAAAACGTCAGTAGGAGCTGTTTATGTGTTGTTTTGTTATCTTCAGATCTCTCATTTTATAACTTCACAGCTTTGTGCCTTTCGTCTGGCTTTCTCCTCTTCCCTGCTGCCTCCGTGTTTGTTGCTCCCTTGGCAAACTATTTCTGCTGCAGCCCCATTCTATGGTAAAGACGAATCCATCCTCCTCTTCAAGGAAGCTCTGTGTCCTTGGCCTGGCTAAGGCCTGTGCCTCTCCAGTAGGCATTGATATCCCCCTTTTTAAAAGGTCAGGTTCGTGGAGGTGTGATTTTGCATCTATAAAGGTGTTTGGGTGTGCAGCTGAATTTTAACAACCACACAGTCCAACAACCAACACCATCACCACCACAGTAAAGACAATTTCTGTAACCTCTACAGATGCCTCTTGTTCTTTCGTAGTCAGTCTCTTCACCCAAATCCTAGCAACAAGCAACCAGTGACTTGATTTCTGTCCCTGTAGTCTTCTTCCATTTCAGTGATTGTAATAGGCATGCAGTGGTATCTCATTGTGTGTGTGTGTTTTTTTTTAGGATTTTATTTATTTATTTGAGAGAGAGAAAGAGCATGAGAGGGGAGAAGGTCAGAGGGAGAAGCAGACTCCCCGTGGATCTGGGAGCCCGATGCGGGACTCGATGCCGGGACTTCGGGATCATGACCTGGGTCGAAGGCAGTCGCTTAACCTACTGAGCCACCCAGGCGCCCCTCATTGTTGTTTTGAATTGTATTTCCCTAATGACTTAATGATTCTAACATCTTTCGTGTGCTTTTATTAGCATTCAAATATCGTGGATGAAGTATCTTCCTATTTTTGTCCATTTTTGCATTGAATTGTTTTCCTATTATTGACTTTTCAGTGTTTCTAATATATACTGCACACTAGTCCTTTATCAGGTTTGTATTTACAAATATTTTCTGTCTGGGACTTGTCTTCATTCTCTTAATGCTTTTTGAAGAGGAGCTTTTAATTTTGATACAGTTCAGTTTATCAATTTTTTCTTTAATGGATCATGCTTTTGGTGTTGTATCTGAGGTCTCTTTGCCCAACCAAGGTCACGAAGATTTTTTTTCTATTTTTCTTCCAAAAGTTTCCTTAATTCTAGGTTTTACTTTTTAGTTCTATGATGCTTGTCAAGTAAATTTTGGTTTAGCGTGTGAAAATGGGTCAAAGTTATTAAAATTTTTTTTTGGACACACGAATTTCCTATTGTTTCCAGCATCATTTGTTGAAAAGACACCCCTTTGCAACTTTGGCAAAAATCAATTAATCAAATGTGTTTAAGTCTATTTTTGGACTCTCCTGTTTCATTGATCCTATGTGTCCATCCTTTTTTCAATATACATAGTGTTGATAACTAGAGCGATCTTAAAGTAAGTCTTTAAATCAGGTAGTATGAGTTCTAACTTTTATCTTTGCCAAATTGCTTTGGGTATTCTAATTCCTTTTGTTTTCTTTATAAATTTTAGGATCAGCTTGTCAGTTTCTATTAACAATCCGGTGGGATTTTGATTTGGTTTATGTTGGATTCTATAGACAAGTTTGAGGAGATTTGACGTCTTCACACTATTGAGGCTTCCAACTACATATATGTTATACCTCTCCTTTTATATTTAGATCTTGATTTCTTTCCTCAGTGTTTTGTATTATTTAGTGTAGAGATCTTGGACCTGTTTCGTTAGATTTATACCAAAGTATATATATTTTTTGGTGTTAATATAAAGGATGGCACTTTCAAATTTCAATTTCTGTTTATTTAAAAAATATATTAATAAAATTGATTCTATAAAATGTCGACCGCTTATCCTGCAACCAGGCTAAAATCAATTATTCTAGCAGCTTTTTGGTAGTTTGTGTGTGTGTGTGTGTGTGTGTGTGTGTATGTGTGTGTTTTCTTTATAGACAGTCATGTCATCTGCAAATAGTGACAACTTGATTTCTTCTTTTCCCATTTGTATGTAACCCCCACCATTTTTTTGTATTATTGCACTAGCTAGGGCCACCAGTATGATGATGAATGGAAGTGGTGAGAATACACATCCTTTCCTTGTTCCAGATCTTAGAGAGAAAGCATTTAGTCTTTCACTATTAAAGATGATGCAAGCTATAAATTATTTGTGCATAACCTTTGTGAATTTGAAGAATTTTAAAAAATTTTTTTTAATTCATAGTTTGCTGAGAGTTTTTGTCATGAATATTAGTTGAATTTTGTCAGTTGCCTTTCCTATATTTATTGAGATCATCATATGTTTTTTTCTTTTGTTTCTTGATATGATGAAGTACATTGATTTTCTAATGTTGAACTAATGTTTCAATCCCAAGATTTGTTAATATTTTATTAGGATTTTTTTCACCTATGTCCATGAAGGATATAAATTTGTAATGTTTTTTCTTGTACCTTTTTTTTCCTGGTTTCGGTGTCAGGATAATGCTGTCTCATAAAATGAATTGGGAGGAATTCTTTTATTGTCTGAAAGACTGTATATAATTGATATTAAATATTTTATACAGTGTGCTAGTGAAACTGAGTCTGTAGTGATCTTTGTGATAAAGTTTTTGACTACAAATTCAGTTTCTTTAATAGATACAGGACTTTTCAGGTTATTTTTTCTCAAATAACTTTGTTAATTTGTACCTTTTAAGGATTTGGTCATTCATCCACCTTGTCAAATTTATGGGGATAAAGTTATTAATATACCTTCAATATTCTTTTTGTTCTGTAGAATCTATAGATGTCTCTCCCTAGTTCCTGACTGTAATTTTCATTTCCCCTCACTTTTTTTGATCAGACTAATAGAAGTTTATCAGTTTTACTGATCATCTCAAAGGATGAATTTTTCATTTCATTGGTTTTTCTCTATTTTTTTGTTTTTAATTTTCTTAATTTCGGCTTATTATTATTTCCTTTCTTCTGCCTATGTTGGATTTAATTTGCTCTTTTACTAGTATATATTATTTTTATTTTTTAAAAACAACTTTATTGAGGTAATTTACATATCATAGTATTTACTGATTCTCAATGTGTAATAGTTTTTGGTATACTTACAAAGTTATACAACCATCACCACAATCTAATTATAGGACAGTCCCATCATCACAAAAAGAAACCGTGCCCATTAGCAGCCACTACCCATTCTTTGCTCCCCATCCCATCCTGAAACAACTACCAATCTATCTCCTGTCTCTGTAGAATTGTCTATTCTGAAAATTTCACATAAATTGTATCATAAAGGTATAATCTTTTTGTGTCTCATTTCTTTCACTTGGTTCATTCACGTTGTAGCATGCATCAGTAGTTCATCCTTTTTTATTGCTGAATAATATTCCATTTTATGGATATACCACATTTTGCTTATTCATTCATCTGTTGATAGACATTTGGGTTGACTTCACCTTTTGGCTTTTGTGAACTATGCTGCTATGAACGTTGGTGTACAAGTATCTGCTTCAGTGTCTGCTTTCATTTTTTTGGGGGGTGCATATCGACAAGTGAAATTGCTGTATCATATGATAATTCTTTAAGTTTTGAAGAACCATCAAATTGTTTTCCTAAATGATTTTTTTTACATGTAAAAGAACCTCATATATGCAAGGCACTGTGCAAAGAATTTTCAAAGATTCATTTATTCTATTGAACATTCAAATGCTTAGTTGTTTATCGCACACCTCCTAAATACTGGACCCTGAGTATGCCATGCTGAGTCAAACATAATCTTGCCTTCCCGCAGTTTACAGTCTAATTGGCAGAGATACTCAGGCAAATGAATTTTACATTGTAATGGTAATAAATGCTGGAAACGAGTTTTATGCGGGACAATGACAGCATATAAAAGGAATTTAATTTCATTGGGGAGGTCAGGGAAAGCATTCACAATGTTGTGTGACTACTGCCTCTGTCTAGTTGTAGAGCATTTTCATCACTCTAAATGGAAACCTGCACCCATTAAGCAGTCACTATCCATTCTCCCTGTCCCTGGCAACCACCAGTCTTTCTCTCACTATGGAATGATCTACTTTGGATATGTCCTATAAATGAAATCATACAATACGTAATCCTTTGTACCTGGCTTCTTTCACTTAGCATGAGGCTTCCAAAGTTCATTCATGTCATAGCATATATCGAACCTCATTCCTCTTTATGGCTGACTAATATTCCATTGTAGGTATATACCACAATTTATTTATCCATTCATCTGCTGATGAACATTTGGGCTGTTTCCGTCTTTTGGCTATTGTGGTGAGTGCTGCTATGAATATTCATGTGCAAGGATTTGTTTGAGTATCTGTTTGGCAGTTCTCTTGGGTATATACCAAAGAGTTGAATTGCTGGGTCATCTGTTAATTCTATGTTTAACTTTTTTTTTTTTTTTAAGATTTTATTTATTTATTTGACAGAGAGATCACAAGTAGGCAGAGAGAGAGGGGGAAGCAGACTCCCCGCTGAGCAGAGAGCCCAGTGCGGGGCTCGATTCTGGACCCTGAGATCATGACCTGAGCTGAAGGAAGAGGCTTTAACCCACTGAGCCACCCAGGTGCCCCTATGTTTAACTTTTTGAGAAACTGCCAAACTGTTGCCCACATTAGCTGTACCACTTTACATTTCCACCAGCCATGTACCAGGGTTCCAGTTTTCTACATCCTTGCCAAAGCTGTTATTGTCTGTGTTTTTTTTTAATTTTTTTATTTTTTATTGGAGCCTTTCTAGTGAGTGTGACATAATCTCTCATTGTGGTTTTGATGTACATTTCCCTAATACCTAGTGATGTTAATCATCACCTTCATTAGTTTATTTGCCACTTATATATATATCTTCTTTGGAGAAATATCTATTCATGTCCTTTGCCAATTTTTTAAATTGGATTATTTGTCTTTTTATTGTTGACTTGTAACAGTTTTTATATATGGAAGATACAAATCCTTATTAGATATATGATTTGCAAATGTTTTCTCTCATTCTGTGGGCTATTGTTTCACATTTTTGAGCATAGCCTTCCATGCACGAAAGTTTTTAATTTTGCTAAAGTCCAAATTATCTATTTTTGTTGTGTTTTGGTGCCATATCTATTGATTTCCTAATCTGAGATCATGAAGATTTAATCATGGGTTTTCTTCTGTGAGTTTTATAGTTTTGGTTTTTACGTTTAGGTATTTGACTTACTTTAAGCTAATATTTGTATATTGATTCAAAGTATATGTGAGGTAGGAGTCCAACTTTATTCTTTTCCATGTGGATATCAGTTACCTCAGCACCATTCTTTAATAAGAGTATTTTTCCCCATTGAATTGTCTTGACATCTTTGTTGAAAATCAACTGACTATAAATGCAAAGGTTTATTTCTGGCTTCTGAATTCTATTCTATTAAGCTACGTGTGTAATTTTGTGCTAACACCACACAGTCTTAATTACTATAATTTTATAGTAAGGTTTGAAGTCCAGAAATTCCAACTTTGTTCCTTTTCAAGGTTGTTTTGGCTCTTCTGAGTCCCTTCTATTTCCATATGCATTTGAAAATTGCTTGTCATTTTCTGCAAAAAGACAGCTTGGATTTTTATGGCAATTGCATTAAATTCGTAGATCAATTTGGTAAATATTTCCACCTCAGGAATATTAAAACTTCTAATCCATGAATGTGGAATGTCTTTTATTTAAATCTTCTTTAATTCCTTTTAATATTTTGTATAAGTTTTATATTTTTTGATAAAATTATTCCTTTTTTTTTTTAAGATTTTTTTCTTTATTTGACAGAGAGAGAGAGATCACAAGTAGGCAGTGAGGCAGGCAGAGAGAGGTGGGAAGCAGGCTCCCCGCTGAGCAGAGAGCCTGATTTGGGGCTCGATCCCAGGCCCCTGAGATCATGATCTGAGCTGAAGGCAGAAGCTTTAACCCACTGAGCCACCCAGGTGCCCCGATAAATTTACTCCTAAATATCCTGCTATTTTTAATAGTACATTAAATTGTTTTCTTGATTTCACTGTTGAATTGTTTATTGGTAGTGTATAGAAAAACATTTGACCTTTGCAACAAAACAAACAGGCAACCCACAAAATGGGAAAAGATATTCGCAAATGACACTACAGACAAAGGTCTGATATCTAAGATCTATAAAGAACTCCTCAAACTCAACTCTCAAATAACAGATAATCATGTCAAAAAATGGGCAGAAGACATGAACAGACACTTCTCCAAAGAAGACATACAAATGGCTAACAGACACATGAAAAAATGTTCATCATCATTAGCCATCAGGGAGATTCAAATCAAAACCACACTGAGATACCACCTCAGTTAGAATGGCCAAAATCAACAAGACTGTAAACAACAAATGTTGGAGAGGATGTGGAGAAAGGGGAACCCTCTTCCA
>CM052900.1:64977781-65067398 GCA_028534135.1 Potos flavus | reverse complement strand
AGACTGTGAACTCAGAACAAGGGACTGAGGGTTTTGGAGGGGGGGGTGGGGGGATGGGCAAGCCTGGTGGTGGGTATTAAGGAGGGCATGTATTGCATGGAGCACTGGTTGTGGTACATAAACAATGAATCTTGTAACACTGAAAAAATAAAAGTATTTGGGAAAAAAAAAAAAGAAAAACATTTGACCTTTGTATGTTGCTCTTGTTATCTTACAAGCTTGCTGAATTCATTCATTAGCTCTGATTTGTTGTGGACTTTTTTTTGGATTTTCTTTTTTTTTAAGATTTATTTATTTATTTGAGAGAGAGAGAGAAAACACGAGTCAGGGGAAGGGCAGAGAGAGAGAAAGAGAATCTCAAGCAGATTGTACACTGAGCGAGGAGCCCAATATGGAGCTCTATCTCATGACCCTGAAATCATAACCTGAATCAAATGCTTAACTGACTGAGCCACCTAGGTGCCTCTGGATTTTCTATATACAGGACAATATCCTTTATGAATAGTTTGCCTTCTCTTTACAAATTGGATGCCTTGTATTTCTTCTTTTTCCTTTTCTTTCCTTCTTTCTTTCTTCCTTCCTTCCCCCTCCCTCCCTTCCATCCTTCCTTCCTCCCTCCCTCCTTTCTTTCTCTTTTGTTCTCTCCCTCTCCCTTCCTTCCTTCCTCCATTTCTTTCGTTTCCTCCCCTCCCCTCCCGTCCCCTCCCTTCCCCTTCCCTCCCCTCCCCTTCCTTCCCTTCCCTTCCTTTCTCTCCCCTCCCCTCCCCTGTCCTTCCCTTCCCTTCCCTTCCCTTCCCTTCCCTTCCCTTCCCTTCCCTTTCTCTCCCCTTCTCTTCCCTTCCCTTCCCTTTCCTTTCCTTTTCTTTCTTTCTTTCCCTAATTGTCCTTACTACAACGTCCAGGAAAATGTTGAACAGCAGTGGTGGGTTCAGTCAGCCTTGGTCCTGATCCTGAGTAAAGCTTTTAATCTTTCACCATTGACAACAAATGTGGGTTTTTTATACATGCCCTCTATCAGGTTGAGGAAATCCCCTCCATTCTTATTTTGTTGAATATTTTTATCATGAATGGGTGTTGGATTTATCATCTTTTATCATGAATGGGTGTTGGGTTTTGCCAAATGCTTTTTCTGTTCTTTGAGATGATCATCTGGTTTTTGTCATTCATTCTATCAAAGGTATACCACTTAGATTTTCAGATATATTAAACAAACCTTGTGTATCCGGGATAAATTCCACTTGGTCATAGTATATAATCCTTTTTATATGTTGTTGGATTTAGTTCGCTAGTATTTTGTTAATTATTTTTACATACATAATTACATTTTTCTGATGTTTTTCTTTGATGTTTTGATCTGGTTTAGTATTAGTGTAATACTGGGGAAATGGAATGATTTGAAAGTGCTCTTTCTCGGGGCACCTGGGTGGCTCAGTTGGTTAAGCGGTTGCCTTTGGCTCAGGTCACGATCCCAAGGTCCTGGGATCAAGCCCTGTGTCGATCTCCTTCTCCCTCTCCCTCTGCCTGTTGCTCTGCCTACTTGTGCTCTCTATCTCTTTGTCAAATAAATAAATAAAATCTTAAAAAAAAAAAAAGTGTTCTTTCTCTCTTTTTTTTTTTTTTTGAAGAGTTTGTGAAGAATTGGCGGTAATTCTTTAAATCTTTGGTAGAATTCACTGTGAAGTCATCTGATCCTGGACTTCTCTGTGTGGGAAGTTTTTAAATTAAATTAAAATTTAATTAATTTATTTATTTGGAAGTTTTTTTTTATTATTTTTTAAAGATTTTATTTATTTATTTGACAGAGAGAGACACAGTGAGAGAGGGAACACAAGCAGGTGGAGTAGCAGGGAGAGGGAGAAGCAGGCTCCCTGCTGAGCAAGGAGCCTGATGCGGGGCTCAATCCCAGGACCCTGGGATCATGACCTGAGCCAAAGACAGATGATTAATGACTGAGCCACCCAGGCACCCCTATGTGGAAGTTTTAAAAATTATTAATTCAATCTCTACTTGTTAGACATCTTTTCAAATTTTCTATTCTTTTTGAATCCATTTTCGTAGTTTGTATCTTTCTACCTGTTTATCCATTTCATCTAGATTACCTAATTTGTTGGCATACTATTGTTTACAGTGTTCTCTTATAATCCTTTTTATTTCTGCAAGGTTGGTTTTCATGTCTCTTATTCATTCCTGATTTAGTAATTTGCTCTGCATGTGGCAAAAATTACCTTTTCTATTATTTTAAGTAATATTATTTAAGTAACCTCTATGCCCAACATGGGGCTCAAACTCATGACTCACAGATCAAGAGTCATGCTTTACTGACTGTGCGAGCCAGGTGCCCCGTATTTTAAAACTATTTTAAAATCAAGACATTTTTCAGTGTATAATACATTTAAAATGAGAATAGTAGACATATTACACGCAATGCCGTAAAACTGCATCAAGTTTGCTAAAGTGTAAGAATTCTATGCTTTTTCTTGTGTACTTCCTACAAGTCTTTAAACTTTTTCTTAGCAGTGCCTTCTCATATCAAGCAGAAGCTTATTGGTCTTTCTCTTCTCTGCCTCCAGTATGATGTAACATCAAGTCATCACTCAAAGATGATTTTATAACACAACCATAGGTTTTAAGGGCAAAAGACTTAAAATGTAATAGGTATTACAATGGAGTAAGTTGTTTATCTTGAACATAAGGAATGACTGTGGTCCAGGGAAGTTCTTAGGGGAGGTGAGTCTCTTTTTATTGCCTCTCCAGTGTGTAAGTAGGGACAATTCCTCAGGTAAGAGCTGCCTTGAAAATAGGTCATGGTTATCATTCTTGTTCCATGGATAGAGAAGTTGCTGAAGGGAGAGGTAGGAATTTGCTCTGCCTTGCATCAGGTGTCATAGCTGATGAGAATTTGGGCACAGCCCACCTGCCATGCAATGATGCTGGTACTGAGGCTAGTTTCTCTGTAGAGTCACATCAATTGAACAAAACTAACTCCTGAGAGGGATGTGGGGCAGCCGGGGTGCGGAACTCATTCTAAAGTACGCTTACTGTTTCTCATTTGTGAACGTCATTTGTAGCATCCCTGTAATTTCATTGTATTGACTGAAGAATGAGAAGGAAAAATTTCAGAGAAAGCGTTAGATGCTGCTGGAGGTTGAAGTTGAAGGAGAAGCTGGTGTCATTTCTCAAATGTTGAGTTGAATGGGTTGTCCATGCCTTTTTCCTTACTTACCTAACAATCTCTTGGCCACGTGTATGCAGTAGCTATTGAGAGCGAGACGTTAGCCTTCTTCTTTGACAAACGGAGTGAAGGACCCACAGAAGTAATGAACAATGACCTCTGAGGCTCTTTGCAGCTTAAAGTGTTTCCAAATGGTTCTCCTTTCTTCAAGTGGAAATTCAACATCATTCCAAAAAAAAAAAAGCCATCTAAGATTAGGCAAGGCTGCCACCTAGTGGCTAAGTATGAACATTTCTCGGGGAATATCCCCGTTTGACCTTGGCCTGACTTAATTACTCATTAATTATTCATGAATTTATATATTCGACAAGCATGAAGTGCTCGCACACTAGACAAAATGCTAAGCACTGGAAAACTAAAGTCATACAGGCAGAGTTATTGTCATACAGGCAACACAGACCAGTAGAAGGGAACAGATAATGAATGAATAATTAAATTGCAGTGCAGTAAATGCTGTAAGTGACTTACTCCCAACACTCTAGTTCGCCTTTAATTTTAAAGGAATTGGAACCTCAGTCTAGGTATGGCAAACCTAAGTTCTTCGTTGCTTGTAGTTAGTTACCATAAAAAGGAGGAGGAAGGGGAAAGGGACAGGGAGAGGAGAGGGTTGGGGAGGGGGGAGGAAGCAAATCAAAAGTAACAACATGGCTTTTACACTGATTTTCACCGAAGTCTCCCAGAGATACTATAAAGCTGTTTAGATATTGACTTTCCCAAGTTTCCAAAACTGACATTTACAGTACCTCCTAGCCCTTTAAGGATACAGACAGAATAGATAAACTCTTACTTTTTGAGATTATATATTATGCATACATATTTGAAATCCAACCGCAAACTATCTAAGGAAGAGAAGCCCAGACGTTGTGCATTCACAAGCTAGCGTTAAATGTGGTAGCAAAGGGGTTTAAAACAAGAGTTTTTGAATGAGGTGGTCCTGGGTGTGTGTCAGGAGTCAGCAGCTTACCCGGGAGGGCTACTGAAGCTCTAAGCCTCAGCAGCTTCCTTGAAAATATGGCAAGAGCAGAAGTGAATTCCTTGTAAGGCTGTGGTGCTCAGTATGACCAAGAAGGTACAGAGATTGTTTAATGAAGGTCCCATAAGCAAGAACACTCATTACTCTGGTGAAGACATCATACGGATCACTTCAGGGAAGATAGTCCCTGGCAACACGGACTTCTTCCCTGATGTGACCGACTCTCATAATAAACACTGCTTGGGCTAGGTGTCCCTGCAATCGCGTGGCCAGAGGTGAGGCATTTCGTGCCCACTTGCTTTTCCTCTCTCAACTGGAAAATTAATCTCACTAGACCAATAGGCTTGGCATCCTCTATAATTTAGACAATGCCAGCTGCTAGGGAGATAAGCTAGAACATGGGAACATTGCTTTGAGAACTGTTTTAACAGTAAAGAGTGGGCAAAGCAGTAAGCGGGGATGTTCTTAGATGTTGTAGTTACAAAAGTAAGGGTCGATCATTAAAGGAATTTCATTTAGGGCAATTAGCTGCTCTGAAGTTAGTAATTCAACATCACCAATTCATTTCAACTAATAACGGCCTCTGGTAGAAAAAGGGAAAATGAGTTTGACTTCTAAATTTTTAACATCTAAGAAGATCTTTACGTATAATTACAACTTTCTGACTCTACTGACACAACTAGACACTGTCGAACTCATGGAAATTCTGCTAACCAGCAGCGCTGGCATCCTCCGAGAGCTTGTTAGCAATGTAGAATCCCACTGCTCACCCCTCACCTTCTGCTTAAGACTCTGCATCTTGACAAGATCCCCAGATAATGTTTGCAGGCTTTAAAGTTGGAGAAGCTCTGCTACAAGTGAGGGCACGGGCAGATTGTATTAGCACACGCAGAACGCTAGGAGGACCCATTTCTTCATATTTCCTACGTCTTCTAAAGGGTGAATTAAGAACTGCCCCTGTAAGTTGTTTTTGCATTCCCCCCCCAACATTTTGCTCTTTAAATGAAGACAAAACAAAGATGATACAAAAGATGGTATATATGATATACAAGTTGTACCTGATGAATAACTGTGGAGAGGACATATTTTAAACATTCTTTATTCAAGTCTAAAACACTTTAGAAAGACTAACAATTATTGTTTTGAAAGTTTCGGCAAATATTTGAAAATAGTATGACACTATTTGTACCATAGGTTGGGACGGAGCTGCAATAAAAGTAAATAAATGGAAAAACTAAAACAAACAAACAAAAACCTAAAAAACTAAAAACTAAAAAAAAAGTAAATGGAAAAAATTTTGGTTTAAATTGTGTGTGCGTGCACGTGCGTGTATGTGGTATAACTTATTACAAGAAGTACACTCATTAAATGTGAAAAAATATAAAAGCAAGGATGGCATCATTTTATAATGACATAAATAAACTCTGATGAAACTTTAACCCATTAAACTGCATCATCAAAGACATCTAGTCAAGGTCACCGGTAAAAATGAACTTCCTGCTTCTTTCCTTAAGAATAAACAAAGAAATCTATAAATTGAGACTTCAGGCTTACCAGCCACAGGGAACTCTAAGGCGAGGCTAAGTGACCAAATAGAGAGTTTGTAATAGCGGCTCACCCTGCACTCCCCCCTCCCCGCCTGCCCCCTTGGGGGCCACACAGCACGTTGCCAAGGGCTATACTCACCTGGCTTCAGTCTTCACCAAGTGAGGGCTTCCCTACCTTTTTAGGAAGGCTGAAACCCTGTAGTTGCTCCTTGAGGCACTTTTGTCTTCTCTGCCTCTGGACTTGAGGAGCAGGTTTCTTGGGAAGAGATTCCCAGCTTGTGTTGGGCCTCAGTGCACTTGGAACTTTCAGAGAATCTTGTTGGTCATATCGGTTTATTAGCTTGTGCTCTTCCCCCTGCCCCGCCCAGTCAGTTAGCATGGATATTTATCTCCTAAGTTACTATGGTAAAGGGCACATGACTGTCGATTCATGAAACCCTCTGAGAGAGAAATAAGAAATTCAGAGAAGAAGTCCATAAGTCTGAAACCTCCATAACCTTATCAATGAGGGAATAATCCTCGAAGAATCCAGTGTTGGTGATAATGTGTAGAGCTGGGTTCTCTCTGTCACCATTGCTGGGGCTGTTTTTTGGCACAATATTTTAGAGTATTTGCCAGGATAAAAACCAGCCATACTTTGTCGCTCAAAGCCATATACCAAGCTAGAAATGGTGTTCTAACACTAGGATCCTGCACGCTGGTCTACAAATGCAGACAGAAGGCAAGGGCTCGCAACTACGTTTGTTTTCCTGTGCACCTGCCCCCCAGATCTAAGCTATTTATTCTCATTATATGGATAAAACCGAGGAGAGACGAATTTTGGTCCCTGGAGCCAATGAATTGTCACATCAAGATTCAAGATATTCTTCAATTATTTCCCTTAAAAATACCAAATTACACCAAAAGTAAATGCAAGGGAATGGGACTGATGGTTTTTAAAATGTCTTATATATATATATTTTTTTTTTTTTTAAAAAGAAGGATTGTGAAATAAAGGCTTTTCCAGCGGGGCCAAGTAACCCCATCAGCCAGCTGACCTCACCCCCCCAACCCTCCACTGTCTCCTGCCTGCTCTCTGATGATGCATGTGGCACGTGGTCAGAACTAGGAGAGGGAGTCCTGGTCTTTGTTCCACGCCCTCCTCTGACAGCTCCTCCACAGCCAGAACCTTTCCATCCTCCCCCACCCTCACCACCCCGGCTCTCGCTGGGTGAGAAAGGTGTATTAGGTCTCATGGCCAGAAATAGAATTCAGTGTTCCAAGTCTTGTAACACAAGAGAAAACCAATGAGGCTGTTTGGGGTTCCCAAGTACACTACGTACTAATGAGCTAAGTTTAAATAGAGATGAAAAAAAAAAAAAAGCTATTTAGACACTTGCACTGAACCATAAGGAATGTCCCTCCCTCACTGCTTTGAGCTGGTCTGAATCCTAGCTAAGTGGCTATGCACATTTAATTCTCATCAAGAGGAGAGCAGATCTCAGGCTCTCTGGCAGAACTAAAGAAAATCTGTTTCAGGGGTGCCTGGGTGGCTCACTTGGTTAAGTGTCTGCCTTTGGCTCAGGTAATGATCTCGGGGACCTGGGACCAAGCCCCGCATCAAGCTCCCTGCTCAGTGGGGAGTCTGCTTGTCCTTCTCCCTCTGTGCTCTCTCTCTTTCTCTCTCAAGTAAATAAATAAATAAAATCTTAAAAAAAAAAAAAAAAAGAAAATCTGTTTCACTTATCCATCCCCCTCCTGATAGTCACTGATTGCCTTACAGATTTCTTTTGAAAGCTTCCAAATGGGAGAGTGGTTCATTTTATCGTGTCCTCCAGGTGCCCTGTTCAATCTAAATAAAGAGGTGCACCTTTATAAAACAGTCTTAATTGGCTACAATTAATTTAATTTAATTTAATTTATTTGAGAGAGATATAGAGGGAGTGAGAGAGCATAAGTAGGGGGAGAAGCAGAGGCAGAGGGAGAAGCAGACTCCCCGATGAACAAGGAGCCCAACTCAGGGCTCAATCCTGGGACCCTGGGATAAAGACCCAAGCTGAAGGCAGATGCTTAACCGACTGAGCCACCCAGCCTCGCTGCTACAAGTATTTCTTAAAGGTAGAAAATAACTGACATTTGTGGAATGCTGACAACGCGGGCGACCAGGGCTAAGTTCTTCATGTAAATGAACACAAGCCTCACAGCAGTCTCCTGGGGCGGACTGTCACGTGTGAGTTCTGAGGCATTGTGAGGAGAGTGGGAGTTCAGGTCGTGCCTGCTGGTGGTCGTTTCTCTTGTGTCACTGCACACACCTACTTGTCTTATGTGGCATAAGAGGATGCCCACAGACCCTCCGTGACTCAGGCAACAAAGCCCTGGAGGACCATTTGGAAAGGACTGTGTGCGTTCTGAAAGCCTCTTGACGCCCCTGCTAAGGTCAAGAAAGCAATAGCGCCAAACCTCGGAGAAGGGGTGTCCAAGCCTTAAGGCATCTCCAGGAGAAAACGGTGGAGCTGTCTTTGAAGAAATGCTGCCAGTGACCGTGAGAGCCCAGAGATCAGCAGCCAAAGGTGGACACATGTGGAGATCAATGACCAGGCCAGGGGCGCCTGGGTGGCTCAGTCACAGAAGCGTCTGACTCTTGATCTCAGCTGAGGTCTTGATCTTAGAGTCTTGAGTTCAAGTCCCATGTCAGGCTCCACAGTGGGCGTGAAGCTTACTTAAAACAAAAAAAAAAACAAAATGACCAGACCAACAAGCCATTTGGGAGAATTGGGCTCTGAACTGAGAAAGATCTAGAGGTACCCTAATTTATTTTTATTATCTTTGCCTTTTTTGTGTGTATGAGAGTGCCGTGATAAAAACCTGTATCTAAATAGATCTAATAAGGATTTTTAATGAAATATAAAACAAAAAAATGTGAATTGATGAGAAAGCCCTGTGGCATAGTTTAACTGGCAGTGTTTTCTCTTAGTGGCTCGTGAAAGAACAGTACCTCTTACAACTGACAACATTTTAGACTTGTTAAAATATGGAATTTATTAGGATTCATTTACTTATTTGAGAGAGAAAAAGAGAGTGCAGACGTGCTGGGGTGGGTGGAGGTGAAGAAGGCAGGGGCAGAGGGAGAGAGAGAGAGAGAATCTTCCAGCACACTCTCCACTGAGTACAGAGCCAGACCTGGTTTTCAATCTCATGACCCTGAGGTCATGACCTAAACTGAAATCAAGAGTCAGTCACTTAACCAGCTGAGCCACCCAGGTGCCCCTGGAATTTTTTAGTTTAATTTTACAGACGAGGAATTGAGGCACAGAGAGGTTAAACAATTTATTCAAGGTTGCACAGCTAGTTGGTGATAGGATGCGAACAAAAGAGTCTGCCTTCAGGATCTGAACCCTGAACTCCCAAGGTACGTGCTCATGATTCACCTTGGTCCGATTCTGTGCTGTGATTTTGGCAGGACTCCTCCGGCCTGGTTTGCCTTTGTTCCTGTCCGTTTTCTGAACCCAGTTCTCTAGCCTCCACACTGAGCAATTCAGTGTGTCTTTCCGTTTGAATCAGCCATGGTCAGTTTCTTTCGCTGATGACTACGCCCTTTAAAAGGTCACCTGTAGATTTCACCACTAAGTGACCATGCCCAGGGGGAGGTTCAGTTTGTTGAGAATGAACGGGGCCTGTGAGCATGGGGAGTAAGAACCTAAATGGTCTCCTTTGCTTTTACCTTTTTTTCTTCAAGTTCTGGTCTTGGTGATATCATTAAGCCTCCCATATTTCCCACTGAAACTTGGGATTTTCTGCACATTTCCTTCACGTGTACATTGATGCGATTTCCTTAATCAAGTGAATGCTATGGGGTAGTTGCACAAATTTATGCCATCACAATATCCAGACTGGATTATTTGCCTTCAGAGCACTTTCAGTTTTCTTTGGTAATAATTTAGACACTTGTAGGTTTATGGTCTATAATTATTATTTTTTTTAAAGATTTTATTTACTTATTTGACAGAGAGTGAGAGATCACAAGTTGGCCGAGAGGCAGGCAGAGAGAGAGAGGGGGAAGCAGGCTCCCTGCTGGGCAGAGAGCCCGATGCGGGACTCAATCCCAGGACTCCGAGATCATGACCTGAACCGAAGGCAGAGGCTTTAACCCACTGAGCCACCCAGGCGCCCCTATAATTATTTGTGTGATATCAGCCCTTCCCATTATGCTAAGCTCATGGGGTTAGGGATCTGGGCCGTTTTGTGCCTGGTATTAGGTAAGTGCTCAGAAATCATCTCATTGACCTGGAATTTTAGAGCCTGAGGCCTGAGACACCCTCTGATTATACACTGTTAGTTTACAAATGAGGGAGCCAGCTGAGGGCTGGGGAGATGGTGCACCTTGTTCTCTGTCACAGAGGGGGAGGGACTGTCTGCCCTGGATCTGGATTACATCACTCTTAGTTCCTCCTTCAGTCCTCCAGGCCTGGTCTCTGTCTGGGTCCCATTGTATATATCCTTCCTGCATATTCTATAGAGGAGAAGTCAGGCCAGTTTATTATACCTAAACAAATGTGTTTGTAAATGGTTATTTGCAGTGGTTCAGCCATGGGTTAGGAGATGGGCTAGAAGGAAGCAAAACAATGGATGAAAGTCAAGGTTGAACCCAGGCATCCTGGGAAAGGAGAAACAGCAGTAAGAAACGGAGGGACAGCTCAGGAATGGAGCCTCTGCAGAACTGGACAGGAGCCTGTGTTTCAGAACAAAGCAGTCTCTGAGAGTGCCTTAAGTAGCTTCTGAGAAACAGGGAGACTGGTGTGCCTCTTTGCCCCGTTCTCCACACCTTACAAGATGTCCTTTGTTCCCTTATAAGAGATGGTTCTGCCTGGGGGGCTTACTGAATGTGGGGATGGCTCACAGAGAAACCTCTAAAGATTTAAGCAGCCCTTGGATACAGATGGAGTTGGAGTCCTGTCGTGCATGTACCAGCTAGCCCCTTTTCCTGGACCATGTCCCTAGAGTCCCCATCCCCAGGCAGAGGTGCCCCCTGCCCACGATGTAGGCTTGACCATGATGATCAGGCATGGTGGTCGCGGGGAGCCTGGGTCACCCACACTTGTGGTCTGGAAGGCAGCCGCTGTCGAATCCTTTCAGGGAGGCAGTGGAAGTGACATCAAAGGCAAACTGTATTTTGCCTCAGAAAAGGGGTAAGAGGTACGCAAAGTCATGCTATGATTCCACTTCATACAGAAACAAGGGGAAAAAAAGGAATGGATGAAGCTCTTCTCTTCTACTTGGAAACCTTCAGGAGAACTGATGAATCCAGCCCCATGAAGATAAAAGGGTTGGACTGGCCCTCTCCTCATCCCTTGGGGGCAACGGGGCTTCGGGGATTTTGGGGACAGGAATTGGGGAAGGTGGTCATGGTGGTTGCTCGCTCCACCTGCAATCAGCCCACTGCTATCACCCTTTCACAGAAAGCCCGGTGAGGCTTCTAGACACCCCCACTGTCGTATGGGCATGCCTAGGAAAACATGAACTGATCAAACCATGAAGTCCTATTTTACAAAGAGGAGAGGCGCTCATATCATCTACCTGAGGAGACTAATCATATGAACAGGAAATAGTAACCACTGGAAATGAGTGAAAGTGGCAAGTCAACCCTGTCAACTAGCTGGAAGCAGCCTAGTGTGAGGGCAAGTGACCTTGCTAAGAATACAGATCGTCATAAAAGATCCTCCAAAGGGCCGAAGCTCACCTCCAGCCTTTATTTTTTTTTAAAGATTTTATTTATTTATTTGAGAGTGGGCATGGGGAAGGAGGGGCAGAGGAGAAGGAGAAGCAGACTCCCTGCTGAACTCGAAGCCCACTCAGCGGGGAGCCCAACTCGGGGCTCGATCCCAGGACCCCGGGGATCATGACCTGAGTCAAAGGCAGACACTTAACTGACTGAGCCACCCGGTGCCCCTCACCTTTAGCTTTTGATGGATCCATCCTCTACCATGCCAGCAAGCCAGTTTTTCTCATTTACCAGGGATAATAGTAACAGCTCCTGAGAATGAGATTTTGGTGGGTGGGAATCCGTCTCAAAGGGTAAGTTAAGGAGGAGAGTGCAGTACTTGAGAGATAGAAGAGGAAATGTTAAGGAAGCTTGGCTTGCAGGGCTGCCTCCCATTGTGGTAGATGCCTGGCTGCCACCTTCCCTTGGACCACTGTCTCCCCAGATGCGTAAAAGATCAGATAGGTCTTAGGTATGCACCTGCTCTGACCAAGCATGTCTGGCTTCCGTCTTTAGTAACTCTCTTCTGGATGGTGGCTTTTTCGATGGCTGTTGGAGAGGTAGATTTCTTGGAATATGGCATCGGTCGTTCCCCTGCTGCTCCCAGGCCTCCCGTGGGGCACAAGGCTGGTCAGCGTGCCAGGGAGGTGCCCTGCTCCTCCCCCTTCAAGATGCTGAAGTACCTTCGAGTCATATGACAAGCCTCCATCCCTCACTTAGGAACTGTGAACAGGTTAGCCTGTTTGCTCTATAAAACTCATGTTCTCTTAAAATCCTTTCTAGGTGGGCTTTCTCTTCACCACTTTTTACGATGATGCTAATATACTAGGAACATGTAGGCAAGTTCACTTTAAAAAACAGATAATCTCTTACAAATGGTTCTGTTTCTTTCTCTGCCTATTTGGTGTCAAGAAGACAAGTGGCTCGTAGGTGTGGGGTCTGTGTAGGAAGTCTCCTACATGGCCACACTGAGAATGTTTATTGTAGAAAGGGAACTTTTGCCCTGTGAAGTCACCTCCTCCGAGTCACCAGTAGCTTTCTGATATTCTATCACAGGAAATTCCTGGTGGTCCACAAAAGCAGTCTTCTGAGCACAGCTGCAGAGAGAGAGAAAATAATTGCTGAATTTGACAGTCAGGTCTGGGGACCCACGTTCAAGGGTGGCCCAGCACCTGGGCTCTGTGAAATGCACACTGGAGGCTCTTTGAACAATGTCAAAATAATCCAAGGAACAAAGGTCAACTGACCTCTCATTGTAATGCATTTAATGCAGAGAAAAAGGTACTGGAGGATGTCTTTTGTATCCTAACATGTAGTGGGGGAATTATATTTAGATTTTGTTTCTTTGAAACTGTAGTGACCGCTCCCCACCCTTACCTAACACTTGATGTTAATTATTGAAACCTTAGCTTGAAAATTTGGATAAAACAGTGACATGTTTGAAGCATCAGATTTTGAATGAAAAACTATTTTCCATCAGTGATTTTGACTCAGAACGTCAACCTGCCCCAAATACTTCACAGATAGCTCTCCATCAACCTCAATTCACAGCCTGACACAGGCCAAATCCCTTAATTCCCCGAGCCTTAGTTGTCTCATTTGTAACTAAAGGAATGTCATGAATCTCTAAGGGCTCTTTCAGAGTTAAGATCCTGTGATCTAAGCCTTTCCACGTCTCTTGCTAAGGGAAGAGCAGGCAGCATCGCTGTGCTGACTGGGTACAGAGCCCAAACTGTGTTTCCTTGGGTCATGCCCAGGACTTGAAAATTTTGTAGCGCAAGTGTTCTTTTCTCAGAGTATCTGTGGCTCCAACTGTGGTATAAGATTAGAACGAGCAAGGCAAGCCTCAAAGAACAGTACAGATTGAATTAGAAATTGACTTCCCTAGGGCCACCTGAGTGGCCAGTGGTTGAGTGTCTGACTCTTGATTTTGGCTCAGATCTTGATCTCAGGGTCCTGGGATCGAGCCCCAGGTGGGGCTCCACATGTGGAGTCGAGTCTGCTTGAGATTCCCTCTTTCTCTCTCCTTCTGCCCCTCCCTCTGCTTGAGCTCTCTCTAAATACATAAATAAATAAATCTAAAAAAAAAATAAAGAAAGAAATTGACTTTCCCAAAATAATTATGAACTTTCATTTGAGGTTGATTCTGGGCTCTTTGAAGACCACTTCTCTAGCTACTTTTTCTGGAGTCTCATGGGACAGATGTAGGCTTTGCATTACATCTTTAATGTTCTCTACCAATATGTTTTGAGTGCCTCCAATGTGCCAAATAGCTTGCTTGAGTTAGTCCATCTTGATGGCAAAAATCTCATCTGATGTTTTTGTCCTGCTGCAGTAGGATTGGCCTGAAGAACACTTAAGTGTCTTCATTATTCTCTCTGTGGTAAGATAGAAGGCCAAAAAGTGCCATAAATTCATAGGACCCAAGGCATTGGTGAAGTTGGGAAGGAGCGATTCAATAGTCTTTGTGGCCTTCTGTTGGCAGTTGGCATTTTCTAGCCACACAACTGGCGGCTGCTACACACCTCCCACCAGCCACAACAATTCATGGAAATTAATAAATGCATTTATTGGGAGAGGTCATGGGTAAAACAGGAAAATCAGTCCCCCAGCTTCCCAGACAAATACTCTGGGATTGAGTTTCAATAGAAACCAGCAGCCTCCTTCACAGCACTAAGTATTTATAGCAAACAGAAGTGGTTCAAGTTCTTAGGTAGTTCAGCAAGGTTAAGTACAGTTCTTGTATTTGTTTAGTTAACAAATGTGTTTGGAGGTTTGTCCCACCGAATACCAAGTACTAGGAATTCTGGAATGTGAGAAGACTGAATTAATGGACCCAATTTTCCTCCTCTCAGATTGTGCTCATACAGAAACAGAACCTTTTTTTTCCCCCTTAAAATTGACATATAGTTCAATGGGGTGAAAATAATCTTTTCGATAGGTGGTGCTGGAAGAAGTGGATACCCACACGCAAAAGAATTAGATTGAATCCCTTCCTTATATCATACACAAAATTAAATCGGAACAGACCACAGACTTGAATGTAAGAGCTAAAATGATTACATTTTGGGGCACCTGGGTGGCTCAGTGGGTTAAAGCCTCTGCCTTCGTCCTGGAATCAAGCCCTGCACTGGGCTCTCTGCTCGGCAGGGAGCCTGCTTCCCCCTCTCCCTCTGCCTGCCTCTCTGCCTACTTGTGATCTCTCTCTCTCTCTGTCAAATAAATAAATAAAATCTTTAAAAAAATAAAATGACTACATTTTTAGAAGAAAACATGAATGAATTTCTGTGATCTTGATTTAGTCAATGGTTGTGTAGATATGACACCAAAAGCACAAGGAACCAAAGAAAAAAATAAATTTGACTATATCAAAATTTAAACTTTTTGTGCTGCAAATGATATATTAAGAAGGTTAAAAGACAACCCATAGAATGAGAGAAAATATTTATAGATCACATATCTAATAAGATACTGATATCCAAAATATATAAAGAACTCTTACAAGTGAACAACAGAAAGACAAGAAACACAACTAAAAACATGGGCAAAAGATTTGAATAGACATTTCTTCAAAGAAGATATATAACTGGCTGATAAACACATGACAATATGCTCAACATCATTAACCACTAAGAAGATGCAAATTAAAACAGCAAAGAAATATGGCTTTAAACCCACAGGATAACTATAATAAGAAAGACAATAATACCAGGTGTTAGCAAAGATATGGAGAAACTGGAACTCTCATATACTGCTGCTGCGTATGTAAATTGAATGCAGCTGGTGTGGAAATGAGTTTGGTGGTTCCTCAAAATGTTAAACATAGGGTTGCCATATGAGCCAACAATTCCAATCCTAGGTATATGCCCAAGAAAATTCAAAGCATCTATAAACTTGTACATAAATATTCATAGCAGCATTATTAATAATAGCCAAAGCATGAAAACAACCCAGATGTCCACTACTTAATGAGTGGACAAACAAAATGTGGTATATCCAAATATAGCAGACTATGTATGCAATGTTATTTGGCCATAAAACCGAGTAACATGTTGATGCATGCCCCACCATGGATGAACCATGAAAACATTGTGTTAAATGAGAGAAGTCAGGTGCAAAAGACCACATATCCTAGGATTCCATTTATATGGAATGTCTGCAATAGGCAAATCTATAGAGACAGAAAGTACCTTAGTGTTTTTCTAGGGATGGTGGTTGTGAGGGCAGTTGGAGGGATGGTTGCTAACAGGTTTCAATATTTGGGGTGATGTGATTATCCTAAATTCAGATCATGGTAATAGTTGTATGGTTCTGTGAGTATACTAAAATCATGGAATTGTATACTTTACATGGGTGAATTTTATGATATATGAGTTATATCTCAATAGGTTCTTAAATAACTGACAAGTAGGTGGGTACGTGATAAAATATAATGTACCTGTACTCTCTGGGCCTGCTGTGCACCCTGCTCCCCTTTTCTCCCTCTGCCAGATCCTGGTCCCAGACAGCCCAAGAGAAACCTTTTCCAACTGGGCCGTGAGAAGAGGAGGGGCTATGTTTTCCTGCTCCTTCTTTCTAGTTGTCTGAGTCCCAGAAATAGAAAATTAAAAAGAAATCCTTTGGGCTGTTGTGGTTACTAAGAAAAGAAAAAGGTGATACGTCACACTGACAAAATTTACAGACATACTAATGTGCCTTTCTCTCTGGAGCTTTAAAGATGTTCTTTAGTTCTTCATGGAATCTTCTTAAAGGGTTAAGTATTTATATATTTATAAATTGACACTATCCGTGATACTCTGCCTCATTCTTTTCCTTTTACGTATTCGCAATACTCCTATAGATATTGACATGCATCTGCAGTTTCACTATTTGATTTTTTCTTTTTCAGAGTCTTAGTTCCCTTTTCCTTTACACTGTGATTTAATGTGGAATCCTTTTTATTAACCATAACTGGTTGTGGTGGCTATAAAAATGCACCTCTTGGGTTTTCTACTTGAAGAGAGTGTGGTTGGACACAGCCTTATTTGCTGAGCTCTGCTATCCACGTCTACATTTGCACAGAAGATAAGGTCCATGGCTGCTTTCAGCCAATGGCCGAACACACCAGGGGTTCTAAGACCCATTCGTGGGATGCCTCTGATGGGTTACGTTGCCTCTAGGACCCCCTGTCAGCCTTGCTGAAACTTTTCCAGAATAGCCTTCAGTCTTCCACCCTTCAACCACCTGACCTTTCTCCCCTCACAAGGTGGGAGAATATATCACATGGGACATTTGCCCTTGATTCCTCCTGGCAGATAGACTACACTGGCTGCTTGAGCCCTGTCAGGGCTGTTGGTGGTGCCTCACTGCTGTTGATACTTTTTGAGGTTATGATGTTTTTGTTCTAGCTTGGTCATCAACCCCTACCAGAGCATTGTGGCCTGTGAAACTGATCCATGCCCTGTGTTTGGCTTTCTGGACCATTTGCATTGGGACAATGGTGAGCATTTTATTGCAAAAGCTGCTCAACACTGTGCTGCTAGTCCAGGATTTGATGGACCTCCTGTGCTTTCTACCACTCACAGGCATCCTGTGTGGCTGAGTATTGAAACAGCTTCCTCAAAAATCGGCAGAAAAAAT
The DNA here is from genome assembly GCA_028534135.1 of Potos flavus. Lineage (NCBI taxonomy): Eukaryota > Metazoa > Chordata > Mammalia > Carnivora > Procyonidae > Potos > Potos flavus. Next base: position 65,050,290 of record CM052900.1, on the reverse strand, counting down.
TTTTTGACTCTACTCCCTCTGCTTTACCTGGTCCACACACCTTAGTGAGACAGTCTGTTCACTGAATTTGGCAGTCCCCAGGGAAGAGTGGTCTTCTCCTTGGCTGCTTCCTGGGTAATGATCAGGATGAAAGAAATGGTGGGGGCCATCATCAAGAACTGTGAAGGGTTTATCCTACTTGCAGACTAAATATGTAGCCTGGTATCATCTTAGTGATGCTGGCAGAAGACATGAGACTCCTGGGTCCCAGAGAAGGAGGACTTGCTACTTATGGCAATTGCAGATGTCAGAGTTCCTGAGCCCAATTCCCACAATGTGATGAGGGGCGGGTGAAATTTGCACATGCAGTGAGTTCCATACATGAAAACAACCCCAAGTTCAAGGAGCCCAAATCTTTAATAATGAGCAATGAGACTGTCTGATATTTGCCCTAGAGAGAAGCATTATTATACTAGAAAGTTCACATAGCTGTCCCGTGCTCTGGAGGGAGACATGATCTTCATCCTTCAGGGCTGTATGGTAGACAAATAGTCTGGACGAAAGAGTCCAGACTAAAGACAGCCAGTGCCTTTGCTCACAAAGTGTGCAGAGAGACACCCTGGGGAGTTTTCTCCCAATAGTTATATAGACCTCTTTTTAAAAAATTGAACTACTTCTGTTAGGATAACTGGGCAGCACGCTCCTTCCTTTCACCTATTGGTTGGCTGACCTGGTGGCATACTTCCTAGGGGCAGGCCAGCCAAAAGAAAGGCCTTACACATGCAAAATTCTGGTTCTTCCACCTAGATTCTCTTGTTGCATTAACACAGTCCTAGACGATAAAGATAATGGTCACATGATTGAGTACGCTGCTTACCAATTCTTCCTACAGTGGCCCACGCATGCCAAAGTGGGGAAATAAGTGTTGTTATGGGCTGAATTGTGGTTCCCCCCCAATCATATGTTGACATCCTAACCCTCAATGTGATTCTATTTTTACATATGGCCTTTACAGATGTAATTAATGTTAAATGAGGTCATAAGGGTGAGCCCTAATCCCATAGGACTGGTGTCCTTATAAGAAGAGGAAGAGACACCAGCGATTTGCCTCTGTTCAAGCACAGAGAAAAGACCATGGAAAGACACATTGAAACGGTGGCTGCCTGAAGGTCAGGAAGAGAGTCCTCACCAGCAAACAACCTTAGCACCTTAATCTTGGACTTTCCAGCTTCCAGAATTGGGATAAAATAAATGTCTGTTGTAGAAGGCACAAAGTCTGTGATATTTTGGTATGGCAGCCCTAGCAGACTAACACAAGTGTTCTTGTACATTTTATAAAAGTGCCCTTGTCCCTTTTGTACTTGACCCTTCCGGAGAATCATCTTGGTTTGAATGGTGAAATATCTGAACAAAGGGTGAAGTTATAGGTACTAGAACAAGTCCACACTAATTTTGTGGTATTGATAGAGGGAGAGCAAAAACCCTGGCACTTTGGGAGGGAACACCTGAGACCTCCTGAGGGGATATGAGGGACATAGTGATTATTCTCTGGAGGCTCTCTCAAAGAGGAAACTATCCTGGTGCAGCTTCTTTGTGCTGTTACAACTTACTTAAATCTAAGACTGCGGGATCTGCCACCTTCCTCCAGGGGATTCTGACCACGACTGATCATCATTTACTTTAATCTTACTGAGAAATATATTGGGAGTGGCAGTAGAAGACTCTCATGCCAAACGCTTATTAGCACCAGTGGATTTCTCACCCCCATTCCTGGAGCCATTGTTCCATCATTCTGTGGGGGTGAATGAATATGGCTCTTCTGGGGCCATGTACAAACAGGAATTTTAGAATTCATTCTAATGAATTCTAAATTCTAAAATTCGAATGAATTCAAATGAATTCTAAGTTCTAAAATTCAAATTTTAGAATTTCATTCTAAAAATAATGACTGGACTCACTTATTTGAACTGAACTGAGACCTATATGAGCTACCCAGGAGGCCGTGTCATTAGAATTGTCAAACTTTTCACTTACACACCGATGATGTAGGTCTCCTGTGAATGGCCTCAACAATTATAAACTTTCTTTCCGGGGGCACTATGTGCACTCCTGGTATTGTATGTCTAGTCTGGAAGCCAGGTGTTAATTTGCCTTTCTCATGAAAACACGGAGACTTCACGTCTAAGGGTGGCCATAGGACACTTTCCAATATTTAAGGAAATACCATCAGGGGGTCAGGTAGCCCTGAAACAATTGGGGAGATCTCTCCCAAAACAGGTATACCTTGGTTCTCAAGGGAGTGTCCTGGAGGATAATTGGCTCGTTATTTATATGCACCCCACAAACAGTTTTTCCTATGACGGGAGATATGCAATTAAAAGTGAAATGGGAAAAAAAAAAAAGTGCCATGGAACCTGCCCCTGATTTTAGCTGGAGAGAATAATTATATGACCTCATCCCTGAAAGCCAATCTAAACTCATTGGCCAAGATTGTTATGATTGATAGAATTACCCTAGACTTCCTCCTTCTGTACCTGGATTAATGCCTTCGTCCAAGTTACAAGATCAGTATAGTAAGGTAAAGAGAAAAAGACCCTGGTGATATATGGGATTTGTTCGGCTTCACTGGATCCAGGACCCTGAGGGGCATGGTTGAGGTCAGTACTGGCTTCATCCTGCTGCTTGGAGTTCTATAAGCATTAGTTTTAATGAAATGCCAAATGAGATAAGTTGAATGGGCTTTGTCCCAGCCTCTGTTGGTCAGATAAATTGGAGAGGATGAAAGAGTGGCATATTTATGGGAAAACTTACCAGAAACCAAGATGGTGTGAATACTATGGGGAAACAGTTCTCCATGGATCTCTTGAGTTCCTGCAAATCTTGCCTGCAGAAGTATTAACTGCCCTGTGCTCCAGATTGTCTTTTCAAGGATACTTATGCAAAAAATATCCTTGGATGATAAAATAAAATATCCTTGGGGAGCAAAGGTCAGGCAGGCCTACTGCTTGGTGTAAAGGATTCCCTAAGCTCAGGATTCTCTTTTGTATTGTAATGCAACTTGCTGTGTGTTCAGGTACCCATCTGGGCTCACCATGCACAGGCTCAATGGTGATTGATGATTGCAAGAAGATTTTATTTGGGGGCTAGGATAGCATTAATAAAAGACTAAGGCACTTGAGATGTTTATTTTATTTTATTGTGGTAAAATATACGTAACACGAAATTTACCATTTCAACCACTTTAGAGTGTACAATTCAGTGACATTAAGTACATTCATTATGTTGTGCAACCATTACCACTATCCATTTCCAGAATTTTTTCATCATCCCAGACAGAAACTCTCTGTACCCATGAAACAATAATTTCCCATTATCCTCTCCCTCCAGCCTTTGGTAACCACTATTCTACTTTCTTTTTCTATGAATTTGACTATTCTAGGTACCACATATAAATGGACTCACACAATATCTGTCCTTTTGTGTGTGGCTTACCTCACGTCTCATATGTTTTCAAGGTTCATCCATATTGTAATATGTATCAGAATGTCACTCCTTTTTAAGGCTGAATAATATTTCAACTCCGCCTGATGTGGGTCTTGATCTCACGACCATGAGATCATGACCTGAGCTGAAACCAAGAGTCTAACACTTAACCAACTCAGCCACCCAGGCACTCCTCAGTTTCCTTATTTTAAAAATCAGAAAAATAACATTCATTCTTTTATACAATAAATATTTATTTGACATCTATTCAGTGCCAGGCATTCTTATAGAAGATAGGATAGAAATGAATAACTAGAGAAATAAATCTATGCCCTCATGGAGCTTACATTCTGCGGTGTGAGAACTGAAACAGAGTAATTCTCAATTCATGTGTTAAGGAAATGGTGTTTATTTATCAAGACGAATAGTTCATTCACCAAGTCCTATGAGACTCTCGCTTCAATTTTCCCAGTAAAGCCATCTGGTCCTCACCCATTTAGTCCAGGCTAATATGTCATAAATCTCCTACTTCTGGCCAATTCACCACCTTGTGAGATCATATTTGACATCACCTAGCTCAGGCCCTAAACCCTTATAAATACTCTTTAACTTTTAATTTTTAAATACTACTTAGATTCTGTCAAGGTGGTCTGCTCCCTTACTGCAATAAGTCTAAGAAACTTGACCTGACCCTCTGGTTTTTGTGATGGTTGTTTGAACAGTCGATGGGGATCACAAATAACAAACAATAAATTATAGAGTTGTTATAAAGAGATGAGGTGAGAGAGCTAATGGAAGGGGGCCTTGCAGGGCAGAGTATTTGACTCATTTGACTTTACTCTGAGTAAGAACGAGAAGCAGTTGGAAGGTTTGGGCCAGAGAAGTGGCATGATCAGATTTATCATTTAACAGGAGGGTTCCGGCACCAGCACTGAGCAATGAGTGAAACAAAGGAGGATGCCAGACCACTTAGGAGTCTCAGGCTGGGCGGTAGGAATGGACTAGTCAAAGGTAGTTGGACTATCTGTTCTGATGTGGAACCCACAGAATTTATTTATTTTATTTTATTTTATTTTATTTTTAGAATTTATTGATAGATAAAATGCAGCATGCAAGAAAGAAGCACACCTGCCTTACAGGATGTCATGAGCTTTCGATGCCATGATGCTTATCACTTGTCAACAGCAGCCTCTCGGAGGATTTATACATGCTTCTCCTATGCCTGGAGCTATGTTTCCTTGCCCTTGTCATTTGGCAAACTGAGATATCACTTTCCCTGAGGCTTCTTTCCTGATGCCCTCTGTCAGGCTTTGGAGTCATCTATGTCCTTCCATCATTCTCTCTCCTTCGCATGTGCCTCCTTGTGGCCTGAGCACTGTAGACTGATACTGACCCTTACTTGTGTCTGTCCCCCTGCAGACTGCCCTCCCTATGAGCTGGCTTCATCTCCCTTGTTCATTATTGAACACACTGCACCCAGGACAAAGTCTGCAACATAGTCAACAATCAGCCCAAATTTGACTACTATTGGCAGCTTAATAATCATCTGTCATGGGGCGCTTGGGTGACTCAGTTGGTTAAGCATCTGACTTCAGCTCAGGTCATGATCTCAGGGTCCTGGAATCAAGCCTCGTGTGGGGCTTTGCACTCAGCAGGGAGTCTGCTTTTCCCTACCCCTCTGCCCCTTCCATGCTCGTGCTCTTTCATACTTTCTCTCTTTCAAATATATAAAATCTTAAAAAAATAATTTAAAAAATCATCTGTCATGGGAAAAAAAGGTAGTTCCTTTCTCTCAAAAATGGAGTTTGGGATTCACTCACTAGGGTACCACTTACATTGAAAAGCCAGGGACAAATATCTCTCAACCATGGCTAGCAGTGGGCGAACATGCAAAGTAGCAAAAACATCATAGATTTTTTGTACTAACTGATTTAAAATATGTTATTTGTCTTAATTACTGAGTTTTTTGGTGTCTCTTGGAAATTATTATTATTATTATTAAATTATTTATTTTTTTTGTGCCTGGTGAAAGTGCCTTGCCCTCCTCACCTTAGTCCTGACCCTGCTGGAGGGCAGGTAGATGATAAGGAAGGTGCTGTGAGATGTGGGTGTGGGCATGATATCTTTCTGAGTGTTACATGGAGTTTTGAAGAGAAAGTCTTGGAGGCCCCAAGCTGGGCTTGCTAGTCTGCTAGGGTGGCCATAATGAAGAACCACAGACTGGGGGGCTTGAACAAGAGCCATTTATTTTCTCATAGTTCTGGAGGCTGGAGGTTTAAGACCAGGTGCCCGCAGGGTTGGATTCTGGCTTGTAGACAACTCTCTTCTCTCTGTGTTTTCATGGCTTCTTCTCTGTGTGCTTAGAAAGAGAGGGATCTTTAATGTCTCTTCCTCTTCTTAGAGGAACATCAGTCCTATCTGGTTAGAGCCCCACCCTTGTGACCTCATTTAATCTTAAGCACCTCTCTGAAGGCCATATCTCCAAATACACTCACTTTTGGGGTTAGGGCGTCAACATAAGTCTTGGAGGACACAGCTCAGCCCATAACAGTGGGTGCCCTGCCTCCAGGCACACATGCCACCTGGGTGGCAGTTTGGCACTGGAAGACCGATGGACTGGGGTTTGAATCTGGGCTCTCTCTCTAATTAGCTGTGTGATCTTGGGCTAATTATTGACGTCTCTGAAATACAGCCTCCCGATCTTTAAAATAGGTGAATATTTCTTATCTCACAGAGAGAAAAAGAGGCTGATCTGAGATACACACACATACACACACTCACACACACACACACCCCTCGTACACAATTCACAGTATAAACATTAGGTTCCATCTCTTTGGCAAACCAGTTGGAATTCAGGAAACAGAAACTGGCCCTGTAATTAAGTTAAGCAGTTCTGCTCATCACCTTTAGGTAGCCAGAGGGGGAGAGAGTAGTATTACACAGAGACTATCTACTATTTTTCTGAATTTTAGTGGCTGCACATCCTTATCACACAATGTTAGATCTTTGAGCAGGCACTGGCCAAGAGTCCAGGGCCCCACAGATATCTACAGGTCCAGTAGGAACCTTTCTAATGCAGCTGAATAGGAGGGAAAAGTGCCGAGTCATGGATTTGTTTCCTTCTGAGTCTGTGTGGTTCTTATCACGTTCAGGAAACATTAGCACACCCAGCTATTAATAATGGTGATGAAATGAAGTTTCTGACTAAATCTGGGGTGGAGGTAAGGGTCACCTGCCCAGCTAAACTACACTTCTATCTGTTCAGGAAGGAAGGGACCTATCTGAAGGCACGCTGTTAAGATAGGAATGTACATTCTGAGAACCCTCAACTTCACGCAACAGGGCAACCAGAGCCTCCTAAAGGTCATGGTTGAGGGGGAGGTGTGGATGTTGTCATTGGCAGATTTTTCTCAACCATTTCCAAAATCCCTTAGTAGGCAAAGAGTCCAGACAAAGACACAATATCTAAGGCCTTACAAAGAGTAGGATAATGGTCCTTGTCATATTGCAGGATGAAGTATTTGTTTAAATTAATAGAGGGGGCGCCTGGGTGGCTCAGTGGGTTAAAGCCTCTGCCTTCGGCTCAGGTCATGATCTCAGGGTCCTGGGATCGAGCCCCACATCGGGCTGTCTGCTCAGCAGGGAGCCTGCTTCCCTCTCTCTCTCTGCCTGCCTCTCTGCTTACTTGTGATCTCTCTCTGTAAAATAAATAAATAAAATCTTAAAAAAAAAACAAAAAACAAAAAAATGGGAACTGCTTTAAAAAAAATAAATTAATAGGGGACTATATTTACATCCTCAAAATGGATGACATATTTTTCCTGGGAGACTTGCTCTAATTATTTATTCCTCTCTCATTCTCTTTAAAAAATATTTTATTTCTTTATTTTTCGAGAGAGAGCATGAGAGAGAGCATGAGTGGAGTGGGGAGGGGACACAGGTGGGGAGGAGGAGCAGAGGGGAAGAGAGAGGGAGAGAGAGAGAATCTCAAGCAGACTCCACACCGAGCACAAAGCCCAACTAGGGGCTTATTCCCACAACCCTGAGATCATGCCCTGTGCTGAAACCAAGAGTTGGATGCTTAACTGACTTAGCCATCCAGGCACCCGTACCCTCAACCTTTTTTTTTTGTTAAAGCATGAGATTTCACAGATGAAAGCCCCTCCCTTTCTGTACTCCTTCTTCTGCTCTTTCTATGTCCCCTCAGTGGGCCTAACTGGCATTGATAAGCAGTAGTGTTAGATAATGATTTCTGTTTGGTGCCTAGAATCTTGTGGAATTAATGGCTGCCAGAGTGAATCACAAGAGAGACTTTGACTCTATTTTTTCTCTCAGAAGGTGAAGGACAGTTATGGCTGTGCCCCTCAGTGAATCTTATGCAATTGCCTGCGCTATTAGGTTCAGAAGCTCATTCTTCTACCCACAACCTGACTGGAAAACTTTACTCAGGTGATGGAATATTATTATGCTCCCATTGCCCAATGAATTCAGACCTAACTGACATAAGGGAAAGTTCATTTCAACTATTTTTGTTCCCTTCCCCTTATCAAATTCATACTTGAGAAGTTTTCACAACAGAATTTAATTTCCAACACTTATATCAGGTTGATAATTAACTCAAGGAACCCGGGAAGAATTCCTTTTGCAATGTGTTACCACAAATAGAGTTGTCAAACTTACTAAAGCAACAAACTTGCGTAAGTCACTCAACACCTACCACTACACTGCTCACTTCAGTAGCCACTAGCCATACGTGGATCTTTAAACTTAAACTACAATTAGTTTAAACTAAAAAACTCACTTCCTCAGTCACACTTGTCACATTTCATGTGCTCAGCAGCTACATGTGGCTTGTAGCTACTGTATTGGGCAGACAGACACATTTCCATTATCATGGAAAGTTCCCTGGGACAGCGCTGGTTTACAACCTAAGTTTCATCATCTGAGAGGGGATAACAGAAGAGATACTACACTACCGCACGTGGAAACACTGATTGTTGTGAAGTGCAGCACAAACTGTGTCATTAGCCTTGACTTGTAATTTGGATGGCTACAGAGTGGATTCCAGATTTCCTAAAGCAAAGTTTTGACTCCCTAGTGTATGTGTCTAATAGTTTTACAAGTCAGCTCTATTTCTCCCATTATAATCAGCAATGCTGAGCATTCACCTTTCCTGGGAAGAAAGGGATGGAAGCCCTGTCCACTCTAACTTCTGGTTTCCCAGATGGTCCTCAAACAGCCAGCAGCTCCCCCTGCACAAACTCTAGGACTTCTCGGTACCTCTACCTTTAGCCTCATATTCTGAAACAGCACAGTACCTTTGGGAGGACATAAAACTATCCTTCCCCCAACCCACTGTTGCCAGAGACCCCTAGCAGCCTCTGCTTCCATGTGCTTATTTTGGGAATTATGTGGTAGAGATGTATACTGGAAGAGTAGGGGCTTTGACCCTAAGACTCACCTCTGCACTTGACTGTGTGACTTTGGCAAGTATGTTACCTTCCTTGAAGCAAAGTTTTTGTTTTTGTTTTTTTTAATTTGTGTAAATGGGGATAAGGTACTCACTTTGCAGAGCTAAATGAGCTAATAGGCTTAAAATGCTTAGCAAAGTGCCTGGCACATAGCACTTGGCACATAGTAGATGCTGTGATGAGCAGCAGATGTATTTACCCAAGAGCTGTCCTCAGTTCTGGGGGGAAATGGTGCTTTTTCTTTCTCTTGCGAAGCAGTAGAAGACTCCCAGATATTTCATTGTCCAGATCTAGATCTGTCTAAATATCTGCGGGATGGGTCTAAACAGCTTCAAGTAAAAGTGCCAGCAACAATAGGCATGTTGCAGTAAATACTGTTGATAGTCCATCTAACAGCCATCCTTCCTCCCCCTTTTTCCTCTTTGATAACAGAATCTAGATTTTGCTTCTGTGTCTGGCATCCAGGGTTCCTTCCCCAGGTCCAGAGTGTTGAATCTTTTTTTAAAGATTTTACTTATTTATTTTGGAGAGAGAGAGAGAGAGCAGGGGAAGGGGCAAAGGGAGAAGAAGCGGGAGAGAAGCAGGCTCCCAGCTGAACCAGTAGCCCATTGTGGGGCTCGATCGCATGACCCTGAGATCATGACCTGAGTCAAAATCAAGAGTCAGGTTAACCAACCAGCTGGGCATCCCCAGAGTGTTGAATCTTGATTGGTCCAAGCTATAAGATTAATATTATTTGTATTGCTAGTGACTCATATAAGAAAGGTCAGGTGACATAACTCTGACAAGAGAGACATGGAAGAAAGTGTGTGTAGGGGGGGCAGAGCCAAAAAAGATTTTTCTGTCCTTAAAAATGAGAGAAAAACAAATGGAAACATTGAACTCCGTTCTTTCCATATTTCTACAGGAACATGGAAGTGAAATATGCCCCCTGCAATTATGGACCACTTCCAATAGACTTTCCACCACAAAAAATTAAAATAAGGGGGTTGGTGGTGAGGCAAGGCCTGAGATTATTAATTCTTTGATAGATTCTACTTTTTGCTATTCTTTATGTGGTATATCATCCTTCTAAGAACTCTGAATTAGAAATTTGATACTGTGTTTGACTCTTTCCTCATCATTCACCCCTCATATCTGGAGAGTTGCCAAGCTCTGGTTATATCATCTTTATTTTTTCAGTTTAGCCAGGGCAATCAGGTTTTAGGGAAACACTGGATTATACTGTCCAAGCAAATGAAATTGGTCTGAGACAGAAAGGCCATGTAATTTTTTCTAATGGGAACTGTGTCTTTTCAGGAAAGAAATCTACTTGGGAAGCTAAATCAAGGTCAAAAGGCTTCCTGGGGGATGGATGGGAACAGGAGAAAAAGGTCCTGCAGCAATGGTCCGATATCTCCAGTTCCCTACATGGGTCTCCTGGTCTGGGCAGCCCTGCTCTTCCCAGTGCTGGAAACTCGCTGCCCCTGCTCTCTCCACATCTCCCTACATCTGCTCTCTCAGCCCTTCTCATTATGGCAATGACAACATAAAGATGTTAAAAACTCTCAGTAGACTCGAGGCTTTCTTCTCAATTAGTATGCATTTCTGATGATCTGAAAGGGTATTACCACTCTTCTGAAAATGCTCAACATCATGAAAAGCTGTGTTTTCACCTGCCCCCCACAGCAGGATCTGCTCCTAATTCATCACACCCATCCGCTAGTCTTCCCAATGGGCTGTTGGGCAGTTAATACACCTGTTAGCTGAGGTTCCTAGTAGAGTTGCCCCCAGAGGAGAAATGTTGCAGCAGGCAATGAGAGACTTTCTGTTGGATGTGAGGCTGAGGATTTGGGCACATGTAAAGGTCTGAAAAGCTCTACACTGAGCTCTTGTGTCTTCCTCCTCAGCCATGCAACTTTCTGTGTTACTGCTCTCATCTGACAAAGGTAAGCAGAGATTTTTCAGCATGAAATTTCATTGGGATGCTGTAATTGATTGCATCTTTATACCAAAAGAACTTTGGCTCTTTCATCCAGATGAGAGAAGAAAGAAATGAATAAGAGGGGAAAAAATGTATGAGGGAGGGGAATAGAAAAGTCAAGGAAGAGAGCTTAGTGATTAAAAAAGTGGTAGAGAAAGACAAAGAAAATACCTGGTTAGAAGCTTAAAAACCAGGAAAGAAATAACCACGAACAACACTGTTAGCCAAAAAATTTCAAATACAAATGGTCCATGAAATAGGAAAAACAAACGAACAAACAAAAAACCACAACAAACAACTAGGGAGAAACCAAAGTGAAAAAAAATAGAGGCATATGACAAAATAAAATAAAATAAAATAAAATAAAATTCTGATATTGCTGAAAAAAAAATAGAGGTATAAAAGAAGATTGACACATGTCAACTTGACTACTTTTGCTAAAATAATTTTTTTCTAGTGCATTTTAAGAATGATTTACTGCCTTATAATTAGCAAAATTTTCTGATACTACAAATATTGTAAGATAGCTTTCTTGCTATTATAAATGGCAGTTGCCTGCTATGCTTTTCATCATCCTTTTCCTTATAGAACCTAGAATTTTATTTCAAGATTTAAAAATTTATTTTAGAGAGGGGAGAGGGGCAGAGGCAGAGGGAAAGAGTCTTAAGCAGACTCTGCACTGAGCATGGAGCCCAACTTGGGGTTTGATCCCACAATCCTGAGATCACAACCTGAGCCGAAACCAAGAATCACTTGCTTGACCAATTGCTCCACCCAGGCATCCCAAACTAAGAATTTTAGAATTGCAAAGGGGTTTGGAGAATATTTCATGTTTGGTCATTTTAGAGAAAGGAAAACTTATTGTGAAGAAGGTATTTTCCCAGAGTTGTGTAGTTGATAATGTAGGAAAGCTAGGACTTGACCTTCCCTGAGCTGGTCAGATGCCCACTGGGACCTCTTTTCTTCTAGGCCTCCTAGTTCCTGTCCCCCTACCTGTTAAAATTTATTTGGCTTGTGGCTTATTCTGATTGAGTTTTATGAATTTAAATTGGTATTAACAAACTACTAAGTAACATTCTAACATGTATATCAATTAGTATTTAAAAATTGCTAAATAGTATGGTAACATGTAACAATTTCGTAGTTTATAGAAATTTTACTATGAGCTAAGTATTGTGTTCAGTATTTTACATGTATTAACTCACTTAATCCCTTAAGTGAGTAATAATATAACATGTTAAGCTTGGAATTATTTTTATTTATATATTTTTTAAAGATTTTATTTATTTATTTGACAGAGAGAAAGAGATCACAAGTAGGCAGAGAGGCAGGCAGAGGGAGACAGGGAAGCAGGGTCCCTGCTGAGCAGAGAGCCCGACGCAGGGCTCCATCCCAGGACCCTGAGACCATGACCTGAGCTGAAGGCAGAGGCTTAACCCACTGAGCCAACCAGGTGCTCCAAGCCTGGGATTATTGACAACTGAGTTAACATTTATAAAATTTTTACAATGTGCCAGGTTTTGTGCTATTATAGGTTGAATCGTGTCCCCACAAAATTTGTATGTTGAAGTTTAAACCCTCATCATCTCGGAATGTGACCTTATTTGGAAATAGGGCCATTGTTGATATGATTTTTTAAGACGAAGTTATTAGGTTAGTTCCTTATCCAATATGACTGGTGTCTTTACAGAAGGGGAAAATTTGGACATAGAAGCAGACACAAATATAGGGAAAGGCTGAAGATACAGAGGAGGATGACCATCTACACTTACAAAGAAAGGACTGGAGCAGGTCCTTCCCTCCTGGCCCTCAGAAGGAACCAACCCTGCCCTCACTTTGGTTATGGACTTCTGACCTCCAGAACTGTTATATGATAGGATAAATTTCTCTTGTTTAATCTACCCAGTTTGTGAGACTTTGTTATTGCAGCCCTAACAAACTAAAATACCAAGTGCTTTACAAATATTAATTCATGGAATCCTTACCATCAAACCTACAAGATAGGGAAAATGGAGGGGGAAAAAGTTAAGTACCATTAGAAGGAAGCAGTCCATCTAATCCAGAATGTGGAGCATTCCACGGGGTAGATGATATGGCTACTCCAACAAAGCAATGTGTAATTTAAAGAGAGAGAAAACTGTTATTATGGAATATAAGTGGTTTAAGGGGCACCTGGGTGGCTTAGTGGGTTGAATGACCAACTCCTGATTTCAGCCCAGGTCATGATCTGAGGGTTGTGAGATCATGCTCCACCTTGGTGTTCTGTGCTCAGTAGGGAGTCTGCTTCTCTTCTCCCTCTCCCTCTGCCCTGCTCCTTGCTCATGTGTGCTTGTGCTCTCCCTCTTTCTCTAGTAAATAAATAAAATAAATAAATAAATTTGACCTGAGCTGAAGGCAGACATTTAACTGACTGAGCCACCCAGGTGCCCCTAAAATAAATAAAATCTTAAAAAAAAAAAAAACCCAAAAAACAAAAAAACCTACATAAGTGGCTTAAGATATGTAGTAACCACATTCAACATTTGGACATCATTTTGGCCTTCTGAGTGAATAAATCAACTGTAAAAATACATTTTTGAGACAATCAGGAAAATTGGCTATGACAAATATTAGAAGACAAAGACTTATTTTGTTAATTTTGCTAGGTGTGACAGTGACATGGTAGCGATATTAGAAAATGTATACCCTAATTAGTCAGAGATGGGTGAAAATGGCATGATGCCTGGAATTTGGTGTAAAGGAATTTAGGAAAAAATGTTTGGGACAGGTGAGGTACACCTGATGGTTCATTCTACTATTCCCTCTACCTTTAAAAATATGTTTGAGAGGTGCCTGGGTGGCTCAGTTGGTTAAGCATCTGACTCTTGACTTAGGCTCAGGTCATGATCTCAGAGTCCTGGGATTGAGACCTGCATTGGGCTCAATGCTCAATGGGGAGTCTGCTTGAGGATTCTTTCTCTCCCTCTGCCTCTCCCTGCCTCATGCACTCGCACACACACACACTCTCTCTCTCAAATAAACAAATAAATCTTAAAAAAATTTTTTTTTTGGAAAATGTCCATAATAAAAAGAAAGAAAAATCTATGGATCCTACCATTGCTATTTTACAAATGAAGTAAGTGAGGCTAGGAGAACTTTAGTAAGTGCCTTGGAAGAGCAGAGCTGTGATCAGTCTGGTTACAGAGGGTAATTCCAAACAGGTATGTAATAATATTAATATTTAATGAAAAAATGATGATACTTTCTTATTCATTCTATTCCAATTCCCTTCTGGGTGCACCCTCATTAGATACACCCTCCAGTCATCCCCATTACAGAGGTGGAGACAAAAGTCAAAGATGATTTGGGTATGATCACATATTCACTACAGAATGTCGAAACCAAGAGTGGAATCCAGATTTCTTGACTTCTAGTCAAATGCAAACACCTGCTCACATGGCCCAAACACTTCACATTTAAAAGGAAGGCTATAGGGCCAGGACTTCTGGGACTTCTGGATTAGGGTTCCCCATGGACAGTCTCCCCTTGGTCAGCTCAATATGGAAAATGGAGGGACCAACCACCGCCCAGCCCCTACCAGGGTGGCAAATGTCCGCAAGTGCTAGCCTCTTCCATGTAAGCAGTGTCACTGATCAGTCAGTGTGAAGAGAAAAATGTGGTTACGGGCCCTCACACGAAGCAATTTTGAAGGCAAAATGGGGCATGGGGAGGTTCTTACAATGCCATCAAATTTACACTCACAAAATTTCAACAGCTTGAGATAAAAATTGGGGCATCGGTGGGATGTCCTCAGGCCATTCCTGGGAGGCGGCTTTACATTCCTGACCTTTCTCTTGGCAGTTGGGTTGTGGATGGTACACTTTTAGCCCTAACTTCTCAGAAGCAGTCTGCATTATCCATTTGGGCCTGTCCATCCAGTTCAAGTTCACAGTGATAAATCTCACAGCCTCCAAGGGTCCTCACAAAGCTGGGTGTGGTGTGCTGATAGCATGCATGATTAAGTGCTTTCCTGTGTCAAATATAGCTGTAATATACTACAAACAGGCAGTCGAGTTTTATACAAACTGATCTGGCTGCTATCAGCTGCTCTGACATTTTATACTAATACTTAAAATAAATCTAGAAACAGGAAAGAAAGTACAGAATTATTGTTTTAAGCAGCCTGTGTGAGCTTATCTTCAAAGTGGCAGAGGTTCTATTGTATTTAGAGAAACTGCTCACTCCACTGGCATAAAGGTTAGTAGCAAGACCGCCACCACCATGGAAAGCCAGTTTCCCACGTGAGTACTGGCCTCACAGCACAGTGCTTGTCCCTGGCCAGAGGCTCTGTCCAATTTTCATTTTCTTTTTGCACACCTCAAGACCTTACAGTGAACCTGAAAACACCAGATACCTTTCAGAAGTAATTTAGAATTTCTCTTTAAAACAAACCAAGCCATCACGATGTTAAGGGTCATACTCGAAGTCTGAAAGCATTTCCCCTTTTAAGATATTGGTCTTGACCTCTATGTGTGGTGTCTTTGCGTGTGTATATCTCACAGCTGAAAACAAAAGGAAGCTTGTGCTTTTCTGAATTTTCTTCTTGGAATGAGAGTCTGAGGGAGAAGTGCCCATGAAATAGAAAGCTAGTTATTTTTTTCCTAAAGATTTTATTTATTTATTTGAGAAAGAGAGAGTGAGCTGGGGGAGGAGCAGAGAGAGAGGGACAAGCAGACTCCACCCTGAGCGTGGAGCCAGATGTGGAGCTCCCACCCATGACCCTGAGATCACGACTTGAGCCAAAATCAAGAGTCAGAAGCTCAACCAACTGAGCCACTCAGGTGCCCCAGGAACCTAGTTTATGACAGAAAACAGAAATCATGTCACTCATCTAGTAATTCTCAACTCTGGCAATGCATTAGAATCAGTTGAGAAGCTTTTAAAGCTATTGAGGCCAAGGACCCATTTACCAGAGTCCAATTTAACAGTTTTGGAAATTTCTAGGGGCATTGATACATTTAAAAATCTCTGTAGGTGGTTCCAATGGGCAACAGGGTGGAAAAACTATTTATTTATTACAATGACTCATTAAACAGAAGTGGCATCTCAGGGCCAGAAAAGAGGGGCTGCTGGGGTCTCCTAGAAAGTGTGAGGGCGCTACCAGCCTGGGACCAAGTGCTCCATTCAGCAGTCTTTATTTGACACTATAATTCAGTGGTACCCTGAAATAAATCTACAAATGGATTGAATGCTAAATATGTACTTAAATTTGCAATTGTAGGGCTGGGTCTCTTGCTCATAGCTTTATTTCATAATTCAAATTACTGTTTTCCTGTAGACATAATAAATAAAAGGATTTTCTTTTTATTTTGTCCTTTCTAGAAACTCTATTTCTTGGTTCCTCCTTCCTCTCTCAAAACAACTTTGCATAGGTTTGAGTTATGAAAGACTTTAGAAGACTTATGCTCATTTTCACTTTGTAAAGTTAAATCAATAATTAAAAATAACATGGCAGGGGTGCCTGGGTGGCTCAGTGGGTTAAAGCCTCTGCCTTCGGCTCAGGTCATGATCTCAGGGTCCTGGAATCGAGCCCCGCATCGGGCTCTCTGCTCAGCAGGGAGCCTGCTTTCCCCTCTCTCTCTGCCTGCCTCTCTGCCTACTTGTAATCTTTCTCTCTGTCAAATAAATAAATAAATAATTAAAACAACAACAACAACAACAAAAAAACATGGCAGAGGTAGCACAGAGAAGAGCTGAATTAAGTTGGGTGGCTTTGCATTGAGAATTACTTCTGATTTTATTTGTAAGAATAAGAAAGCCTGTTACTCTTTCTGTGCTAATATCCTCATTTTTGGTGAATATTTTTAAGATTTTCTACCAAGTATGTAATATATACAATATATATTTATGGAGATTATACCTCCAGGATTTTCTGGGATATTCCTGTTTTAAATACTCTATATTCATATAAGAAGTAAAAAGGACCCAGAAATTTCAATATTTTGGTATCCAAATCATGTCTTGGACATTATACTTGAAGAGTTATACAAATTCACAGGCAGCTCATGTGTTCCAATTTTTGGTCTGCAGAAAATGGTCACTTGATAGATTCTTCCATGAGGCTGATGGAACCTGTTCGGGGCCCTAAGATGTAGATGTGGGTCACTATTGGCCTGGAGATGGTAACTCCTGCTCTTCTGAGTCTGTCTATTCGCCTGTGGGGAACAAGTGACTCCAGTGGCCAGCATGACAGCATAGTGCAGGGGCCCAAAAGCTGCCCTTGTAGGCATGTCCCAGATAGCACATCCTAAAAACAGTAGTGGGAGCTGAGGGGGTTGCTTTGGATAGTCATGAGCCACTCTTCATTCTTCATCCCCTTTGATCATGTAGGTGTCTCCACTCCCTGACTCTTCCCATATCACTTCTTCTACTATCTCAACTCCATCTTCTCTGTGTTCTGCAGCCTTACTGTATCTGGAATTAGGCCTGGCCAGACAATATGGCAGCAGCCTTTTTGCTGTCTTTCCTGCTTCACTGTTGTCTTGACATTCCTTATTCACCACGAGCAGCATCTGGTCATGTTCCTCTCATCATTAAAAAGCAGAAAATTCATGAAAGGCCTCAAACTACCCCCTCTACCTACTTTTCAGTACCGGCCCTCAGGCTCACCCCTGGCCTTTCTTTGGGCTCACTCTTTGCCCTTCAGGATACTGGTTCTCAAATGTGGCTACACACAAGATCACAGATGTCTGTTTCCTACCCTATAGGTCCTATTTATTAATCCAGGGTGCATCGTGAGCATTGGATCTTCCCTAAGCTCCCCAGGTGATTCTGATGGGCAGCCAATTTGGAGAACCTCTGCTCAGTGTTTGTCAGCTCCTTGCATGTTGGCTCCTCTCCTGGCCTTTGTTCCTTTGGCCTGAATGTCCTCTCCCACCCACTTCTTTTGGAAATTTGTCCACGGCTTACTCACAGGAGGAGGGTATCAGAGAGTTCAGTGTTAGCTGTGGGGCAAGGCAGCCAACGGGAAATTCAAGGGAGAGTCCACACTTAGACAGCCAGCAAGTCATCATTTTGTAAGAATATGAGAGGAAAGACATTAGGTGGAGAAGGGCCCTCCCTCATGGAAAATGGCCTTTGTGTTTTAGTTCTGGCTGGCTGTGATTCCAGACCATGTTCTCTAATACAAAGTAAGATTGAAAATGAGATACTTTGGAGAGCCTGGATGCCATTCCATTCTTGAACTTCTGTGTCCTCTATGAATTATTCATACAGCTTATGTGCTTACACTCAATGCCCCCCAACCCCACCCACCCCACCATGTATTATAGAGAGGCAGAGTGCTCAGGCCTCAGGGTCTATGGTGCTATTGGGGGTGGGAGGAGTGGAGACAGGCAGAAGTTGTTAACACATATTCAGGAACTGACCAATCAAAATGATCACTCCCCAAAGGTAGGAACACAGATTGGCTTTGATCTCCCCATTCTACTTGTACAATAAATACAGAGTCAGTGGATGAAAGCAGCTTGAAACTGACCGTTGCCTTCAACCATCTAGTTATATTTCATACTCTCCTTCCCCCACAAGCATCTCTGACATCGTCTTCTTCTGATTTGTGCAAGAACTTAACAGATTTTACTTTGGAAAACTATAAAGGAAATTTAAACAAAAACCCAAGTTCATGTCAATAAAGGAAAATTTTAAGTCAGTCCCAGTCCCAGTCTCTTATAACATGCTGAGTGCTATATGCAATCCCTGGTATTCACAGAGGAGACACCATTCAGACTGCTGTGAATTTTAGATATCACGAATAATAGCAAAGAACCTGAGGCCTGGATTCATTCCAATCCCAGCTCCACTATATATGAATGTGTGACCCTAAATTCATTCCCAACCTCTCTGTGCTCCAATTTCCTCATTTCAAGTATGGATATGATAATAGCCAGAGGCTGGTGTGAGGTGTAACACAGCAATTCCTTGTGAAGAGCTTACCTGGCACTTGGTAGTAAATGTTAATTAATTAATTAATTAATTAATTATTAAAAAATATTTTATTTATTTATTTGACAGAGAGAGAGATCACAAGTAGGCAGAGAGGCAGGCAGAGAGAGAAGGGGAAGCAGGCTCCCCACTTAGCAGAGAGCCCGATGCGGGGCTTGATCCCAGGACCCTGAGATCATGACCTGAGCCGAAGGCGGAGGTCTCACTGAGCCACCCAGGCACCCAGTAAATGTTAATTTATTAAATGTAACTTTAAAAAAGTGGTTAAGATTTAGTTTTTTTTTCTTTTTTTAAAGATTTATTTATTTATTTGAGAAAGAGAGAGCGCGTGGCATGAGTGGGCATGGGGAGGGGTAGAGGCAGAGGGAGAGACAAAGAAACTTTAGCAGATTCTGCACTGAGCGCAGAGCCCCACTTGGTGCTCAATCCTGGGACCCTGAGATCACAACCAGAGCAGAAACTGAGACTCAAATGTTTGCACCACCCAGAGGCCCCAGATTTAGTTTTTTGCTGACAGTCTTCATCTTGGCATTAATAGCACTACTCTCTTCAAATAGGTTAGACTAAACAGTTCCTATGAGTTAAAGATGGCACAAGAAAAAAAGGCACTCTGTCCAAGTTTAGGTCCCCATGTAACTACAGACTATTTGTGTTTGACCAATACAACCTCCAGAACATTTCAGCGTTTTAGACCTAGAAGTGACATCACAGGTCCCATTCCCTCATTAAAAGGTAAATTTCAGGGGTGCCTGGGTGGCTCAGTGGGTTACGTGTCTGCCTTTGACTTATGTCATGATCTCAGGGTCCTGAGATTGAGCCCTGAGGAAGGCTCCCTGCTCAGTGGGGAGTCTGCTTCTCCCTCTCCTTCTGCCCTCCATCCCTGGCTCATGCTCTCTCTCTCTTTAAAAAAATAAAAAAGAAAAGGTAAATTTCAAGCTGCAGAGTGGTCCAGTGACTCAGATTCTCAGAGCTGGTTTAGGAGCAGAGCTGTGATGAGCTTTTCGGGTTTTCACAGGACACCAGCCTTCCAAACTACATCCAGCATGACTTCTGTGATCACATCAGAGCAAGTGCTAATTTATCCCATCTTGCCACTTCTGTCTTACAATACTTAAATTAACTGGGTGTCAGAAACATGTATCACCTCTGAAAGGACAAGTTTGCAACAAAAATACAGGCGAACGTTTATCCGGATGACTTTGCTGTTCTGCATTTTAACAGTTGCCCCCTGAACTTGGGTGTAACTTGCAGAGATAAAGCATGAGGACAGAGAGTATAAGGAGAGGAATCAGTGTGTTAGGGATGAAAGTATTTCACAGTTATTTCCAAAGAATGGGCCTGCAAGTTTGTAGGATTGAACCAAACGGATATCCTAAATTCTTACTTGAACAGAGAAAGAGTGAGCTTTTTTACCTTGTGGGTTTACATATGGTGGATGGCGCGGTCTCTTTATTGTTTACGGAAAGGGTAAGGGGGCTTCATTGTTTACGGAGAGGGTAAGGGGGCTAGTAATGAAATCAATACTAAGCAGTAGCATGGGCAGAGCTGGATAACATCAAAACTACCAGGAAAAATATTTCCGCAAAAAGAAAGGAATTCACCAAAAGGAAGAATTGGGTAACTTTAAGATATTTAATGTTATTTCCTCCTCTGCCTCTCACCCCAGCTCTTCTTTAATCAACTCACAATTAGGAAGTGCTGGATGATGACCAAGCATATAACCATATAACCATACTGGGCCACTTATCTACCTGTTGTGGGGTTTTTTTTTGGTCTTTTATTTTTTTTTTTTTAACACAATCTCACCAGGGAAGGTCTTAATGTCACTTGTCTCTAATCATATCATCCACACTGACAGCTTCCTAGTATGTGAAATATTTGGGTCTAGCAGCCATGAGCCTCGTGTATAATCCAGACCTCACTTGTGAGGTGAAAATAGCTCAGGCGATCACACTAAACAAACCAGGTACCTCCTCAGTCCGAATTTCACCAAATGCCTTTGAGGTGAATCAGTCACAGACTCCACAAGCAAAGAGGAGGGGCATGGGTGGTGCACAGATGACATTGTTCAGAGATAGACGTTGATTAGATGGCCCCTAGCACTGGGGGTCAATCTGTCCGGGTTTAGAGGATTGCTCTGCTGGGACACCACCTGTAGAGCAGGACAATGCTTAATAAAGCTTAGAACTGCAGCCTTAAACTAGACAGAACCCAAACAGATAACCTTGGGAAGATCCTTAACCTGAGTCCCTCAGTACCTGCAAGGAAGTCACTGTAAGATTAGAAAATGTAATTACATCTGATAAAGTGATTGCTAAGACATTGTTTGAAAAGGGGGCTTTATCAGCCCTATTGTGTGAAGGTTAATGGAGACCAGGATCTCCGGCCACTGGTCTCTCACCTCCAATAGAAAGAAATCTGATTATATTAGAAGGTTAAGAAGGTAGCTCAATAGTCTTTAGAATTCCACACTTCACAGTTTACTCCATTTGGTATAAGCTAGCTACAAAATTGCACAAATCTGAACTCACATTACTGTGAGATCTGTCTGCAGATGTGAGACCCTCTAGACTGGCTATAGGTTCACGGGTGCCCCTCTGTGCTCCTCCCTACCTGAGCACATGCTTGCAGAGCCCTGACTTCATTATGTTACAGTTTTCTTTCTCTGACTTTCTTCCCCATGGAGATGGAAAAACGTTAAAAGACAGGCACTCACTTAGCTTGCATTCCCAGAGCCTAGCACAGATTTTGTTTTATTAGCCAATTCTCATATAATTGCTGACTTGAATTAAACCCGCTCAGAGAAATCTTGGATTTTCCCATTGGTGAATATTGGAGAAGTGGGCAAGGATTGAGTAGACCAGAGGAATCCATGAGGACTTCTCCCTCCCTCCAATAACTGTCCTATGGCTGGGTTGACTATTTATTAAGCTCTGGGGGGAGGAGGAGGAAAGAGTGGTGGGGGAAGAAGGAGAAGAGAAAATCCCCTAGTGAAAGGATATCGTTCACTCCATTTTTGAACTGGATGGAATCATCTAATCCAAACTCCTCATTTCTCAGATGGGGAAACAGAACTTGTACCAATCATATGGAAGGATTACAACTTACCTTATTATTTTTTACTATATCATGATGAAGGTTCCATGTGACATTCAGTCACCCATACCACCTAAGTATTCACTGAGGCTGGTGAAGGGAATGCAGTGTTTACCTAGATAGCACACATATTTCTATTTGTTTACAATCAGAGAGGAAAAAGGATAGCACTTTAATGAATCAGGGTATTGGCTATAGATCTAAAGAATTGGGACCCAGAACATCTTAAAAATACATATGTGTTAGACACACACAAAAAAAAGAGACATTTTAAGTTAAGAAGATCATAATACGATTTAGAACATGTCACCCAAGTCTTGTTCATCCAAATTAGGTTTGATCAGAAATTCCTTTCACAAACATGGCACTGAAGGTGAAGAGGAAGGCCCTGCCCCTCCCAAAGCTGAAGCCAAAGCAAAAGTTTTGAAGGCCAAGAAAACCATGCTGAAAGGCATCCACAGTCACAGAAAAGATAAGATCCACATGTTACCTACCTTCTGACAGTCCAAGACACTGTGTCTCTGAAGCCAGCCCAAATATCCTTGAAAGAATGCCCCCAGGAGAAACAAGCTTGACCGCTGTGCCGTCATCAAGTTCCCCTGACCACGGAGTCAACTGTAAAGAAAATAGAAGACAACAACACACTTGTGTTCACTGTGGATGTCAAGGCCAACAAGCATGAGATCAAATAGGCTGTGAAAAAGCCCTATGACATTGAGGTGGCCAAGGTCAACACCCTGATCAGGCACGATGGAGAGAAGGCATACGTTTGACTGGCTCCTGACTATGATGCTTTGGATGTTGCCAACAAAATTAGGATCATCTAACAGAGAAACTGAGTCCAGCTGGTTAAATCTAAATATAAATTTTTTCACCAAAAAAAAAATATATATTTGATCAAATGGTTCTAGTAGGTGAAATATGTATTATGGTTCGTACTTCACCTCCCTTTGCCTATTTCCACCTTTTCCACAGAGCTGAGTCCTAATGGGCTCCCACTAGATCTGAGTAGGTGTATCAGTAGGTCTCCCAACACTCCAATGCCCACAGAGGAAAGGAAGAATTTCAGCAAATGTG
This sequence comes from Potos flavus, assembly GCA_028534135.1. Lineage (NCBI taxonomy): Eukaryota > Metazoa > Chordata > Mammalia > Carnivora > Procyonidae > Potos > Potos flavus. The sequence continues at coordinate 65,027,238 of CM052900.1, read as the reverse complement.
GAAAGCAGTTCTCAACTCTCAACTAGTCAGTGTATAAAAGGAGGGGTTGTTAAGGAGAGGTCCACCTGTTACTAATAGATCCTGGAAGAAGTGTGCCATGAGTGCAAGCTCAAGGACCAAGCTCAAGGAGGATCCCTAAATGTTTGTTATCAACACAAAAAACAAATAACTTACTTGTATATAGCACTTTCAGAACCTTCACTAGGTCTCTTTGCTCCTCAACAATATCCTAGTGAGGATAATAGGACAGCTACACCCTCATATTATAGATGGAGGAAGGGGTACAACCGAGAGGTTGAGCAGTCAGTCCATGGTTACCCAAGAAAGGGGAGTGTCAGGGCTGGGATGATTTTCTTCCAATTATACTTCACAGGTTCGCTGACCTGGTATAGAAATACATTTCTGCAACTCATCCCTTTTCAAAGGAATCAGCCCAGGAGACCCCAAGACAAGACTCTTCTTTCTGTGAAGCCTCTAGTCCAGCAGGCATTCTAATCTTGGATCTTGTACCAAGGTCAGTCCATACCAAGATCCTCTGACTTGGGTAGAGAGGAAAGAGCAGAGGGCACAACCACAGAACACACTGGCAATGGCACCATTTCCCTTCTTGGAAATATCTGGGTGTTCATTTCTTTGCTTCTCTGTGGAAACCATCAACAATCAACGTAAAACCTCCCTCCCCATAAGAAGGCGCATCCTTCTCCATCTAGGAGGTGAGATACGAAGTAGATGATTTCCAGGCAAATTTCCTTGATCCCAGCGCTGATTAACCATTCCCAGGTGGCTGGTTCTCCTGTCCTTGTGCAGTTGGTGGCAATACAAATATGTCACGTGACCCAGAAATCTGTGTGCAGCAAGAGCACTTGGTAGCCATACAGTGTTATTTTAGTCCTAGGATTTTAAAATCCACTTAGTATTAACACCCATTCCAGGCTTCTTTAAAGCAAAACAGTTTCTTGCAATTGACGTTGGTCTTTAAATTCCTTTTAAAATTAAAATATTAAATCATCCACTAATTTGCATAAAACTCGTCAAAGCACCTTCTGTCTGTTTGAAACATTCTTAATAATTCCAAAGGTGGCTCTGCAGATAAGCCGCGGGCCCTAAGTTGGCAATTTCAGGCATAGTTTTTCCCATGTCATCTCTCCGGAAATATGTGCTAAATAAAAATCAGAGCAAGGTCAAAAGATTTTTAGCGTCCTCAAATCAGATCGAGGAGCCTGTAAACCATCCTTACTTACACACCAGCAGGGTGGCAGCCCAGGCAGGGAGAGCAGTACCGTCCTCAGGGGTACAGTCCTGGAGACTGAAAATGAAGGGAAAACTGGGATTTAACCAGCTTGTCTTTGCATTTGCCACAATGGGACATTGTTAGGCCTGGGCTCCATGAAACAATAGACTTCGATAGGACATAATACCCATTTAGGACAGGTTTACATCCTACCTCTTCAAGCACGCTGAGCTCCCTTTCAATTTGCTCTTGCTGCACACAATGTATGTGTAACAGATTATTTGTCCTAACTCTCTTCTTGTTCTCCCTCCCCCATGTCTTTCCTTCTGTGCTAGACTTCAGTAAGTCCAGGGTGAGTTTTGTCTCTCGAAATGCTGGGTGATTTTTCATGAGACTCCACTGCTGAGGCACACAGCATTGCTTTCCCTGGTCATTTAAATGAGATGGGTGCCTTGCATGAGTGGATTCTAAGGGCTGGTCTGTCTGAATGTGCTTATATCCCAATTTCTCCAAGTATGAAATCAGTTCCCAGATCAAATTCTTGGCTGCATTAGATGAAGAATCTACCATTTGTTAACAAAGGGCGATTCTCATTTTTAAGGGGGAATGTGTTACAAATATAAAACATCGAAGCCTTCGTAATTTTCCCAAGGAATATAATCTACAAAGAGAAAAATGGAAAAGAAAAAACTGTGCTCATAAAGAGGCTTGGTGTAGCATAAACTTGAATATAATATTCATATCCGATGTTATAAAACTTCTATAAGGTGGTCAATTCTGGAGCTACTTTATGGGATAATGTGAGAACTGTGCTGGTAAATGAATAGGAAAGTAGAGTGTGAATAGTTTATTTCACGACAGAAACTAGGAGAAACAATATCTGCATGTAGACAAAGACTGCAAGGTAATAGCTAACAATAAAAATAGTTGTAGCTGGGCCGCCTGGGTGTCTCAGTGGATTAAAGCCTCTGCCTTCGGCTCAGGTCATGATCTCAGGGTCCTGGAATCGAGCCCCGAGTCAGGCTCTCTGCTCAGCAGGGAGCCTGGTTCCCCTTCTCTCTCTGCCTGCCTCTCTGCCTACTTGTGATCTCTCTCTGTCCAATAAATAAATAAAATCTTAAAAAAAAAATAGTTGTAGTAAGAGGGGGAATTCTGACCCTTTTTTAAAATTAAGTTTTTATTTAAATTCCAGTTAGTTAACATACAGTGTTATATTAGTCTCAGGTGTACAATATAGTGATTCTACACTTCCATACAACACCTGGTGCTCACAAGTGCCATCCTTAATCCCCGTCACCGATGTCACTCAACCCCTGCCCCCCTATCAGTTTGTTTTCTCTAGTTAAGTGTCTGTTTCTTGGTTTGTCTCTCTCTCTTTTTTCCCCTTTTCTCATTTGCTTTGTTTAGTAAAGAGAATTATGACTTTTTGAAAATCTTTATTTTTAGCCTTTTAAATCATTTTATTAAGAAAAACATTCCATGAGAATAGGGCAATTCCTATGGGAATGACAATTTGTTCTTTGGATCTGGAATATAGTTTATTGTGCATGCATCCTTTGCCTTGTATTACAAATTGACTTGGAAGTAATCACCGAGAACTTCTGGAAAGCACAGTGAGGGGCCCTGGAACTAGCATTACTATTCGTCTTCCTGGGAAGTTGTTATAAAAGGTAAAAGAGAAAATTAACAAGTCAGTCCATTGTCTCCCACCCAATGAGTATTAGATACTCATTTTAGAGAGGGTTAAAGTTAGATTAGATACTCATTTTAGAGATGTTAATTAAATTACAAGGTCACTTGGTGAGGAAATGTATAGGCTAAGAGTTCGAGCCCCAGTCTAGCTCCAGAGGCCATATTCTTCCCATTATATCACCATGCTCCCCAAAATATGTTGGCTAAGAGCACATCTTCCTATTTCCCAAATGGAACACAACTCCATTAGACCAGAGAGGAACATTTCACCGCTAGGGCAGTGCCAGGATGGGTAATAATCAAGGGTGCTTCTAGTGCTTCTTTTCATATATTTAAATATATTTCATATACTCTTACTTGATCTCTACAACATAGTTATCTCCACTTACAGTGGGAACCAAGGCAGAGAGAAGTTAGCCACTTGTGCTGGATTACACAGTTTGTAAAGTAGCAGAGCCAAGATTTGAATGTCTGGCCCCAGAATACCGTAGGTACTGAAAACACATACCTGGAAAATACATTTTCTGGGGGTGCTTGGGTGGCTCAGTTGGTTGAGCGACTGTCTTTGGCTCAGGTCATGATCCCAGGGTCCTGGGATCGAGCCCCGCAAGGGGTTTGTTGCTCAGCGGGGAGTCTGCTTCTCCCTCTCTCTGTGTCTGCTGCTCTCCTTGTCTGTGCTCTCCTGCTCTCTCTCTGTCAAACAAATAAATAAAATCTTAAAAAAACCAACCAACCAAACAAACCAAACAAAATACATTTTCTGCTTTTCTTGGATCTAAGGCAAATCAGAAGAGAGATATAATCAAGAAACATAAAGAAAAAAAAAGAAAAAAGGAAAAAAAAGATGTCCTTTGTTATTATTATTTTTTTTAACCCTGGTTTACCAAAGAAGGTGTTAAAAGGGTGGATTCTCTGAGGGAAGTGCCTGACTTATCAGGGAGATAAGCTAATTGTGGCTTTCCTTGTGATTGAAGTTTACCTACTCCCCAGCTCTCCCAGTAACTACTAGAAATGCAAGATTACCCTTCCCCCACCTCTTCCCTGGGAAAAACCAATTCCCTTATTTCCGTCCTCTTGCCAATTTTACGCCTTTAATACTCTGTTTTACTCTTAAATGAAAAGAACTGGATGTCTGTCGTGGAGAATGGCATGCCTTTTCCCTGAGACCCACAGTAGGAATAGATTTTATATATGAGCCAGGATATGGAATACACACACACACTCAACTGAAACAAAGTTTCATGAAACCATAATTTATTCTCATCCACTCCAATATGTGTTTGATTAAAAGAATTCTGATCACAACTCTCTAAATTGACTATAGGACCACAGATTGGAAAACTCTGGGTAGGAATCTCAACCTCAGTTTCTCCCAAAGAGTTCTGGAACTGTGCCCTCAAAACATGCATCTCTAGAATATCCTCTGCACTGTCATAATCTCCTGGCTCTCTATCCAGTTGGTCAAGGTGGATTCAACTCTGCGATGTTCTGCCATAACAAACATCTTCTCAATGACGCTTGAAAACTTGGAAAGGCTGGGGTGCCTGGGTGGCTCAGTGGGTTAGGGCCTCTGCCTTCGGCTCAGGTCATGATCTCGGAGTCCTGGGTTAGAGCCCTGCATCGGGCTCTCTGCTCAGCAGGGAGCCTGCTTCCCTTTCTCTCTCTGCCTCTGCCTCTCTGCCTACTTGTGATCTCTCTCTCTCTGTCAAATAAATAAATAAAATCTTAAAAAAAAAAAAGAAAAAGAAAATTTGGAAAGGCTGGCTGAGAAGCTTCTTCAGGGCAGAGGAGACTTCCTTTTCCCCTTCTGTTTTCTTTCCATTAAATACTTGATGAATTAACAGCTGACCTTTGGGCTTGTTATATATAGGGTATGAGGATCTTGGTGAAACTTTCTGCTGTTCATAGGTACAAACCTTCTGTTCAGGGAAATGGGGAAGGAAGGAGAGTGTGTTAGAAGATGAGCCCGTACTTGATGTTAACTGAACACTCACTCCTCTTAGCCTCTTGCAAGGAAGGAAGCTGGAAGCATTCTCCTTGGATAGAAATGAGAAGCCTTCACTACATTAACTAGTGCTTTTACATCCCATAAGGGTACAGATTGTCTCTCATTTGCCTTGTCACTAGGGAGTACATGCTCACTAAAGAAGGAGACTTACAAGAAACATTTGTTAAATAATAAGTTGATTTGTTGACCATGCAGATAGGAGTGCAAATAGTACTGCATTATCAACACTGGTTAGCAATATGGAAGGCTTTTCTATCCAAGCCATAAGCTTTAGGAGAATTTCAGAGTGGGGAGGTCCTTAAAATTAGCTGGTCCCTTGGGGTGCCTGGGTGGCTCAGTGGGTTAAAACCTCTGCCTTCGGCTCAGGTCGTGATCTCAGGGTCCTGGGATCGAGCCCCCGCATCGGGCTCACTGCTCAGCAGGGAGCCTGCTTCCCCCTCTCTCTCCGCCTGCCTCTCTGCCTACTTGTAATCTCTCTCTCTCTCTCTCTGTCAAATAAAATCTTAAAAAAAAAAAAAAAAGCCAACTCATTCAACTAAAAAAAAAAAAAAAGATCAGCTGGTCCCAGATGTGTGGTAGATATGAGGAAACCCAAGTTCAGTGAGTAAGCTCTCCAAGGTCCTGTATTGGGTGTCTGGGGGTTCTTTCACTTTGCCAATGCTGTCTATACTCCCTGGATTTTCTTCCTCTCCTGATTCTGTGCTTTATACGCCTAAGTACACAACATTGTCACACGGAGAGTCCTAGCTTCTGTTTAAAATATATGGTTACATTGTTTTGCTATTTTTGAGAAAGGAAGGAAAGGAGAGGTGTGAAATTTGAGTAGGAAACACATACTTGTAACAGTATTAACAATATACACAGTATGAAGCTTTCCAAGCTCCTACCTTTCAGGTACAATCAATCATTTTTACTTCTGTGCTGTTACTGGACAGAAATTCCAACTCTGTGGTTCACTGTTTGATTTTTTTTTTAAGTTTAGCTTTTATTTACTTATGTTTGTACGTGCATTAAAGAGCGCGAGCAAGCACATGAGCGCGGGGTAGGGGCAGAGGGAGAAGTAGACTTCCTGCTGAGTGGGGAGACCCATGAGGGACTTGATCCAGGACCCTGGGATCGTGACCTGATTCAAAGGCACACGCTTAACTGACTGAGCCACCCAGGTGCCTGCCACTGTTTGGTTTTAAAATGAGACACATAGAAGGCATACCACTAGGGCAGGAAACAGAGTATTTGGAATAAACAGTATTTGGAATATTTATTTGGAGTAAGTAATTCCAGAAAACTCAAAATATATATTCATTCATTCATTCATTCATTCATTCAACAAATATGTTAGGGAGTGGAAACATGAAATGAAAAAAATGACACATTTTCCTACTGAGAGCACAATAGGTAAACAGGTGATTATGACATTGATAATGGTTATGATGGAGGTATGGATACCAACATAGCATTGTGGGATTTCATGGGGGCGGTAACAAATTCTGTCTGGGAAAGTCATAGGAAGGTTCAAAAAAAGGTGACATTTAAACTTTGACATAATCGTACAGAAAATCCGTAAGACTCTACAAAATAACTGTTAGAACTAAGAAGTAAATTTAAAGTTGTAGGATATAAGGTTAATATGAAAAATGTATTCTTTTTAAATTTTTTAAAAGATTTTATTTATTTATTTGAGAGAGGCAAGACAGCACAAGTGAGGGGGCGAGACAGAGGGACAAGCAGATTGCCTGCTGAGCAGGGAGCCTGACCCCAGGCTGTATTCTGGGACCCTGGGATCATGATCAGAGATGAAGGCAGATGCTTAACAGACTGAGCCACCCAGGCACCCCTGAGAAATGTATTTCTATATACTGACAGCAACAAAAATAAAACAATAAAATTAAATTATACTCTTTACTCCATACTAACACCTAAATCAGCATTGCAGAGAGACATTAATGAGGACATAAATGAGTGGGAAGATAACCATATTTTTGACTGGAAGGTTCGATTTTCTTAAAAAAGATATCAATTGTCTCCAAACTGATTTATCAATTCAGTGAAATCTAACCAAAATCCACCAGGATATTTGGTTTTCTTATTTTTTAGTGTTAGTTTTAATTTTTCGACAGTCACACATCTGCCTTTATTGTGAGCAGCAGGTGGGACACCTCCAACAATAGTTAAAAAATTAATTTAAGGGGCACCTGGGTGGCTCAGTCAGTTAAGTGTCTGCCTTTGACTCAGGTCACTCGGAGTCCTGGGATAGAGCCCCGTGTCAAACTCCTTGCTCAGCAGGGAGTCTGCCTTCCCCTCTCCTTTGGCCCCTCCCCCTGCTCATGCTCTCTCTATCTCAAATAAGTAAATAAAATCTTTAAAAAGAATAATTTAGAAAAGCAGGGGTTCAGTGAAGCCACCCATTTGGAACCATTGCGGCCTCATCTACAAATGCCAATCCAGAGAGGCAGGAAGAGGATCCCAAAGCCCATGAAGAACAAGGTCACCAAGATTAGGGGGTCTTTGTAGATATCCCAGGTGTACCTGGTGGAGGTGACCTCATAAACGAAGAACCAGGTGGTGAAGCACATGCCAGTGGCCAACCACATCATGGTCAAATGTAGGAAGATAGCTGGCTTTCCTGGGCCAGTGGATCTGCTCAGAGCCTCAAGCTCCATTTTGTGGGGCGCAGGGTAACCCTCCACTCTGCCATCAGAATAATATGTTGGCAAGAGCTTCTTTTAATTTTATTTATTTTTTTAGAAATTGATAAGATGATTGTAAAAATGTTTATGAAAATACAAATGATCTCTAATAGTCACAATAGTCTTGAAAAAAAGAATAAAAGATGTAAAGCTATAGTAATTAAGACAGTAGGGTATGGGTGTAAATAGAACAAATAGATCAATGGAAAAGAATAATAACTTCTAAAATCTTCTGCTCATCAAAAGACATTGCTAAGAAAATGTAAAGAGAAACCACAATCTGAGAAAAATGTTTTCAGGGAAAATATTTGCAGGACTTGATTTAGAATATGTAATCTTGTAGATCAACAATATGAAGAATGACCCAATTGAAAAATGGGCAAAAAACTTGAACGAATATGTCACAAAAAAAATATACACATAGCCAGTAGGCTCAGGAAAAGGTGCCAAACATCACTAGTCATCAGGGAAATGCAAATAAAAAACCACAGTGAGGTACATCTTACACTTATTAAGAGTGAAAATACCAACTGTTGACAAGGATGTAGAGCAACCAGACCTCTCCTACATTGCTGGAGGGGGTGTAAGATATGGTGTGCTACCATGGAAAACTACTTGGCAGTTCTTTACAAGGTTAAACAAATACATAGCTGAGGACCCAGCCATTCCTAAAAACTATAAAGACTATGTCCACAAAAAGACTTGTAGAAAAATGTTCATAGAAGCTTCATTCATAATAGCCTCAAGCTAGAAACAACCCAAGTGGCCATCAACAAGAATGGAATAAACGAATAGTAGTTTACTCATACAGTAGAATACTAGACAGCAGTGCAAAGTGATAAACACAACATGGGTGAGTCTTATAAATGTTTCACTGAACTAAAGAAGCCAGATACAAAAATAGTACATGTTGTCTGATTTCATTTATGGAAAGTTCAAGAAGAGATAAAAAACTAATCAAAAGAGATTGTAATCGGAAGAGTGGATGCAGAGGGAACTTTCTGCATTGATGAGGAATGATCCATGTCTTGATTTGGGTGTGGGTTACACAGGGTGTATATTTGCAAAACTCATCAAACTGTATAGTTAAATCTGTTCATTTTATTGTATGTAAAGTAAAAGTAAATTCAGTTCTTGAGTAGAGATTTTCATATTCAGAAGGGGGAAGAGAATTCTAGGTGGAAGTTACTATTATTGAACAAAGATTGATAAATGTGATTGATGCTTTATTTTCTGGACATGATGAAAAATTTTGTGTTATTATATCACATGACTTATAGAATTGAAAAGAAAGGGGGTAAAGGACGGCAAAGTAGTAGCATGGGACCAGATCATACTTCTTCACTAGTAAGGAGAAGAGTAATATGATCATAAAGTCTGGAAGATTTGTGGAGTAGGGTGAATGGCCTAAAGCAGAGGTTGGCAAGCTTCTTCCATAAAGGACCAGATAGGAAATATTTTAGGCTTTAGGGGCCAAGTACTCTCTCTTGTACCTACTCCATTCTACATGGTAGTGTGAAAGTAGCCATAGGCAATGCCTAAGGGGATGAGCAGCTGACTGTTCTGGTACAACTTTGTTTATAGCACCAAAATTTTGGTTTCATAGAATTTTCATGCATCACAAAATATTACTCTACTTTTTTTAACCATTACAAAATGTAGGGACCTTTTTGGGTTGTGGGTCATCATTGTCACTGTTATCATTATTAGAAAATGGTTCTTTGAGAATTTACCACAAGCCAGAAGCTAGCTGCCCAATCTGCCCCCTCCCCTCGGTAGTGATAATGCCCACAATCTCCATTTCATAAATGAGGTACTGATGCCCACAGAGGTGATGGAATGGCCTCCAGCACAGTTTTGGTGACAGAGCTGAACACAGATCCACACACCTGTTTATAGTTAGTGCTCCTGTCCAGTGGGGCATCAGATCTCCTATAATGCTGATATAAGGCACAATTGATCAGAAATCTGTTTAATGTCATGGATCTATATGTGCCTATTCACACGAATTTGGTAATAAAAAGCTAAAATAACTAAGAATATGAAGAAAATGGACAAAACCCTAATTATTGTTAGAGACCAACATATTTCTCTTTCTTTCTTTCTTTCTTTCTTTCTTTCTTTCTTTCTTTCTTTCTTTCTTTCTTTCTTTCTTTCTTCTTTCTTTCTCTTTCTTTTTATATTTTTTAAAGATTTTCATTTATTTATTTGAGAGAGATAGAATGAGAGAGAGAAAGCGTGAGAGGGGAGAGTTCAGAGGGAGAAGCAGACTCCCCGCTGAGCAGGGAGCCCGATGTGGTACTTGATCCTGGGACTCCAGGATCATGACCTGAGTCAAAGGCAGTTGCTTAACCAACTGAGCCATCCAGGTGCTTCCTCTTTCTTTCTTTCTTGTTTTCTTTTCTTTTCTTTTTTTTATTTAGGAGGTTCTACCTGATAGGACAAGTCTCTGTTTGATGCTCATCTTCAGAATTATCCTAGCTATGCCTGGCCTTTTAATTTTCCATGTAAATTTTAGAACTATGTCGAATCCCTTTAAAATGTGTTAGAGTTTTGGTTGTAATCACATTGAATTTTTAGATGAATTTGAGGGAAGTTGAAACTTCATATATTTGAGTCTCCTCATCCATATTTTGTTAAGTAGAACCCTAATATCTATAGGTTTTGATGCTATTTTGAAGGCAATCTTGTGTTCTTTTATATTTCTTTAGTAGTTATTGTTCTGTATTCAACTGCTATTTCTTTCTTTTCTCCTATCTTTTTCTTTCTTCCTTTCTCCCTCTCTCTCTCTCTCTTTCTTTCTTTTTTTCTCTCTTTCTTTCCCTCTTTCCTTCATTCTTTCTTTCTCTTAATTCCAGTTAGTTAACATACAGTGTCATATTAATTTCAGGTGTCCAAATACTGATTCAACAATTCTATACAATACTGAGTGTTCATCATAAGTGTACTCTCAATCCCCTTTACCTATTTCTCCTCTCCCCCTCCCCTTTGGTAACCATCTGTTCTCTATGGTTAAGATTTTGGTTTGTCTCTGTTTTTTTCCTTTGTTCATTTGTTTTGTTTTTAAAATTCCACAGATAAGCGAAATCATATGGTATTTGTCTTTTTCTGACTTATGTCACTAAAGCTACTCTTTAGCTCCATTACCGACATTTTTCTTAATAGGTAAATTAGTCAAACAAGCAAGACTACAGAGGTCTAGACTATCATAATTAACGTGCTTGGTCTGACAGACACATATGGAACACTTTTTACCCCCTAAGTGGAAATCATGCAGGCCACAATCAATAAACGAGTGTAGTAAAGTTAGAAATGAGCAATAAAAGCAAATGAGGAGAAAGAAAGAAAAACCCAGGTGCTGGGAAATTTAACAACATAAAATTAAATATAAGATAAATTTAACAAAATTACTCCTGGGTTAAGGAAGACATCAGAATTGCAATTTAAATTTTGCAAACGAGGGGCACCTGGGTGGGCGGTGCGGCACCCAACTCTTGATTTGAGCTTGGGTCATGATCTCAAGGTCTGGTCAAGCTCCTTGCTCAGCTGGAGAGTCTGCTGGAGATTCTCCCTCCCTCTCCCTCTGCCCCTCACCCCCTCAAATAAATAAATAAATCTTTAAAAACTAACAAAAACTTTGCAAAAGAACAAGTGCTTTACATATTCAAATCCACACTAAGCAGCTCTCAGAGGTGTCTTTAGAAGAAGAGAGAAACTTGGCTTTCCCCTCCACCCACAACACCGTGTAAAAAGATGGACATGGAGATGGCAGTGCTGCGCCTATGAGCCAAGAAACACAAAGGATTGCCTGCAAGCACTGCGGGCCAGATGGAGAAGTAGAACAGATTCTCCCTCAGACTTTCCTCAGGGCTCTTCTGCAGCCATAGGTGGGGTCCTGTGGGAAACACAAGGCGCAGTAGGTGTTCGTCTTGACCCCAAATAAGGCAGCCACCTCCCCGATGCCAGATCTGCAGATCTTGGACCAGATCTCAGGGGAATTCAGAAGGGTTGGGAAGGAACTCCTTGGAGAAGTTCTAAGGGGTTCCAAGGAACACCTCGATTTTGGACTCTACTCTTCGGAATTGTGAGAGAATAAACGTCTGTTGTTTAAGCCACTAGGTTTACGGTAGTTTATTATGCCAGTCCTAGCAAACATACTATGTGAAATTTTATGTCAATACATTTGAAATCCTGGATGACGTGGGTGATCACCTGGGAAATGTAAATGGCTCATAAAAAGGTGAAAAAAACCCTTGACATTGTGATCCACAATCAGTCCACCAAAAAGTTGGAGACTGTACAGTTTTATCAAAAGAATCTACTTAATCTGCAGAAAAGTAGATAATCCCCATGTTACATACAGTATTTCAGTGCATAGGGAAAGTGGGATGCTTATAAAATATTTCTAGAAGGTCAACACATCCTGCTAATAAAGACAGAGAAGGGGGGTGCACAAAGATAAACCAGTAGGAATAACTTATTTATGCACATAATTAGTAAATTTCTAAAAAAAACCCAATAAATCCAACCAAGTAATGGGTTAATAAAATAATAAGCTATGGCCAAGCCGAGTGCACAAGGCTGAGTCAATGCAAAGAATCTAGTCAATGGGGTTTAAAGAAAAAAGTCCTGATCCTGTCAACAGGTGCTGAAAAGGCATTTGATAAAATTCAACAGGCGGTCCTGGTGGAAAAAAACAGCAAACAGCAACAAAGTTAGGAGACCTGAGTGACCCGGACAAAGGGAGTCTACCAAAGAATTATTAAGGTAAAGACAGGAAAACAAAAAGGATGCCCGCTGTCAGAGCTACAATTCAGTATTTGTTCTGGAGCTTCTAGACAATACGATAAGATGAGGGAAAGAAATGAGATGCAAGGATTTTTTTTGTTTTGTTTTTTAAAAATCTCCATTATGAGACCAATAGAACTAGTAAGAATTCCATAAGACAGGTGGACTCCAGATCTGCATTCTGTCTTTCCTCTATAGCAGTAATGGCCAATTAGAAAGCATCACTGAAAAGTTCCATTAATAATAGCTGCAAACTTGGGACCTCTGGGGGACTCAGTTTGTTAAGGGTCTGCTTTCAGCTCGGGTCAAAATCCCAGGGTCCTGGGATCGAGCCCTGTGTCAGGCTCCCTGCTCACCCAGGAGCCTGCTTCTCGCTTTACTCCCCACCCTCCCCCTTGAGGTAGCACTGCTACCTCTCTCTCTCTCAAATAAATAAATAAAATCTTAAAAAAATAATGGCCACAAACCCATCAAACAGCTCAGAATAAAGCTAACAGGTGCCTCAGTTTGTGTGAAGAATTAATACGACTTTTCTGGTGGAACGAAAAGAAGACTTAAATATGTGGAAAGAAACGCCGTGACACGTATCTGGTCTGAAGCAGTACCTTCCACCATCCTCAGCATATCATCTCTTTGTGAGGGAAGAACACAACATATTTGAAATTAGGCTTTTTCTGGAAGCAGTAGTAGTTGACATTTATTCCATGCCCACTATGTGCCAAATCTTTTATAATTTTATTTCAATTAAACTCTCTTAAGCCTCAGTTTTCTTGTCTGTAATACGGAGATAATAAGCCTATCGTGTTGCATTGTGACTTAAAGGGGCAAATACATTAAAACAACAATAAAAGGTACAAATTTCCAGTTATGAAATAAAATAAGTCATGGGAGGAAAAGTACAGCATAGGGAATGTAGTCTGTAATAGCATCATAACTTTGTATGGTGACAGATGGTGACTACACTTACCATGGTGATCATTGCATAATGTATAGAATTGTTGAATCACTATGCTATACACCTAAAACTGATATAATATTGTATGACAACTGTACTTCTGATGGGGAAAAACTGTACTTTAAGCCGACTGACCAAACCGGCAAGGGAACTTCGGTCCTTGTCTCAGAGCCCTTGCAGTTCTTTCCTACCCTGTTCCCCTCGCGCGCCAGAATGCCAAGAACGCGCGAGTAGGAGGATATAAATTACCCTCCCTGCTTGTGCTCGGGGCTCAGATCTTTGGCGCAGGTCTCCTCTGAGTCTCACCGCTGTATAATAAATCTCCAATCCATCAAGTCTCTCAGTGCTGCTTGGTTTTTCCACCAGGATCCAGTCCGGCTTCTGCTACACTTTAATTAAAAATAAATCAGTTAATTAGGAATAACAACAACTCTTTATAGAGTCTTTCATATAGTAAGAGCTCAAGAAAATGACAGGAAAAAAACATGTTATTTAACAAGTAAGCTATTTACTGCTTATGGTATCCTTGTAAAGAAGGACTTTTAAAAATTTAAATTCAATTAATTAACATATAGTGTATTCTTAGTTTCCGAGGTAGAGTTCAGTGATTCATCAGTCTTATGTAACACCCAGTGCTCATTACATCACGTGCCCTCCTTCATGTCCATCACCCTATTATCACATCCCCCTCACTCCCCTCCCCAAGAAGGAATTTTTATCTTTGAGGAAATCGAGTCAACTGCGTAGTTCATGTCTGAAGATTGTTCCCTCTGTCTTTTAAACTGGATCTTTTCCCTACACACCATACAGTCATTCAGGGTGCGTGCTGATTGGTTTGTAAGCAAATCCAGTGGAGAGGAGAGAAGGACGCTCGGGGAAGGAAGAATATATAGTCTGAAATCTGTTCTTTCTATTTTTTAAAGATTTTATTTATTTATTTGAGAGAGAGAGAGAGCACGATTTGGGGAGAACAGAGGGAGAGGGAGAAGCAGACTCCCCACTGACCAAGGAGTGCAATGCAGGACTCAGGCCCAGGACCCTGAGATCATGACCCGAGCCGAAGGCAGACACTTAACCGGCTGAGCCACCCAGGCGCCCCTGAAATCTGGTTTGAGTATGGCAGGGGCTCAGTAGAGGCACTGCCTGTAACAACCTTCGGCTTCCCTCCCTCTGTCCATGGGGCCGTGATAATCACTGGCAGAAGTTAATTGAATTGTCCTGCAGATTTAGTCGGTCTTCTGCAACGCTGGTAAAACGAATGAACGTGGCAGTCCAGATGTCCCTCAGGGAACCTGCGGTTTTGTAGCTGAAGTCAATCCAGTTCTTTCCTGAAGGCTCCCCTGCTTTGGGAGCTCGCCCACTGCTCTTAGCACTAGTTGAATGGGCCAGACACATCCTTTCTGCACCAAAGGGCTAATCTGTAGGGTTTTTTTTTTTTTTCCCCAGCTTCAAATGGCTTTTCTTTGTTGCCCTGTCAGAGTTCTTATTTTATAATGCCTTGAGCAATTTTTTAAATCTTTTGTTTATATTGTCTATTGTACCCCACACTCCATGTGGAGTCTTTGTTTGTGAACAGGTGTTAGCCTACAGGCTCCCTACGGCTCTAGGGCTCTCTGAGGCCGGTGAGGAGACCGCCCAGGATATCTGAGGTGTGAGGCCTGACAACCCGGCCCCACCACACTTTCGGGCCAGGAGGGAAGGGGGCCTTATCCCGTGGGTCTCCCCACAGACAGTGAATACATGTGGCTTGGCAAAGCAAGTAGAAGTGCTCTCACCTCACCTTGCATGAAAAGACCCCTCAAGGGAGACACAATATTCCAGTGATGGAGAGCATGGGACGGCACACGAAGTTCTAGGTCAGATTTTTGTAAATGAATTTTCATTGGAACACAACCACGCTCATTCAGGTAGGTATGGCCTGTGACTGCTTTCCTGATGGAATGACGGAAGGGAGCAGTTTCAACAGACATTGCATGGCCCACAAAGCCTAGGATATTTACCCCTCTGGCCCTCGACTATAAGGGTGTGCAGACCTGTGCTCTAGAGGCCTAATTTGGAACCCTCTAGTTGGCACTTGGCAATCAGAAATCCTCCTAAAGCAATGGTGAGGCACAGCCCCAGCAGGGACCAGTCCTCAGGGGCCATTTTGGTGACCAGTGTCACTGTCGTTTGTCCCTATTCATGCAAGGATGGCCAGTGTCTACATCTTAAAAGTTTTTATAAATTTTTAATTATTTTATTTTTATTTTTTTAATTAAGTAGGCTCCATGCCCAATGTGGAGCTTGAACTCATGACCCTGAGATTAAGGGTCCCATGCTCTACCAACTGAGCCAGCCAGGCGCTCCACCTTAAAATTTTTAAAAATTAAAATAACATACACATAACATAAAATTTACCATTTTAACCACTTTCTTAAAGATTTTATTTATTCATTTTTAGAGAGAAAGAGAGCATGAGCCGGGGGAGGGGCAGAGGAAGAGGAAGAGAGAGAGAATCTGGAGCAGACTCTGTGCTGAGCGTGGAGCCTGACACAGGGCTCAATCCCACAACCCTGAGATCATGACCTGAGCCAAAACCAAGAGTTGGACGCCCAGCTGACTGAGCCACCCAGCACACTTCTCTTCCCCCATTTTAACCATTTTTAAGTTCAGTAACATTAAATACATTCACATTTCTGGACAACCAGTCCATCTCCAGAACTCTCTCATCATTTCAAACTGAATGTCTAAACCTTTTACCATTTCTCCTGTCTTGACGTTTTCAGTGGTTAAGAGCCCATTTCTCTAATTCATCATGATAATTCATGAGTGAGTCACTAGTGTCAGCAAGGAATATCCATTTTTGATAGCCTGCTAAAGAGCAAATCCTCTGTGTTAACTGGGATCTGTGTGGCAGAAAGCGGAGAAAGCTGCCTCTTTGCTGTGTCCAGGCTGGACAGCTAACCAACTGCTCCTAGAGTGTATATTCTTGATAGCACATGGCTGGATTCAAGCTGAAATCAGCTGGCACTCACACACTTGCACACTGATAATACTGAAGCAATTTAAAGTAAATCACTACAACCCCCATGAAGCCTGGTTTTGGAGGCTTAGCATGTGCTCAGTAAATATTTCCTGGGCAGAAAATAAGGAAAAGAATGAATGAATCTATTCTGAAAGCAAGAGTAAAGAAATTGTCTTTCAGACTTTGGCTTTCATTGGTTACATTCTCAAGAATCTGACACTTCTGTTTTGTGATTTTCTTTCAGGAACATGGTTATTTTAATAATTCTTCCAACATTGATAAGAGCAGTTGTTTTGAACTGGACATTGTCAAGGGGTGTCTCCAAGTCCTGCTTTTCTAGCCTTCAAGTATTGTGTCCCTGCACGTCTCTCCTTCCCACCCCCTCTTCCTTGACCTGGGCATGTTCAGATTTCCACTAGAGCTGCCTGGTGCAGGGGGATGGCATACTATCCTGATTAAAAATGTGGGAGACTTCCCATGTTCTCCTGCACAGATATGCCACTGAGCAATTGCCAGGATTTGTGCTCCAGTGGAATTTAAGAGAGGCTGACTGGTTCCTCTCTCTCCCATTCCCTTCTCCCAAATCTGGTCAGAGGCCCACTACAGGGGCGGCAGAACTGCGTGTGTGTTTTCACACTGTGGGGGAATATGGGAGTGTGGATTTAGGGGTGGGGATAGGAAATAGGAAACACCTTGATTTCCACCCTAGGGAACCAGTGGCTGGAAGAGGCCTTAAAAACAACTAGATGGGCAGATGGAGAGACTGAGGCCAGGAAGACTAATTGGCATGTGGAGGTGGGCCAAAGTGGCCAGTTATACAAGTCCTAGAGGCAGAGCCCTGATAAGCCTCATTTCTACATCCCCTCAACTAGAATGTTGAGTTTATTCGCCTGGATTGACTGTTGTTTAAGAAGAAGGAGAAGAAGAAGAAGAAGACCCAAGTGGAACGTAGCTTCTACCAGACTTTATTTATTTATTTGTTTGTTTTAAGAAACAGTTATCACTTATTTAATTCTTGATAGAGGAATGGAAATAAATCTCAAAACCAAATATTGTGCAGTCACTTGAGGAAACTACAGAATAAAGACTCAACAGTTTTGCCTAATGAAAACGAGATGTGTCCACCTCCCCACTTTGCTGACCCTGGCCTGTGTTATACAATTCTGCAAACAACTCTTAGCACAGTAAAGTGGATTGGGGTAAGATGAAAAATGATGGAGCTCTAGAGACTATTACCTCAGTGGAGCAAGGTAAGATGAAAAATGGTGAGCTCTAGAGACTATTCAAGAGTGTTCACTGACTATATTAGCATTTGTGTTTGCTTACTCCTATCTTTCTGTGTTTTGACATAATTCCAATCTATATATCCCTGTAAAAGGCAATCAATTTCCAGGCTAAAGTTTTCAACACCAACCAACTAGGGTCAATCCATTCTCCGTCACATCTGCAATTGAAGTTCAGTCCAAGATGGCACAAAGCCCCCAGAACCAAGAGGTGTTGCTTCCCAAAAGGACTGTATATCTCCCTTGGTGGCACTAAGTGAATGAGCTTTTACTCTGGTAAAGGTGAAGAGACCAGAAACATCATGCCACAGGGGTATGATGTCTGTTTTTTTTTTTTTCTTTTTTTAAGATTTTATCTATTTATTTGACAAAGAAAGAATAGGAGAGCACAGGCAGGAAGAGCTGCAGGCAGAGGGAGAGAGAGAGTAGGCTTCCTGCTCAGCTCAATCGTAGGACTCTACCCAGGACCCTGGGATCATGACCTGAGCTGAAGGCAGACCTTAACTGACTGAGTCACCTCACCAGGTGCCCCAGGATATAATGTCTGAAATGAAAGGGGGAGCAGATCCCACTGGAGCTTGCAGAATTGAAGAGAAATGCAGCAGAATTGAAGAGAAAGTGTCGCATATGGAGCCCATTATAATAAGATGGAGATATGAGATGAGGGTTATCAAAGTGATCCAGCTGCCCATCGGGGCCCACAGAGTCAATGGAGAAGCCATCCTCCAGGTGGTGCTCATTCTGCCAATTCTTCAGATTGAGGCCCAAATTCGTGAAGTAGACGGAGCCCTCAGCATCACAGGCGACAAACTTGGGCCACATGGCAAGACAGAGGCAGCAGTATTTGATCACCCTGCTTCTCAGTCAACAGTGAAGCACCAGAGCTCTCTACCTTCCCCATCAGTTACCGCAAACTGGCCAGGTGGAGGGGCTGTGATGCCCCAGGGTTTGCACACAGTGGCCATCCAAGATATATACCTTGAGGGAGCTGTCGTAGCTGCCAGTCACACCAATGAGCCCATGGCAGTTAATGGCCACTGAGAGAGGAATGAGATTGGCCCGATCAACACCAAGGAAGCTCAGCACAAAGCGACCAGTGCCACTAGGGCTGTGGTGGATCTCCTTCAAAAAGCCTTTCTGAGTAAAGACTTGTATACTGTAGTTGCCTTGGTCAGCAGCCAGCACCTCGCCTTGACTGGTCACACAGTGACTGACTGGAAGGTTGAACATGCCTGGAGCACTTCCCTGGTCCCCATCTTCTTGAGAGAGAGGCACTGTGGGATATTGGCAACAGTCTCAGAACCTACTGCTGAGCAAGTGAGGGCCTAGGGCTGGCCACCACTTCCTCGGGGTTCATGTCCATCTCTCTTAAGTGTAATGGAGTTAGAAGCAGAAGAGGCTGCAGGCTCCATAGCCCAGGAATCTTCCATGTTGACTGTCTGGGGCTTTTTTATTTTAAAGATATTTTTGTTTATTTGACAGAGAGAGAGAGCACAAATAAGGGGAGCAGTAGACGGAGGGAGAGACGGAAAAGCAGGCTCCCCACTGAGCAGGGAACTCGACACCAGGCTCAATCCCAGGACCCTGGGATCATGACCTAAGCCGAAGGCAGACACTTAACCAACTGAGTCATCCAGGTGCCCCTGTCTGGGGCTTTTTAACTGCCTGCCTGATTTGGGGGGCCCCACATAGCCAACCTGAAGAAGGTCCACAACCTGTAGGGTTAGCTCCTGGGGTAGGCTGGCAGTGAGCTCTGGGTCCTCCTCATCAGCTGTCTCCTCCAGTAGCTTCCATCTGCCTGCTTGATCTTGGCCAGAAAGTGGTCACAGCGAGACACAGCCTGCACCTCGCCTTGGTAAGCAGGTAACTCTACTCCTCTACCACTTGACTGTTGGACTTCTCAACCTCAGCCAAAGAGCCTGTGAAGAACTTTCGAGAGCGAGTCACCTCTTCTTGATCCCTGTGCTCCTCTGGCCCTACTCCTGGAGAACTGCTTTATGCCTTGCCCGAAGGTCCTTGGAGACCCCTTCCAAGACCACCTCCCTCCTCCTCAGCTCTCCCCTAAGCTCCTGCAGACTTTTCTCCAAAGTCCTGATGCGGCCCCTGAGCTGCATCTTGGGCAGGGAGTGGCCAGTGGCCAGGGGGTCGGGGGTCTGCCTCCGGATCGGGTTTGTATAACACCACAACTCAGCTCTGGCAGGACTGCCTGCGCAGCCGCTGCCCATGGGACCTGCACAGGAGCAGCCCCGCAGCCTCATTGACCCTGCTGTGTCAACGATCTTCAGCACCTTCAGGTTGTCTGTCAGCTGGGTGAGGCTGGTTATGGGGGTAATCTTGCTGCAAAAGAGACAGCAGCCACCACTGATGCTACTGGCCAGGAGCTTCTCCAGGCACTGGCGGCAGGTGGTATGGCCACTGTGCGGGAGCTTGGACTGCAGCTGCTCCTCTGGGAAAGACTCCGTGCAGCTGGGGTGTTTCAGCACTTCCTGGAGGGCCGTCCAGGTTCAGGTGAGAAGCTGCTGCTGCTGCAGTGGCCATTGCGCTTCCCTTGAGGGATCTGCTAACACAGCCCAGAACCAAAAAGTTTGGTGTTCATGCTCCAGAGGATCAAATCCTGCTGACCACCTGTGGCTCTGACGTGTCCGTTGCCACCTTCTACCTACCACAGACGTTTGAATAAGGATGTTAGAAGTTTGAAGGGACGGGGGACATTATGGGAATGGGCTGGTCTGGGGACAGTGGTAGGAAAATAATAGCAACAGGGACATGATATATGAACACAGATCAGCAAATGGCCCCACTGCTCTGGATATTCCATGCCTGACCTCCTGCCTTCCTTCCCTGACTGGCGCCTTGCAGGTTGGGGGACAGTGCCCTCTGTCTTTAACTTTAGCCCTCCTTATGCAATAATTCACTGCATAGGCATTGGTTCAAATCTTCCTGTCTTACTGATCAAAAACCCTGGGGTAAGAGGGAAATATTTTTTAAAAAATTAATTTTGACATGAATTAACTTAAAACTGCCTTGTCTTCAATGTTTGACCCTTCTGGGTTACAGTTGGTTCCTGGGATTGCATTCATGGGCACAGGCCCTGGGTCATTTAGACTAATGTGATCATCTCCCTCTTCATTCCCAGATAATCATCTCAGTTTTCCCTCCCTTTGACTTGAGTTGGGGAGGGCTGGGAGAGAGAGAGAGAGAGAGAAAATGAATGTGTGATTGGAGCTGAGTTATCTTGGCATCTCTCTTTAAAATGGAGTTGAAGACTAACATTAACTTCTGACACGGAAGTATTCATAATAATTTAGGATATTAAATTATAGCTAATTATAACTTTTTTGTTTGTTTCTGAAAGCTAGAAATAAGCCAACAAGACTGTTTGGCCATGTTTGTATTATACTTTTCTCTTGGGCAGTCAGCGTTACAGATTAGTGAGGTAAACCAACTAGGTCAGGTGATCCTCTTTTTAATTTTTCCTTTTTTAAAAAGTAAAAGCTGGAGAAAGGAACTGTGACCTCTGAGGCTGTTTAGATTCTATGCAGTTTTCTGGAAAACATCTTCATTGTTCAGGGTGAGAGGTTGAAGGTTTATTTTTATGCATCTCTGTTTTTAGCTGCAGATCAACATTGCTGGCTCACGGTGGAAGCCCCTTTGTATGAAACATCCCTTATTGCATCTGTCCCTTGAGCATAGCATGTGCCAAATTATCATTCCTAATAGGCTGGTTGATCTTCTGGAGAGAGGAAACATCTTGATAACTCCCTGAGATGTGTTATGTCAGAGAAAGTGTGTCATGGATCCTTGACAGCTCACACAAGGGCATCGTTAGAGATGGAATGCCAGGTGCCAGGCCTTCCAGCTCACCTGCTCAGGGACTGTTGCCCATCACATCTCATTACCCAATTGTGTACACTTGGCTGCCATTTTCTCAAAGACACTTACGCAGTGGTATTTGGTAACGACGTCAATTCTTTTCCTGTCTGACCTAGAAGATTACAGTGACTCAATGTTGGCTGGTCAACCTTAAAGATTAAATCGAGGACATTGGCTTAATGATTTTAACAGCTAGTGTAAAGGATTTCCCAAGTTTGAGAATCATGATATAAAATAGGGTTGGGAATTTTATTCAATCTTAAAGAGAAAGTAAGTAACAGAGCTCAAAGCTTATTTTATGATTGTATTCCTTAAAAGATAAGCTTCACATTTTAAAAGATTTAAACAGGAATAAGATATAAGAGTCCAATGGAGAATCAGCATACCCTAAACTTGTAAAATGCCTTACTGTGTGAATGGATATCTGATTGTATGTTGGAAACTATGCGAAAATCATTATTATCCTATGATTATGATAATTATTTTCTTAGTTGAATTCCTTTGGTAAAACTTTTTTTTGTTCTAGTTCAGTGTCTCTCAAACATTCATATGCATAAGAATCTCCTGGGGAGTTTGTTTATAATGCAGATTCCTGGGCCTAATCCTGAGACCTCAGTAGATATGAAGTGGCCCCCAAGAATTTAAGTAAGCACTCTTGCTGATTCCAGTGCAAGAGTTGAGATGGAGACTTTTTAGCTAACACTTAACCACCCTCTGGATGCTGATAGAAAATTGAGTAAAAATAAGGATTAATTAATTGCCAGTGAAGGAAACTTTATGAGTGTACTGCCCTGGAAAAAGATGCTCTTGAACTCTTTTACTCCATCTAATATTCTAGAGAGACATACAGCTTGAAAAGAAAAGAACAGAGCCCTGGCATGAGATTTTTTTGTAGTGCTTGGTGTATGGTTTAGAAATGTTTGGAAATACGTCCTATAAAAAAAGTCCTACCTGGAATATGCTGGGAACAAGTCTACGATGTGTGTCCTAGGATTTTGCATCCCAGCTTGGATGTATCTGGTGTGGAGAACTTCACTAGTTAGCTCACAGTCTTTGTTATCACACCTGAAAATGGCGGGGCAGGAGCACTGGTGATGGGGCTGTGGTCCTGCCCAGGTAGGACTGGGGAAATGCCTGGGTAAGCTGGCTGCTGGGCCCTGAGCCAGCTCACCGAACTCTTTGTGTGTGCTGGGTTGCTGCACTCAGATGAGAGAGAAAGAGAAAGATGATTGTTAGCCAACTCTGTTTCTCATAGAATGTGTTTTCCCTCAAATTTAGGAAAAATCTTATCATTTCTCTTTGAGGAGAATCAGGCCAAATGATCTGACTTTTAAAATACTGAGTATAGACATTATGGATGAGGAGAAAGGCAAGAAAAATGTCAACAATACAGATGCTTCTTTTCCTTTAGGATTTATTTTTCCTGCTGCTATTTTGGAAGGTAACAATCATTTTATATAAGATGACTGATTCCATCCTCAGTGCCTTCTGAGTCCTAAATCAATTGCCTACTTGATGTGGACACCTCACAGAAACCATAAGCACAATGTGCTCAAAAGTAGGTGTACTATTGAAATCCCAATGACATCTTTTGTAGAAATAGAAAAAAAAATTCTAAAATTCATATGGAATTTCAGGGGACCCCAAATACCCAAAGCAATTTTGAAAAAGAAGAACAAAGTTGGGAGACTAATACTTTCTGATTTTAAGACATAGTACAAAATCAAAGTACAGTATGGTACAATATGGTATAGTATGGCATAAAGACACATAGACCAATGGAATAGAATAGACAGCCAGAAATAAACACTTGCATATATGCTCAAATGATCTTTGACAAGGGTGCCAAGATCATTCAATGGGATAAGAGCAGTCTCTCAACAAATAGTGTTGGGAAAGAAATAGTGTTGAGATATCCACTTGTGAAAAAATGCAGCTGGATCATTTTCTTACATTATATTAAAAAATTAACTCAAAATAGATTAAAGACCTAAATGTAAGACCCTAAAATATAAAACTCATAGAAGAAAACATAGGGGAAAATCTTCATGACATTGGATTTGGCAATGATTCCTTAGATATGACATTGAAAGTACAGGCAACAAAAGCAAAAATAGACAAATAAGACTATGCCAAACTTACTTTTATGTGTCAAAGGACACTATTAATGGAGTGAAAGACTGCCTATGGAATGGAAGGAAGTAATTGTGTTTTGTAGTCTTTCATGAGATGTTCAGCCAGGTTCAACCACAAAAAGGGACAAAGAGAGGGGCAGGAAAATAAAATTTATATATTCATAGGTCCTAGAGACAAGAGGCATGCTTTGCCATGCAAGGCTGCATGAGGAGAGTGTCAAGGGACCAGCTCAACCTAGCAGGTGGGGGGCTGAGGGACACTAGTGCCTTTACAGTGGGGTCAAGATGGAGTACACAAACAAAAGGCATGAGTGGATTTCATTGGTGCATTTGAAGGTCATTAGGTCACAGTTAGGGGAGGACAAGAAAGTAACTTGTGGCAGGGACCAGCCTTATCACACTCTTGCAACTGGTCACCTGGGCAAAGTGTTCACAGCCTGTTTGTGGGGTTGTTGAGGCAGTAAGAAAGTATGAAGTTGAAAAATTTACAATACAATTTGGAAATCATATATCTGATAAGGTGTTAATATCCAGAACATATAAAGAACTCTTACAACTCAGCAACCAAAAAATCAAATAGCCCATCAAAAAATGGGCAAAGGACTTGAATAGATATTTCTCCAAAGAATATATGAGTGGCCAAAAAACATATAAAATGTTACTCAACATCACTAATCATTAGAGAAATGCAAATAAAAACTATGATGAGATATCACCCCACACTAATTAGGATGACTTCTATTAAAACAAACAAACAAACAAATAGAAAATAACAAGCATTGGAAAGGATGCAGATAAATTGGAACCTTTATGCGCTATTGGTGAGATTATAAAATGGTGCCACCACTATGGAAAACCGGGTGGCTGTTCCTCAAAAGATTAAAAAAAAGAACTACCATTTGATTCAGCAATCTTATTTCTGGGTGTATATCCAAAAGAATAGAAAGTATGGTCAGGAAGAGATATTTTCATACCCATGTTCATAGCGACACTATTCACAATAACTGAGAGGTGGAAGCAACCCAAATGTCCTTTGGTGGATGAATGGGTAAACAAAATGTGATACATACATACAATGGAATATTATTCAATCTTAACAAGGAAGGAAATCCTGTCACATGCTCTAACATGGACGAAACTTGAGAACATTACGCTAAGCTAAACAAGCTGGTTGTAAAAAGAAAAATACAGCACGATTCTACATATATGAGAAACTTAGAGTAGTCAAATTGATAGAGAAAGCAAGTAGAATGGTGGCTGCCAGGGGATGAAGGAAGGAGGAAATGGGAAGTTATTGTTTAATGTGTACAGAGTTTCAGTTTTGCAAGATGAGAAAGTTCTGGTGATGGATGGTGGTGATGATTGCACAACAAGGTGAACATAATTAGTGAACTACTACTGAACTGTACACTTAAAATAATTAAAATGTTAAAAAAAACCCCACAACTAGGTGTATCATTTTTCTCGTGACCTCTTTCTCCACTGTACCATGAGGATTATTTGTTGCAAGTCACCAAACTAACTCTAAATGATGTAAGCAGAAAAGAAATTGATTACACATACACTGTTTAACTGATTTGAAGAGGTACACATTTTTCCTTTTTTCCTAGCATGTCTGATATCAGAAACCATTTCACAATCTCACATCTGACATTTATTTGTAGTGGATGAGGTAGATGTTGCCCAGATCTTCCCTTCAAGTCTATCTTCTTGGGTCAGTGACAGAGGACAGCTCTCAGCTGGGTGTCCTTTTCTGGGATTTCCCTGCTGTTGGGAGGAGCTCCCTCACCCAAGGCTACACTCCACATTCAGTGACTAGTCTACACGGGAGTTCAGAGTTCTGGCTCCCTTGCATTCATGAGGGACAACTCTGAAGAGGCATCAGCTGCAGAACTCCTTGTGAGGATGCTGAGTTCCCTGACTCTATTGCATTTCAGCTCAACTTGCCCCAATCCTGGGTCCTACTGTCCTCATTTGCTTGCTGTATTGTTCTGGGAGACTTCCTCAATCAACCTTCTGTACTCAGATCTCCTTGGAGGTTTTTTCCAAGAGAATCTGGCCTGATTGCCTGTCACCTTTTGATTGAGAATCTCTTTTTCTTTCTTAACGTTCCATAAAATAAAGGTGTGGCTGAACATTAATGGTGCCTTAGATCCTGTAAAATAAACTAGGAGTTAAACAAGTCAAAGAGTGGAGGAGGTAGAGAAACAGACTGGTGGAGACTAGATCTCAAAAGGCCTTGTACACCACCATTCTATTGAGTTTGGATCTTATCTTGAAGGAAAGTAACATAAGCAAATTTGGTTTTTGGGAAAGATCTGCCTGGTTTGAGGGGTGAGTAGTAGATGAGAGAGAACAAGGTTTGGAGCAGAGGAAACAGAACGAGTGTGTTGAAATAGTTTACAGTAGGGAATGGTGGTGGTAAGTTATGCTAAGGAGTGGGTGGATATGTCAGAAATTGTGCATATGAGAATAGTTTAAGGTATCTATTCTAGAAAGTTGTCTTGCATTCCTAAGCTTATGTTAGATACTCCTCTGAGTGTTTTCTAGCGATTGGTGTGCTTAGTTTTGTTGCAGGTGTCCTGTTATCCTGTTAGTGCTATTTTAAGCTTCATGAACAAACATCCACGTGCTTGGCTCTTCTCTAGGATCAGGGATTCAGCAAATGGACTCGATTGGCTTAAAATCTGACCATATTTCTTATGCTCGTTTGTTGTCTCTTGGGCTCCTTGTCAGAGCACCATTGTTTCCCCAATAGCTGGTGCATCACCTGACGCACTGAGCACCATAAATGTTTGTCGTGAGGATGAATGAACACTCTGAAGGGCTTTTCCCTTGTAGGTGAGGTTCAGTAACTCACCCTGGTCTAGATGCTTAGAATTTTGTGCTTCAGTGATTTCAAGAGAGCGTGCCTCAAGATTTTCTGCTCCCTCTGACCATTTTGAGCTTAACTTCTGGATCAATCTGCCCAAACCACTGCTGTAATTTTACCAGGGTCAAAATCCTTTAGGGGGACCCTTGTCACCCACTAAGAGAAGTCTTGTGTTTACTGACTCTTATCTGTCTAGTTCTGGCTCATTTTTCTAAACTCATTTTTTTAAAGATTTTATTTATTTGAGAGAGAGCACGAAAGAGAGAGAGGATGAGGAGGCAAAGGGGGAGGAAGAAGCAGACTCTGCTGAGCAAGGAGCCTGATGTGGGACCTGATCCCAGGATCCTGGGATCATGACCTGAGCTGAAGGCAGATGTTTAACCTACTGAGCCAGCCAGGTGCTCCTCTAAACTCACTTCTGATGACTTCTCTCCATCATCATTTGCTCACAATTCTTTGAGTCATTCTTGATTTCGTCTTCGCTTGGCTATCAGCTTAGTCTTGAATATTTACTTGTTTTCTCTCACTAAATCATAATCACACACTAATACCCACTGTGGATCCCAGTTTATCCTGAAGATTTTTTTACTGTCTCAGTTCACAAATTTATGTCTTACCTCCTGTAACAGTTATAACTCGTGCCATCTAACTTAGTATGTCTCTTTTATTATGCTTTAATCATTCATTTCTCATCTCCTTAATCATATGGGAAATTCTTCGTGGGTGAGAATTTTCTAACATCCTTATATATACTTTTGCCCAAACACAGTATATGGCAGATAGAAAACATTTAGAAATAGCCTGATGCACAAATGAGTGGATGGCAATCTCCTGGGAGGGAAGGGAAGTGTTCCTGAGACATTCTAAGTGGGATAATATAGAAGAAACAGGCAAGGTAGTAAAGAAAACATCATCTATTGATTTTAATTTTTGTAAAAGTAAATATATACATAGCTTTAAAATAGTACCTGGAGGGTTATATTGAAAAATAGTTGTCCCAGTTCTACTCCAGGGACAACTTCTTTCAACTCTTCCAGATATATTTTTTTTAAATTAGAAACTCCAAATTTCTAAATAATATACTACTATGTTATTTTTTCATGAATCAGTTTTCTGCATAAGTTTCTATTATAGCAAGATCCCATGTTCTCTTTTTTCTTGTTGATTCCCTTGTTTACTGAAGCACACCATCCAGTAACAACCTAAGAAGGTATGTATGAGAAATGTCTCTCTCTCTTTTATTAAGCATATTTTTTTAGAACTGTTTTAAGTTTACAGCAAAACTGAGGGGAAAGGATTGAGATTTCTTGTATTCCCCTACCCTCACACATGCATAGCCTCTCCATTATCCATCTCTATCACCAGAGTGGTAAATCTGTTACAGTTGATGAACCCACATTGACCTGTCATAATTATCCAAAATCTATAGGTTATATTAGGGTTTATTCTTGGTGTTATAAATTCTATGGGTTTGGACAAATATCATATGGAGCACTTTCACTGCCCTAAAAATTCTCTGTGCTCTTCTATTCATCCCTTCCCATCCACCCCCAAACCTCTAGCAACAGTGATCTTTTTACTGTCCTCATAATTTTGCCTTTTTAAGGATGTGATATAGTTGGAATCATACAGTATGTAGTCTTTTCAGATTGGTTTATTTCACTTAGTAATGTGCACTTAAGCTTCTTCCATGTCTTTTCATGGCTTAATAGCTCATTTCTTATAGTGCTGAATAATAATCTGCTGTCTGGTTGTATCACCATTTATTTATTCATTCACTTTTTTTTTTTTAAAGATTTTATTTATTTATTTGACAGAGAGAGAGAGATCACAAGTAGGCAGAGGGGCAGGTAGAGAGAGAGGGGGAAGCAGGCTCCCTGCTGAGCAGAGAGCCCGATGCGGGGCTTGATCCCAGGACCCTGAGATCACGACCTGAGCCAAAGGCAGAGGCTTTAACCCACTGAGCCACCCAGGTGCCCCTATTTATTCATTCACTTACGGAAGGACATCTTGGTTGCTGCCACGTTTTGAATACCGATTATGAATACAACTGCTACAAGTATCCACGTGCATGGACAGACATTTTCAACTCCTTTGGGTAATTATCAAGGAGAACGATTGCTGGATCATATGCAAAGAGTATGTTCAGTTTTGTAAGAAATTGCCAAACTGCCAGATTTTTGTAAGAAATCTTCCAAAGTGACTGCACTATTTTGCATTCCCACCAACAATGGATGAGAATCCCCATTGCTCTACATCCTCATTGGTGTTCTGGGTTTTAGTCATTCTAATAGGTTGTGTGTGGCATCTCATTTAGTTTGCATTTCTCTGATGACATATGATGTGGAGCACCTTTTCTATGCTTATTTGCCATCTTCTTTGGTGAGGTGTCTGCTTGGGTCTTTGGCCCATTTTTTAAATCAAACTTTTTTATTGTTGAGTTTTAGGAGTTACTCGTGTGTTTTGGGTAACAGTTCTTTATCAAATATGTCTTTTTTTTTTTTTAAAGATTTTATTTATTTATTTGACAGACAGAGATCACAAGTAGGCAGAGAGGCAGGCAGAGAGAGAGAGGAGGAAGCAGGCTCCCGGCTGAGCAGAGAGCCCGATGCGGGGCTCGATCCCAGGACCCTGGGATCATGACCTGAGCCGAAGGCAGAGGCTTAACCCACTGAGCCACCCAGGCGCCCCTCACATATGTCTTTTGCAAATATTTTCTCCCAGTCTCTAAGTTGTCTCTTCATCTTTTGACATTGTCTTTGGCACAGCATAAGTTTGTAATTTTAATGAAGCCCAGCTTATCCATTTTTTCTTTCATGGATTGTGCCCTTTAGTCTTGTATCTGAAGAGTCATCATCAGACTCAAAGTCATCTAGGTTTTCTGAGAGCTCTATTTTTTTGGTCTTTGTGTGTCTGAAAAGGTTTTTATTCTATCTTCATATTTGACTTATAATTTGACTGGGTATAGAGTTCCATTGGAATTTTGAAGTTGTGTACCACCCAGCTTTGTTGTTGAGAATCTGATGACATTTGGATTCCTTTTCCTTGTGTTGTTACCTGCTTTTCCTCTCTATCTTCCCTTTACATGTAAGGAATAAAATTTTCAATGATATGCCTTTGCATGAATTTAAAAAATTAATTGTGTGATGGGTATGCGGTGGGCCCTTTCAAGCTACTAACTCATTAGAGAAATTATTCTGGCATTATTTTTTTGGTTACCCCCCTTTCTCTGTTTTTTGTTTTTTTCCCAGAGTACTACTTATCAGATGTTATAATATCTGAATTGATCCACTAATTATTTATTTCCTACTTTCTACATATTTACATTCTTATTCTACTTTCTGGATATTTATTGGATTTTAACTTCCAATATTCCATTGGATTTTTAAAATTTCAGTTCTGATATCGTGCTATCCATGGTCTCTTTCTCCTTTAATCTTTTAAAATATATATTATCTTCTTAATATATAATCTTGGGGCACCTGGATGGCTCAGTTGATTGCACATCCAACTCTTGGTTTTGGTTTGGGTCATGATCTTAGACTTGTGGGATTGAACCCCACATCTGTCTTGCTCCATGCTCAGGAGGGAGTCTGCTTCCCTTCTCCCTCTGCCCCTTCCCCTGCTCGTGCACTTTTTCTCTGGAATAAATAAATAAATCTTAAAAAAAATATATATGTATATGTATATATTCTCTTCTTTCTTTGAGGTTATTATGACTTCTATTCTCTGCATTGTCTTTGCTTCTTTCCTAGTCTCTCTCTCTTCTGTTTGTTTCAGTCTTGGTGATGAATATTTTCCCTTGGCCCCACCAATCTATACTCAAGGTCACTCAGATTCATCCCTCTGCTTTTTGTCAAGGAGGCTGTATTGACAACAGGCTTCTGTGCCCTTTGGATTCTGTGTGGGCTGGACCTGTGGAAAAGCTGGACAGAAGAGAAGGAATTTGGGGTCTTGGCTCCCACAGACAACCCCACCCCCAAGATTCTCCTACCAAAAGCTACAGTTCTGAGTGAGTAGACTCTCCATACAACTACATTCTCCAGATTTTGGCAGCTCCTCCTTCCTACTTACTCACCCTGAGCCCTGCTTATTTTTGTCAACTGTCCCTTCATTAAATTATCCTTAAATTTCCAGGTTTGGATATGCCATATGTTTTCTTTCAGATTTCTGTTATTGTCATTTTTGTGTACAAGGATTTCTTCAAAGTTACGGTGATCTTCAGCTGTCCCTTCATAGCTAAGAGCTGGTGGGAAGTCCTGCCATATTGTAGGGCCTTGTTGCCTGATGAGCCTCACTATAAAGAAATAGGGAACAATCATTTCTTTTTCTTTTTTTTTTTTTTTAAAGATTTTATTTATTTATGTGACAGAGAGAGACACAGTGAGGGAGGGAACACAAGCAGGGGGAGTGGGAGAAGGAGAGCAGGCTTCCCCCTGAACAGGAAGCCCGATGCAGGGCTCAATCCCACAACCCTGGAATCATGACCTGAGCCGAAGGCAGATGTTTAATGACTGAGCAACCCAGGCTCCCTGGGGACAATCATTTCCTTGGTGTACTCCCAAATGTCACTATCTGTATATATTTTCTCTTGGACTTTCACCAGAGAATAATAATACTCTAATCTCTTGTTGAGGAGGGGATGGAAGGAGAGGTGGCCATAAGCATGGATAAGAGGAGGAGCAGAACAGAGGGCTAGAACCCAAAGGCCCACAGGTGGACCTGCACCAGGCACGCCATGTGGGAACATCCCCTTCCTGCCTATTCCTGGCTCTGGTCTTGGAGGGGAGGGTGGGAAGGAGCTACCTGCTGTGGGATAATGTGAGGCAGACCTAGGGTCTGGGCCTTCTGAGTCCAGAATTTCATACAGATTCCTGTTTTGAACAGCACCATCTCCTTGCCTTCTATGAGAAGTTCCCCAGGATGAACTGGCCTGCTAAGTCAGTTATCTCCTGCTACATTGTACCTGCACAATTTGCTGACATTTCTTGTCTGCTATTGTCTCCTCTTCATTCTTCTTATAATTTTGAGTATATGTATTTTCTCTACTGTTATTTTGGCAGGATTTTAGAAAAGAGAAGAGGGGCACCTAGGTGGCTTAGTTGGTTGAGCAACTGCCTTCAGCTTAGGTCATGTTCTCAGGGTCCTGGGATCGAGCCCCACATCTGGCTCCTTGTTTAGAGGGGAGCCTGCTTCTCCCTCTTCCTCTACCAGCTATTCTGCCTGCTTGTGCTCTCTCTCTCTGTCAAATAAATAAATAAAAATTCTTAAAAAAATAAATAAATAAAAATAAAATAAAATAAAAATAAAATAAAAAATAAAAAATAAATAAAAGAAAAAATTGGATTTCTTCAAAATTACAAGAAAAGAGAAGAGATGAATGTTTATAAAAGCCATTTTTTTAAAACAAAAAACTTTGTAAGCAAAAGCAAGAGGCAGTATAGTTCAAAAATAGATCCAGCTCTGTGATTTTATTTCCTTCTCTGTAAAAAGGAGAAGAGTGTATGATTTTTTTTTTTTAAAGATCACCAGGCAGCTTGTTACAGGCTCCACCTGGTCCCCACTGGATCACAGTGGCCTTTTCCCAAGCTCCTCAGGGGACTTGCTTGAACCTTCAAGTGTAAGAAGCATGCCCCAGACGATGCCAAGACCTCCCCAACCCCACCAACTTTACTGTAAATCATTGGTCTACAGCCATTGGACTACAGCCATTGGACTACTTACTTCAACACTCCTAATACTTTTATATATTGAATTTTCCATACCTCTTGCAAATTGTTGAAAAAGAGAAAAGGTTAAAAAAAAATCAAGAAAATAATTTCCTTTCAGAGAGCAAAGACTGTTCTTTTTCAAAAAATGTTTTAGATTTATTATTTGGGGTGGGGGGTAGAGAGAGAGACCACACAGAGGGAGAGGGAGAAGCAGGCTCCCTGCCAAGCAAGGAGCCCAATGTGGAAAACTCTCCCAGGACCCTGGGATCAAGACCTAAGTGGAAGGCAGACGCTTAACCAACTGAGCCAACCGGGTGCCCCCAGCAAAGACCATTCTGAACACACTTTGTGTTCTCGAAAAGGACTGAGTGGCACCAACATGGCACAGTCAAGTCTACTTTCAAGACCATCATGGGCCAGGGGGTAGCACAGGAGCCTGTTCGAGGCAACCTCCAGCTCTATGAATTTTATGAATTTTATGGATTAGCCTCAGTCTGTGTCAGAATCTTTCCTTGTGAGAATGAAATGGTATTTATTTAGGTTTACAGCAGTGTTGTAACATAACCAACTTCCCCCTTGTCAACCTGTTAACATTAGTGCCCATTTGTTACAGTGAGTGAACAGGTATTGATACATTATCATTAACTAAATTCAGTACTTTATTCAGATTCCTTATTTTTTATTTGATATCCTTATTCTGTTATTTTGTTCCAGGAGTCCACGTTATATTTGTTGTCATGTCTCTTAGACTCCTGTTGGCTGTGACAGTTTGTCAGACTTTTGTTATTTTTGGACTTATTAATTTTAACAACTTTAATTTTTGGAATGCTCTTTCTTCCTCTGGCAGAGCAGAGTCTGACTAAATGAATTCATAAAACACTTTAAATCAGATTTAAGGAAATCAATGCCCAATTATGAGCTTGAGGAGGGTGGGACTGGGTTGTTGTAATCAAGCCAGAGCTCAGGGATCTAGCACTGCTCCTGTCCTGGGACACACAGGTGCTCAGTAACTGACATAGTCAGTTTATAAATTTAATTAATTAATTTATTATTAATTTTAGAAAAATATTTATTTATTTACTTTAGAATGAGAAAGAGAGCAAGAGCAGGAAGGGCAGAGGGAGAGGGAGAGAGAGTCTGAAGCAGACTCCTTGCTGAGCGTGGAGCCCCACATGGGGCTCGATCTCATAACTCTGAGATCATGACCTGAGCTGAAACCAAGAGTCAGACGATTAACCAACTGTGCCACCCAGGTGCCCCTGATGTCATCAATTTTTTTGGTTTATCTTTTTCTTTTGCCCCTACTAGGTAATGTGGGATGGGGTTATAATGACCCGTGGGATCAGCTGCATATTCTTAAAGATCTTAGAGACAGAGGTAGAGACAGTTACGTAGAATAAATTTTTCTTTTTTAAATTTGGGAGTCTTGCTGGACCCACATACAGAAGTCAGTGAGAGAGATAGTGGTTATTTCCTTGAAGAATCTGGGGGATTGAACTGAGTCAGGAAAGTCTTTCTAGGGCAGATGAATCTTTTTTTTTTTTTTAAGACTTTATTTTTAAGTAATCTCTATACCCAACATGTGGTGTCAACTCACAGCCCTGATCTCAAGAGTTTTATGCTCTACTGACTGAGCCAGCCGAGTGCACTTAGGGCATCTGAATCTTAAAAAATGACTTGATGTTCAACCAGCAGAAAAGGATGCACAAGTCTTGTGTTGGCTTATTGTTTTCACTTGCTCTGGTAACTTATATTTGGAATTATGTTCCTTTAGATTTTGGGACTGAATATGCATTTCAAACTCACTGGTAACCTCTAGTTTTTTGAAAATTCACTTAGTTTATGCCAAAATGTAACTTCCTGATTAAAACAAAAGAAGTAAGAAAAATAAAGAGTGCCTTTCAAATAGTGCTGTTTCATAGAGCTTTCCGTGATGATGGACATCTGTGTTGTGGAGTATACAGACACAGACACATGTGGCTCCTGGGCCCTTTTAATCTGGCCAGCATGATTGAGGAATGGAATTTTAAATTTTGTGAAATTTTAATCAATTTAAATTTAAATAGCCACATAATTGATTTTAATTATTTATTATTTAACTAATAATAAATAAATAACTTTAGTTTAAATTTAAGTAGCCACCTATAAAATAAGCTAGTGTTTATCTTATTGGACCATGCAGCCTTAGAACACTAACAAAGATCCACTGGGCATCGTCGTTTAACAAGGCAATGGAATTCAGGGGGAAAATAGATGAAGAGATGAGATATAATTTCCTTGAAACTTTTCGGATGCCTGGGTGGCTCAGTCATTAAGCGTCTGCCTTCGGCTCGGGTCATGATCCCAGGGTTCTGAGTTCGAGTCCCACATCAGGCTCCCTCCTCAGTGGGAAGTCTGCTTCTCCCTCTCCCATTCCCTCTGCTTGTATTCCCTATCTTGTTGTGTGTCTCTCTCTGTCAAATAAATAAATAAAATCTTAAAAAAAAAGAGAAATATTGAAGGTTTTTAATATCAAGGGGAGTATGAGCCTGGGAAAATATTACTTTCTATATTCCCCAAGACATTTTGCCCAAGTGTCTGGAATATGGCAGCTTGGTTGACTTCTCTTTGCATAGGCAGTTATGTAGCAGATGTTCTGTGAGCAAGTGTGGTGACCAGTGTGGGAGGCGTTGTTTATACTGAACAATTTTGTTTGTTTTCCATTGAGGCATTTTATTTTCACATATATATTTTCACATCTCTAGAAAAAGAATCCAGGATTTTCCCTCCTGCCTATATTTGTAGTCTTCACAGTACATGATATTAGCTGAGATGGTCAGTACATGAAACCAAAATAATGGGACAGGAACAGGTTATTCTGCCATTTTTCTAGAATTTTCAGTTGTACATCAAACCTGGGGCTGATCATTCCACACTTGTTTAACCTGCCTATGATATTCACAACAATTTTCCCAGCTCCGCGATCGTCAGTGGTTTCAGATTCGCCCGTGTAACCATGCTTCATCATCACAGCTGAAATCTGGATGATGACTTTGGAGCACAACCTCATAAGAACTTTTTGGCATTCTTGATGCTGCTGAGAGCATCAGCCAGGACATTTATGCACACCATTATGGTGGCTCAGGAAGATGGCAGAAAGAGCTGGACAATTTTGATTATCCATCTGTACCAAAGATGTTCCAATAACAAGAAGTTTGCAACTTGTTAACACAGAGACTGCTTTTAGGCAACCAGCTTGAGCAACGGACACCTGAGTAAGGTGGCAGGCCCCAGTGACTCTGGGTGGAATGCAAACAGACCCCTTAGGTGACCCACGTCAAAACAGCCATAAACCCTAGCTGACCAATGGGTTACTTACAGCCACGCACAGCTACCAACAAAGGAAAATTCCATATGTTCCCATTCCCTTAAACTTCCCCCTTTAACTGCAGCCCCCTACCACTGCCTCATGGCAGATGGTCTCTCCTTTGCTGTCCTTCTCACAGCTCCCTTGCAGGATATTCAATAAACTTCTATTTCCTTTGTTCTGCCTCGGGTGAATTCTTTAATCATCCATGCTGCTTGACCTCCATCTGATTGGGTTGCAATTTTAAAATATCAATATGGATTAGCACTGTCCAACTAACATTTGTGAAAGGCAACAGCAAATGCATACTGAATAAGGAATTGGGAAAATATCACAAATACTTGCTTTTTGATGGTTCAGGAGTCTCTTAACAGGACAGTAACCGTTCTCAACTCTTCCAGGCCTTTTTATATGGTTTACAATTTTCAGTCTTATTCTCTTTACATGAACAAGTTGATTTGGGCCCAGATGAAGAAATGAATAATTTTGTATGTCATTACGTGTTGTGTACATTATTCATAACCCCTTCCTTTCTTCAGCAAACAATGGTGCCTTCATGAATTTAACTCAGTGGGCCTCAACATTTTTTAAAAAAATATTTTATTTATTTATTTGGGAGAGAGAGTGAGAGTGAGAGAGAGAGAGAGTGTACCTGAGCAGGGGCACAGGGAAAGGGAGGAGCAGACTCCCTGCTGAGCAGGGGAGACCATTGTGGGGCTCAATCCCAGGACCCTGGCTGGGATCATGACCTGAGCCAAAAGCAGAAGGCAGACATTTAATCGACTGAGCCACCCAGGCACACCACCTCAACATTATTTTTAGCTCTAGTACACGGAAAGCAGAAACACTTCCCTTTGGGTAAGACACACTGTCTAGAGCAGGGGTTGGGAGAGGGGAAAGGGAGGAAGAAGTGGCCTTCAGGACAGAGTCCTAGGGAGGGGGAGAGAGTTTTAGGGAGAAGGAGGACAGGATTTATATGGACAATTTCTTCAACTTTGAAAAGGACTCACAAAAATATATACATACTTTATCTTTCTACCACTTAGATGCAGGCATTCCCCTGGGAAGAACTGTGTAGTTGGGCAGGCGGAAGAAGAAAAGAGAGAGCAAGAAAAGCTTATCTTGCTCTTCCGTTTGACTTTTGTTCTATTTATTAGAGAGAGAGAATGCATGGGCGTGCAAATGTGAGTGAGGGGTAGGGCAGAGGGAGAAGGAGAGAGAATCTCAAGCAGACTCCACACTGAGTGCAAAGCAAAGCTCGACACTGGACTCAATTCCATGACCCTGAGACTCAATCCCACAACCCTGAGATCATGACCTGAGGCCAAAATCAAGAGTTGGACGCTTAAAGGACTGAGCCATCCAGGGGCCCTTGCAAGTAGACCTTTAAAAATATAAAGTCATTAAATTTAAGCCAGATGAAAACTTGAAAAGCTATCCCATTTGTTAGCATCTCCTGAATTACTTGAGGTTAGTAAAGACTGTCTTCCTATAGTGAATTTCTGTTTGAACCTATAAGCAGCCTCCCTTATAGTCATCTCTTGTGTCTCTCCAAGGCTAGAAAATGCCAGGAGAAGAATCATCACTCCTTCTCTCTGATGTTTGCCTCCTGTGAACTTTTCTTATCTTCACAGCTATTGTGCACTTGATCTCATTTCCATGGCTATCTGATTCCTCTGTAGGTTTCTCAGCTGAGGTAAAGCTGGGGTGGAACAAAGGGCGTGCCCTGAGCTGTTAGCATTGCATTTTCATACAATGTCCTCCTGCCAGTGTTTAAGAATATTTGGCTTGGTTTGCTTGGAAGTGTGTGGTGACTCGTACAGTAGGACACTTATCAGGTGTTCCTTAACTGTAACTACCACCATACCCACCAAGTCTCAGAACTAAATACTAAGTTCCTAATTTTTAAAATTTTAATTTACTGATACTGTAGTTAATGCAACAATATTGCAATAAAGTAAAAGAATTTGGACAGTACTCTAGTCTCTATGCCTCTTGCACGAACACTTCAAGTAGTCTGTGGACACATTTTTCACTTGACATTTACTAACTAAAAGTCAGCTAACCATATTCAGTGAAGAAGTTCAAGATTTGATGCTTTTGTAAAGAAAACAATCACTTCGATAGACATGATGATGTCAAAGTAACATCAAAATAATAAGGCTTAACTTTGGAAAAGAAATAAATTGTTATCCCAAACCATGGGAAATTTCTAATGAAGAGTTGGTAAGAAACCAAACCTATGAATTTCTACATAAAGATTATATTTAGATTAATCTCAAAGACATAAGCATTGCCTTACTTTCACTTTCCATGAGGGACAAGAAAGGAGGAAACGAGAGAAATGAGTGCTGTCCACCTAACTGGACCGAACCAATGGGTAGAATGCTGGAAATACAGGAATAAACCTTGAGCTTAATTCATGACAGTTGTTAAAAATTAATTTTGAGAATTGTAAGTTACACAAGAGTTTTACGTAGAGACAAGCACTGACACACCCTGTATCCAGATTCACCAGTTAAGATTCTGCCACATTTGGGGCTCCTGGGTGGCTCAGTGGGTTAAAGCCTCTGCCTTTGGCTCAGGTCATGATCTCAGGGTCCTGGAATTGAGTACCGCATTGGGCTTTCTGCTTGGCGGGGAGCCTGCTTCCGCCTCTCTCTCTGCCTGCCTCTCTGCCTACTTGTGATCTCTCTCTCTCAAATAAATAAATAAAATCTTAAAAAAAAAAAAAAAAAAGATTCTGCCGTATTTGCTTTTTCTCCCTGTCTCCTATGCTCCTAAATATGTGAGCATTCATCTGCCAGGGATAGGGCCTCCAAATCCCAATATCATTATTGCATCCAAGAAACATTAATTCAATAATACAATCTGGTACGTGGTC
This sequence comes from Potos flavus, assembly GCA_028534135.1. Classification (NCBI taxonomy): domain Eukaryota; kingdom Metazoa; phylum Chordata; class Mammalia; order Carnivora; family Procyonidae; genus Potos; species Potos flavus. The sequence goes on along the minus strand of CM052900.1, from coordinate 64,988,769 downwards.
CATATTTCAAACGTTCTGCTTGTCTCCAAAATGTCTTTTTTTAAATTAATTTATTTAAGTAATCTCTACACCCATTGTGGGGCTCAAACTCATGACTCTGAGATGAAGAGTCACATGCTCTCTGGACTAAGCCAGCCAGGTGCCCTCAAAATGTCTTTTAAAGCTGTTACATTTCCAATTTCCATGTTACAGCCGGCTGTACTTGCTCTTGAGTCACAGTTGTGTGGGGGAATTTACTCAGTGTGATAGGACCCTCCACTTCTACCACCAGCCAAGCTCTCCCTGCTCACATAACAGAAAAGTTCACAGCCACATTGAGATGCTTGAGTCACGTGGTTTAACCAATTAAAACATATAGCAGGGGACACCTGGGTGGCTCAGTCGGTTGAGCGTCTGCTTTCAGCTCAAGTCATGATCCCAGGGTCCTGGGATCAAGTTCCGCATTGGGTTCCTTGCTTAGCAGGGAGTCTGCTGTCTGCTTCTCCCTCTGCCTGCCGGTTCCCCTGCTTGGTCTCCCTGCTTGTGGGCACGCTCTCTCTCTCTCTGACAAATAAATAAAGAAATAAATAAAACCTTAAGCAGCAAGGGGACACAAAATGCACATATGTCCTTTCTCTCTGTGGCTTTGCCTTCCTGGCTGATGCAGTGGTTCTATGGGCCAGAGACGGGGTCTGAGCCAATAGGCCCAGCAGTGGGAGATTTTGGGGACCTAGACACACACTTGCTCTGTGGGAGAGGCACAGAGAGCTAGAGCTAACTAAGGCTCACCAATTTGCCTGATGAGAGGCTACAAGATGAATATCATCAATGAGTAGCTGATTTTAAGACTTCATGAATATGGAATGCCAATATACATCTGTATGTTTTATAGAGCATGAATATCTAGTACCTTCTGGATTTTTCCATGTCTTTCTTTCTACGTTTGGCACATTTAGGTTGTATTTTATCTAGTTGGGCTATACGTAAAACATCTTATGAATTCTGACCATGTCTCAAACCACTTGCTTCTATGCTTAATTTCTTACCTACCTTATTTGCTTTCTCATCTCTATAACAGTTTCTAACATTCTCAAATAATGTGACATACACACATGACAAGTATCTTTTAATTAGAAGAGTTTACTCTCTTTTGTTTTGTTTTGTTTTTTTTAAAGATTTTATTTATTTATTTGTCAGAGAGAGAGCACAAGCAGGCAGAGAGGCAGGCAGAGGCAGAGGGAGAAGCAGGCTCCCTGCCAAGCGAGGAGCCCGATGCGGGACTCGATCCCAGGACGCTGGGATCATGACCTGAGACGAAGGCAGTCGCTCAACCAACTGAGCCACCCAGGCGTCCCTCTTTTGGTTTTTTGTTACGTTGAATTTTTTTGAAGAGTCTATACTGGTTATCCTGCAGAATATCCCATATTCCGGATTTTTTATTTGTTTGATTGCTTCTTCATGACTAAATTCAGGGTTAAACATTTCTGGCAAGAATTCTTTTTTTTTTTTTTTTTAATTTTATTTTATTGTTTATTTGACAGAGAGAGAGATCACAAGTAGGCAGAGAGGCAGGCAGAGAGAGAGGGGGAAGCAGGCTCCCTGCTGAGCAGAGAGCCCGATGTGGGGCTGGATCCCAGGACCCTGAGACCATGACCTGAGCCAAAGGCAGAGGCTTAACCCACTGAACCACCCAGGCACCCCTCTGGCAAGAATTCTTGATAGGTGTATCACACCAGCTGGCACCAATGTCACCCTCTCCTGCTAAGGCTGAGTTTGTTCCCTTAAAGTTGTCACTGCCAATCCGCCTATCATAAAGATAATCCGTAGGGGCCTTTTAGACTTTGAAATAACCTACATCCCTATAACATTGACCTGGTGGTTTTTGCATCCATTAATAATCATTGCCTGAATCAGTGATTACAATGGGGGGTGCAAATGGGGATTTTCCTAATTGTCATTACTTCTACATTTGTTAACAGAATTCTACGCAGAAGAGCTCTCTCTCTTTCCCTTTCATTTCCTTGGGAGTATCCCTATGATTACTATAGTCTATGCATTTTCTGCTTAAATTCAGTGTGTTATAATCCATCATGATCATTATTTTCTGTTGTTCAAGTACTCCCAAATTTGTGCAGTGAGAACCCCATGGAGCTGGATCCCTCTGTCTATTGAAATGCCCTTTTCATGTTTGAGTCTTTCATTGTTGTCTGATGCAGTCTGATGCTCCAGGCTCACATACTTTCTTTGCCCAGATCTAGAACCAGCCATTTCTTCAAAGAGCCCCGTTTTCTTTTAGAGGGGACATGAAATAGAAACAAAGATCTGGTGATGCCTGGGTGGCTCAGTCTGTTAAGCGTCTGCCTTTGGCTCAGCTCATGATTCCAGAGTCCTGGGATCAAGTCCTGCATTTGGCTTCTTGCTCAGCGTAAAGCCTGCCTCTCCCTCTCCCTCTGCTGCTCCCCCCTGCTTGTGCTCTCTCTCTCTCTGACAAATAAATAAAGAAATAAATCTTAAAAAAAAAAAAGATCTGGGTACTGGATATAATTACTGCTAAAGAGGCATCATTGTTTCTAGGCTGTTTCAATGGACAGAGCTAGGAAATATACCTATGTGCACACACACACATACACTCACACACCATATAGTGGTTTTCTCTAATATCACAGAGTTTTCGCCCATTAAATACTGGTACCTCTCCTCTCCCACAGTGAAACTCCCAGTTCCCAACAGTAGGTATTTATTCATTTGCTCTATCCTTCGATATGTAGAAAATACTTTCAGAATTACAACACTTATTCCCCTGCCAATGACAAAACTACTAGGTTAGGTTCCAATATATTTTTTTTTTTTTTGCAAATTTTTGTCCTGAGTATAAGTATTTCATGAAAGGTATATAGTCAGAGTACTGTGATCAAAAGTTATTTGAATTAATTCTTTTCTCTGTGTGATTATGTGATCAATTTGATACACAATGTGATGATTGATATGTTTCCATCTGTACTTAATTTTAGGGTTTTGTTTTAATCCATTTTTTTTGTAACTTAAATTTTTAAGTATAAAAACATGTCTTTAGAGGAGCCTTACTTCTATGCCTGTTGCCTCTATTCCTCTCTTATCTGCCTGCTATAGAAAATTATTCTTATTTTTGCTTTATCTTTCCTGTGTTTTATTTTTAAAGAAAATAAGCCTATGCTTAAATGTAGTCTTATTTCCCTTTCTTTCTCATAAAAATGTACCCTATTATATGCATTTTTTATACCTTGCCCTTTCCATTTGAAATCATGTCTTAAAATTGCTCCATATTAGTTCATAGAGATCTTCCACATTCCTTTGTAGGCTGTGTAGAATTTCATCATGTGACTGCACTATAATTTTCATCCACTCCAGTAAGGATGTCATTTAGTTTTTTCCTATTACTGTGCACTAAATATAATATGATGGGTGACCTCGGGCATCTTGTTTTATATTTGGGATGTTATCTTTCAGGGTGAATTTATAGAAGCAGAATTGCTGACTGAAGAGTATATAGTTTTGCCAGATGTTGCAAAATTCCCTTTCACAGAGTTTGTATCATTTTGTGCCCCTACCCTCAATTTAATAGCAGGCTTGTCTTCCCATAGGCTCACCAGGAGAATATGTTGTCAATTTTTAAAATTTTTAGCCATCTGAGGGGTTAGCCATGTTGTCTTAGGGTACATTTTACTTGGTTAAGTTCAGTATCTTTTACTACTTTTAACTACGCTTTACTTATTTTTTTCTGTAAACTGCTATTGATGTCTTTGTTTCAAAAAGGTTTTTGTGGGGTGCCTGGGTGGCTCAGTGGGTTAAAGCCTCTGCCTTTGGCTCGGGGCATGATCTCAGGGTCCTGGGATAGAGCCCCACATCGGGCTCTCTGCTCGGCAGGGAGCCTGCTTCCGCCTCTCTCTCTGCCTGCCTCTCTGCTTACTTGTGATCTCTCTCTGTCAAATAAATAAATAAAATCTTTAAAAAAAAAAGAAAAGTTTTTGTTAATTTTTTTCCTCAATACTTAAAGTGCTTTGTAAATCAGAGATGTGAACTCATCATTTGTGATAGAACCTGCAAATACTCTGTCCCAGATTGTCATCTGTCTTTTCAATTTCCTCATGAGGTTTTGTTGTTGTTATTGTCATTACAGAAAAGTTTAAAATTTTTTTATGAAATGAAATTTATGAATCTTTCTTATTGTTGCTTTTGGATTCTGAATCATTGAAAGGTTGTCCCTATGTGCAGGTTATAAAAGAATCTACTTAATTTTCTTTTAGTATTTGAACTGTTTTATTTTCTACATTTTGATTTCTTATCCATTTGGTTGTTTATTTTGGTGCTTGGACTAACAAAATTTAATTTCCAATTAAAATTGTACTATATTGCCATCTAAAGAAAGCTGATTTTATTTTATTTTTTAAAGATTTTATTTATTTATTTGACAGAGAGAGAGAGATCATAAGTAGGCAGAGAGGCAGGCAGAGAGAGAGGGAAGCAGGCTCCCTGCTGAGCAGAGAGCCCGAGGTGGGGCTGGATCCCAGGACCCTGAGATCATGACCTGAGCAGAAGGCAGAGGCTTCAACCCACTGAGCCACCCAGGCGCCCCTAGAAAGCTGATTTTAAAATGAAATTCTCATTTGACAAAGCACTCATGTCTAGAATGTATAAAGGAAAAGAAATCCACAAAATCAGGAAGACAACCTAGTATCAAAATGGGCAAGAGCAATTGAAAAAGCATTTCATGAAAGAGAGAATCCAGGTCCCATGTGGAAAGGTACTTGTTAATTAAAACCACAGTGATGAGATTGCTTCTACACACCCAAGAGAGGTGGGCAGATGGAAGCCTGACAACACTGAATTTGGGTGGGGATGAACGAACACGAGCTGAGGGTGTGCCCTGCTGAGAAACACTTTGGAAGACTTCTTGGTGGGAATTATTACACTTAAGGGTGTACTTTCTCTGCGACCCAGCAATTTCACCATTAGACATGTAATCAAAAGAATTGAGTGCACAGTTCTCCAGTTGATATGTATATTTTCATGGCACCTTTACTTGTATAATAGCTTTAAACTGGAATTCCTTCAACAGTAGAATGGATCAATAAATTGTTGTATACTCATAAAAGGGAATATGTTAAAGTAATGGAAATGAATAGAGCCACGTGTGACAACTTGAAGGAGTCCTGCAAATACAATGCTGAGTGAAAGAGATCAGAGACAAAGAATATTTCATTTATACAAAGTTTCAAAATAGTTGTAACTAAACTATAATATTTAGGTTGAATACTTGGCTGCTAAAATTATAAGGAAAACCTGGGAAGTAATGACCAGTAAGTCAAAATATTGGTTATTTGGTGCGGGGGAGGGGAGAGTTTGTGATTGGAAAGAAGAAGACAGACAAAGAGCTTTGGGCATGGGGTGCAGTGTTTTGTTTTCATTTTATAAAATGGTTAAGTTGTACATTTATATTTTAGATGCTTGTGTTATATTTTGCAATAAAAGAGATTTACAAATATTTTAAAAACCCAGTAGACTAGATTACAAAAAGGAAATGATGAGCAAAGGATATAAATAGTAATGAGCAAAGGATGTTAAGTAGAAAATCTGTAGAAAAGTAACTCCAAATGGCCAAAAACATATGAAAGCAGGCTCAAATTCATGCGTAGCCAGGAAAACCAATGTCCATGAACTAAGCTGACAAGTTCAAGTGAGCAATAATCGTCATTACTGGTGGGAATGGAGAGAGGGGGTCTGTCCATACATATAGAGCGTCACAGCCTTTTTGGAAAACAACCTAACAATGCCCATTAAAATAAAAAATGTATGATTTATTCATATCATAAAGTTCATTAATATATGAGAAACATGTGTGTAAAACTTGTTATTGTAGCACTGCTTATGGTTAAAAAGATTAGTAGGATATGAAGCAAATAATACATTATATGTTAATAAGAAAAAAAGAATATACACTGGAAAAAAAGATTAGTAGGATAATGGTTAAATAAATTATAGCATGGGATGGAATAATATACAGCACTAATAAAGAATGAATTAAGAAAAAAAAAGAATGAAGTAGAGCCATACTGAATTATTAGAAGGAATTTCCATGAAGTACTGTTGAAAGAATAGCAAGCAGAGATATGTGTATACATAGAATGTGTTGCCATTTGTGTGAAATAAGAACAACTGTGCATACATACGCATAGATTTGCCCTGATGTAGTTACATGAGTGAGGAGAGAAAAGTGGAAGGGGGTGTACTAGAATTTTTAAAAAAATATACCCTTTACTTTAATGAGGATATGTTACCATTTACTCAAATTCTTTTTTTTTTTTTTTTTAAGAAGACTCCATGCCCAACATAGGGCTTAGACTCATGACCCTGAGATCAAGAGCCACGTGCTTGATGCACTAACCAGCTAGGCACCCCTTGAGGGTATACACAGATTTTCAGGTGGGCCACACAGGCCGATGTAGGTTAAAAATTTTAATAGAAAGCTTTATTAAAAGCTTTAATAGCTTTAAAATAAAAAGCTTTAATAAAGCTCCTTTGTAAGAGAAAGGACACCAGAGGAAAGAAGTTGTTTTTAAATATGAAGTTCAGACTATAATAGTAAATTCAAAGAAAACTGTCCCCATTTTAAAAAACAATTTTTTTTTTTTAAGACTTTATTTATTTATTTGACAGAGAGGAGAGAGATCACAAGTAGGCAGAGAGGCAGGCAGAGGGAGGGGGAAGCAGGCTCCCTGCTGAGCAGAGAGCCCAATGCGGGCTCGATCCCAGGACCCTGGGATCATGACCTGGGCCAAAGGGAGAGGCTTTAACCCAGGTGCCCCCAAAAAGCGATGAGTTTATACATACAGGAAGGTTGCTTTTAAAGTTTTGTTTCTGTCCTCCAAATTTGTAAGATTTGGGCCAATTATTACTGTCAGGTCAACCTTTATAGGGTAGAGCTTAAATCGCCCTGCTCCTCTTGAGTCAAAGTGCCTGTGGCTTTGCCAGCACCCAGCTCCACCAGTAGGAGGCTCTCCCTGTTCCGGGCCTAGGAAATCACGTTGCCCCTGCTCCTCTCCACCACTTTCTGTGCTTCAGTGAGATCATTTGTCACTGTCCCATCTCCTGGAATCTGACTCCCCAGAGTATAATCCACTGCAATCCAGCCCGTATTCTACCGTCTACAAATTGCCCCAGTTCCTGAAGTCCCAGCTCAAGGCCTCCCTCTTTTCATAGAGCTTTGTCTAAATGCAACACCTCACATTCCTCCCTGGTCATTAGAACTCCTGTCATGTATATGATTTGGCCAACAGTGGAGATTTCCATTCTTTGGTGTCATGGAATATCATTGTATTCTCTCTGGTGTTTTCCACCTTTCTCCTCAAAGCAGACTGCACTCATTTTGAGGGCAGAGGCATGGTTAAATTATAGCCATACTCCCCATTACTTCTTTAATGTACTGGTTATATTATAGAACTCAGGAATTTATTTTTGTAGATATATATTTTAATTTTAAGAATAATAGCACATTCTTAGAATAAATTCTTTAGCATGGACTTACTGTATCAAAATATGTAAACGTGTTTCTGCCCTCCAAAAGTAAAATTGATGAAAAGTATGAATAGAGAAGATACACACACAAATGAAATTCACAAAGCAGAATGTTGTACATATGTCCACTCACTAGCAATCAAAGAAATGCAAATAAAACCCAATGCTGTACATAATATTATGTGTAGTGTGTGTGTGTGTGTGTGTGTGTGTGTGTGCGTGTGTGTACACAGGCACATATACATACATATATATGCACATATATCTGGTATACATTTAAAAAATTAAAATAAAAATCTGTATGAAACACCTTGTCAATATTGTTGAGAGCACTTTGCCTGTAAGAATCAAGAGCTTTAGAGTTATTTTTTCTCATTTTGTTTCATAATCTTTAGTAATAAGTAAAAAATATTACCCCTTTCTCATAAAGTTTTGTGCTATGTTTTGGGAAAAGAAAGGATAAGAGTGGATGCTTCCTACTCCTCCTTCCCCCAAAAGGTAACGACACCTAATAGAACAATATGGAAAAAGAGAAAGACTAACCCCCAGTTATCATAATCCTGTTATCATTTTGTTTGGCTTTCTTATAGTCTTTTTCAAAAGCACATTTGATAGTCTTGTAATCAAAAAGACATAGATCATCATGTCTTGCTTTTTTATATAGTATTTAACTGAAGGAGTACTTTTTGATGAAGAAAAATGCATTAATAAAACATTTTCTGAGGAGCGCCTGGGTGGCTCAGTCCGTTAAGTGTCCAACTCTTGATCTCAGCTCAGATCTTGATCTCGGTCTTGAGTTCAAGCCCCATGTTGGGCTCTATGCTGGGTGTGGAGCCTACCTACTTAATAAAAAACAGCAATGAACAAACAAAACATTTGCTGAGCACCAACTGTGTAGAAGGTATAAGATGAGGAAGACAATACGCATTAGGAAGGCAGAGTTCTAACAGTACCTAACTTGACGATGGTAGAACAGAGAAGATTTTACCAGTGAATAGTGCTGTTAAATCAGTGCAGTTGACCAAAGCATATTTATTGAGTAGCTGCTCTATGCTAGGCCCTCCTCTCAGTGCTGGGGATCTGACAATGAACAAACCAAAGGTGTGCTCTGTGCAGCCAACCCTCAGTGAGGAAAATAGGTAACAACTAGTTAGAAGGGTAATGACAACTGTGCAAAAAGCAAAAGAGTGAGCAATTGGAGAGTGATAGGGTTGCTCTTTGAGCAGATATCTGAATGAAATGAGGGATAGAAGCTTATGAATGAAGGGGAGAAGAGAACTCTCGGCAGAGGTAACAGCAGGTATGGTATCATTAAGCCAACATTTTTATTCTCCAATAATGTAAGGTATCTAAAGAGATGTTACATGGTGTCCTGATCTTTTCTTTGTTCAGGCAGGAAAAATAGTAGCTAGAAATAGGCTGAAATGATGATATGGTATCTTGGATTTTTAATTTCATAAGCTAAGTATAGTTGACCCTTGAATAACGTGGGTTTGAACTATGTGGTTCCACTGATACCCAGATATTTTGGATAAATATAGTGCGGTACTGTAAATGTGTTTTTCTTCATTACGATTTTCTTTTCTCTAGCTTACTTTACTGTAACAATACAGTATATAATACATATAACATACGAAATGTGTTTATCGACTGTTTACGTTGTTGGTAAAGCTTCTGGTCAATGCTAGGCTATTACTAGTTACGTTTTTAGGGAATCAAAAATTATACATGGATTTTTGACTGCATGGGAGTCTGAAGCTTTTACCCTTGTGTTTCTTATGGATCAACTTACTAGATTTTGAGATGTGTTTTTTAAAGAGATTTCAGGACAGCGGAATACTATTAAAAGTTATTCTAGGCATGGAGAGGAGAAGTGGATGAGGAGGATGGTATCTATTAGGAAGGCAGACTTTTACCACTACCTAAATTTGATTATGGAGAACGAAGGCCTTTAGCAGTGAATAGGGCGGACAAATGTTAAAGTTCCCAGAATTTTATTTGGAATAAACTCCCCTCACCTCGATGTTCCGTTTAGATTTCAATTATATACTTTTACTTTATTAATATATTTTCATCCACGATTTACTATAACTGTTAAAATTTTTCACTGTGTTTTCAAAACCGATTTCTGACTTGCCATTTATCATCACCAATATATAAAAGCAAAAGATTTTTTAGGTCTCCAGGTTTTTCTTTTCTTTTTAAAGATTTATTTATTTATTTATTGAGGTGGGGGAGGGGCAGAGGCAGAGGAAGAGAGAGAATCTCGAGCAGACTCCTAGCTGAGTGCAGAGGCAGTCACGGGGCTCGATCTCACAACCCTCAGATCATGACCTGAGCTGAAATCAAGAGTCAGATGGTTAAGCCACCCAGATGCCCCATTTTTTTTTTAAATAAAATAGTTAAAAAGGCAAAGGAAAAGACAAAACTTTATAAATGAGTCATATGTAATCCATATATACTTTTGAATAGGGAACTGGGGAAGGATATATATACTTTTGAATAGGGAATTGGGGAAGGACATGAACTTCATGTCAGCTCACTGGATGCAGATGACTGGTTCCTGGTATGCTCCAGTCTCAGGCCTGGGCTGTCTTGGATGCGTGCATAAAGTGGAATGTGTACCTGTCACAGACTGCTTAAGTAGCCAAAACTCACAGTCTAAGGCACTGGGAATAACAACACCAGGCATGATGTTAAGTGCTCAGTATATATAAATTAATCCTCTCAACAAACCTACGGGGTAGGTGCTATCACTGTTCTCATTCTATACAGGGGAGCTGTGGCCCAGAGTGACGAAGTGACATGTCATCACATAGCCCAAGAGCCGCAGACTGGACTTGACCTGGGGTAGTCTGTGAGCGGCTCTCAATCACTGCATGCTCATGCTTCTCTGGAAGGGAAAACTTTGGGGCTTACAAAATCTCCATGAGCTCAGATAATTCTCTTCTAATAATTTTCAAGCTTCTGTGTGGCTTCACGCTTTGGCCAATATCAACCACATTGGAGGGGATCAGGTCCCCAGGCCGTAGTGGTGCGCACATTTAGAGCACTCTGAATTCGAGTAATGCTTGTCCTTTTTGCTCTCCTAGTGACTGAACGATTTTTAACCCCCTTGTTTATTGTCATTGGCTCGGAAACCAAACTCTAAATGTACTAAGTTGATGAAGTGCCGGATGAAAAAAAAGTGGGAGGTTTCAAAAGTTAGCCTGAGGCTCCTGCAAATGTGCTAGCTCTCAGTCCTGCCCCCCCCAATCCCCCTCTCCCCCATTTGAAAAGTGTCCCCAGCACCAGGCAGGTGCTCCCAGTGAGGTTCAATCGGATGCAAGTTTCTGGTTCCAAGTTAAGATTTCTTTTTGCATTATCTATCACCTAGCCTTGAAGTATCAGGAGGGACCCTCCACCTCCAAAGAGAAGGCACTTTATTTTCACACCTGCAGGCTAGTGAGGAGGCAGGA